>OX579636.1:5554533-5919022 GCA_951230915.1 Antitrichia curtipendula | reverse complement strand
TAAAGTGAGTTCGGCGCGCTGTCTGCTTGGCTTCCCTCGGCCAACAGGAGAAAGTCAAAAATTGATTCCGAATTTTCCAAATGAACCTCTTAGGTACATCCAATGGTGCATGTACGTGTGGATATGGAATTTCAAAAATCTCACTTAGCAATGATGAAGTTTGTATATGCATGGATCTTACGCAGAAATTCACAAGAATTCTCGTACATTTGTCAAGCAATTTTTAATTTTGCAACCAGATCGACATCAAAGATTTAGCTCTCGAATTTATGGCTCCCAAAAGTGGTTCAACCTCAAGCAGTTCCTATATTTTCCAAGTTATTTTTCAATCGCCTATAGAACAAGATCCAAAATTTCCAGGAATTCCAACCATTCGATCAAACGTGCAATCCGGATTGAAGGGCAGTCCAATTTTCCTCAACTTCACAAACTAATTTTAGGTATTAAACCAGTCATTCATGTTTCTGAAAATTCTTGTTGCACCACTCACTTGAATTTTGGGGAGGTGAAACATCTATCAATATTTTTTAGTAAATTAATTTTTTTAGACAAGAAGAATTTCCAATCTAACTCAACTCGTGTCATATTTTTTGGAGGTTATTTGAATTTGTTATAAAATTTTGAAGTTGATAGGGCACCATTTTAGAACCCGTTCCATTTGAGAACCTTCTACTCATTTTAGATCTCATCAGCATGATTTTAATAATTCATTATTTTGAGGGGATAATCCAAAGACAAATGATCTAAACGTTCACCAAATAATAAATACAAATATACAAATATTCAACCTTACAAGGAGTACGTGATGACATTGGAATACTGCATCTCATGCATTGCACTATTCCAATATTGAGCCATTAGTTAGGATTACCTAATCATGCATTTCATCGCAGTATAAAGTCAAAATTGTAAATTGACCTTTCTTCAGTATTGATTAAATTGATATTGCCAAATTCATTTCATTACAAGTATTTCTCATACTCTATTGCAAATTCATTAGTAAGTCCTCAGTTAAGGTTTGTGGCTCTCCACAATAACAATGACAAGCTCACTCTCTTTGGACTCTTAGTGTTCTGGTACCCACTTGAGAACTTGCACTTAAACTGAACCTAATGACTATAATCCTTCTTAGCAAAATTTGTTTGTCAAGAATTCATCGAACATAACCTTCAACATGAAGATGGACTCTTGGATGTATACCAACATTTCATACAAAACTCCTACTGCCTTCCTTAGCCTTCATCCTAGTCTTGCCTCTCCTAACTGCCTTTCTGAGCCTTGATCCTAGTCCTGCCTCCCTTATCTACCAACCTTTCTTACTTCTTAGCAATGAACACAGTCCAGCCAAGAATTGACTTCGTAAACTCGACAAATTCAAAGTACTCGGAACTGCAAATTGAAAAAGTATCTATTTTTCAAAGAATTCAAACTACAAACTTACATTCGATGGCTGTAGGGACATTGAAACTTCTTCTTCCGCTTGTAATGCTTTTGGGTTCTGGTCTTGCTCTCCTTCTCGCCGGTGGACATCACCAACTTCGTGCTGCTCTCCATCTCCTCCCTCAGAGGACTGAGACTTCTGTGACTGACTATTGTCACCTAAAACTCTCTTGTTTCCTGTCTTCTTGGAGCGTACCATTCTTGCTCTCTGTAAAGACTTATGAGAAGAGAAATACAACGGCCTACGTTTTCTACGACCTTTTTTGTGCTCCTGAATGTCTAATGATTCACTCAAACTGTCCAAGCGCATGACCTAATAGAAAAGCTACAACATTGAACCCAAGGACCACCGTCGCCCACAATACAAGGGAGGTTGTGAAATGAGAGCTCCCCACCTCAATGGCTTCCTTTATACATCACCCAAACCGCTCCATCTCAAATGCATTGGTGTCTCATAAGTTCTGAATTCGGCGCCGGCATTTATTTGCACTTCAAGCTCACACTGCCCAAGGTACTCTATGCCGCCAATGTCAGATTCCTTAGATTTTGGTATACATCGAAGTTTGAACGAGCCGTTTTTGGGGGGGCCGCAATGCAAAAAAAAAATTATGCCTAAGGATTCCTCACACATTCAATTACGAAGCTTTGCTAAATTAATTTGAGTAGGTAATTCCCTTACTACCCTTATTCTTTTATTTTAAAAAATGATAGTCCTAGCACTGACAATGTCCTATTTGCAAACGTGTGGGATACTAATAGAAGTGAAAGAGGCAAGGTAATTTATTTTCTAGAATGGACCAAAACCCTTGGAAGAATGACGGCACTAGCACTGTCCTCTTTATATTATAAAAAGTATAGGGGTGCCATTGCACTCATTATTTTTTTTCCAAATATGACGGCAAGCCAAAAATTATATCGTAGCCTAATCCCCTATACACCTAGACCCATATGCGCCGACGTTTTTGATTTGTAAATAAACAATTTGAAATTCATTGAGTCCATGTTTGATCATTTATTATTCATCAACGGACCTTAGACATCCTAATATGAGTCCTACATTTGATCCTCAACTACAGAGAGTTCTTTGTATGTTTGTATCTTTCTAATTTTGTTTTGAGAGCAACATGGCAAGCATTCGGGTAGATGGTCACGAAGTACCTCTTGTGTTTCCACTTGACGTAGACGGTTGGGCGACTGTTTCCAGCCACTTGCTCCATGTTCGATTTAAATTTGCACAGTCTTCTATCTATGTTGAGGAAGAGCGTTGTTCTGCTTCCGGTGAATTACTTCAGTCAATACCAGTTCCAAAATCTCTCTCCGATGAAGGTCACTGTTGGTATCTAGGTCTTGGAAACTATAGAGCTTACGGTCTTCCTCTTTCTATGCTAGCTTTGACCACTGAGATAGCAAGTCATGAGTCCAATAATTCTACAGTGAATAGACCTTGTGTACCTGAAGCCACCAACCCGACTACACCTACAAGATGTTTTCCAGTGTTTGGACAAAAACCAGAAATTTTGTCGCAAGCAAAGACACAGATATTAGGGACTATTGTAGAACTCTCTACTGATTCAGAAGGCGAGTCCCCTTCCTTGCCCCTTTCACCTAACTCTTCCGTAGTCAAAATTGAGTCTACTGACACTAGACTAGGACAATCACTACATAATACATCTACTAGTCCTTATGAGCAACCTATCTTTTCACAACAAGATTTAGGTCTGAGTCCAACCACTTCAACAAGTATAATGATATGCTTGAAGGGTCTTTCTGGTCTTCACCGTTCCCGAAACGAACTTTCTACATTAAACATGAGCGGTGTAACGCACCACCAAGTGGAGTATTTGGCACCTACTTATGACGGAGACATCATCTTCGAATTGCCGCCATGTCGAGCCTCTTCTTCTTCATCTGCAGCAAAGAACTTGGAGGGAATGGAAAAGCGCCACGATGGACATGCGTGGTGCAAGCTAGTGACAACAAACATCCACAACTCTGATAATCTTAAGTTCCGTAAGTCGTTCTGTGCTGGCCACCTTGTTTGTGAAAATGCTACCTGCGAGTACTTGTCTAGGACTTCTAGGCGAAATGAAACAGAATGGATAGGGTCTACAGTATTCCCTTTTATCGTAGGAGTTGTGCCACCACAAACTTGCAAACTTCTCTGCAAAGTCTACAAAACAATACCTACCTGCCTTAGGTCCTGTGATGCAAGAATGTACTACTGCTATACTGATAACCCTAATATGACTAGAGCAGCAATTCACCTAGGAAATCACTCCCATCCAGTAGCAAAAGGCGTGTATAGAGATTCCGCAAAAGAGATTACTAAACTCATAGCAGAACAAGTGGCTAAAACCCCATCGGCCACGAACTCTGCCATAGCCCTATCTGCTAGCAAAGACTTCCTTACGAACCACCTTTTTCACCATGGAGAAGGAGAGAAGAAGATCTTAAAGGGAGATGAAATGGAAGAAGTCATGGAGCGCTTTCAATCGCTAAGTAGTCCTAGTATACGGAATATTATCTCTTCTTTCCGCTCCAACATCAAGGAGGGATCATTGACAACATTATGGCCATGAAGAAGGAATCGAAGTTCGAGTTCATACATGACAGTGTCTTCCCAGGCCAAGGCAAAGAAAAAGTCTATCTCTTTAAGATGCTCACGGAGGGGCCTGGAAGTGGAGTGAACTTGGTAAAGCGGATGCAACCACAAGGTGATCTAGAGAATGCGTGGATGATGTTCGACCACGTGAAGCGCGTGAAGGACTGGACCACCATGGCATGCCACGTGTATGACTCGCAGTACAAGAAGGTTATGACCATTGCAATTTGTGACATGCAATCAGAAGATACGGAGATTCAAGTACAATTTTGGAGGTCCTTGAATGCTGTGATGGAGAAACATGGAGTACCCAATCCAAATTTTAAGGGATTCATGGTGGATAGTGCAATGGCCAATTGGAATGCAATTCGCATTGTATATGGTAGTGGTTCTGCAGATGATGTCATGACAAATCGGGAGAGGTCATGTTTATTGCATTGGAGTAATTCTCTTATGAAGCACACCCAGAAACACATCAAGCCAGCATTACAACAACAACACATTGCATTATGCAAGCAATATAAAGAATCCAAGACTTTGGATGAAGCGGAGGTTCGCTATCTTGCAATCCGATCATGGTGGCTATCATCTGGAGCAACAACCGAGGACGCACTTCATCATTTGGAGCATTGGCTAGCATTTTGGCATTTTCGTTATTTACAATGGGGAGGTTTCATGACAATGGTATGTTAATCTTATTTGGTGTGCACTTTTTTTTCTATTTTCAGTGAAGTAGGCATCTATAAATTTGAACTGTATCCATGAAGATTATTTTGGAATTACTACTTATTCTTTTCAGTTAAATGTTTTGATAGAGATTTTTTTTAACGTTGTACGTGAAGTGTATAAATTTCAGAAGATTTTGAATAAAAATATTTGTTCCAATAAAGTATGCATCCGTCGGATCCGACGGATCTAAATGTAATATGATTGTTATAAAAAAAAATGTAATATGATTTTAAACACTCACATCCTAGAAGCTTGCATTTCGGAAATTGTTGAGAACCCTAAAGCTTCAAATTTCAATGAAAGAGTTTTGATTTTGCATAGTGGATTTTTTTTTAAAACTGTTAAACCCGACGAATTCAATCGCCTTGTATTTGTTGAAATAGAATTTGAGTATTAGGGTCTACTGTAGAAATTTTTCCATGTATGGATGATTGTACTATGTTTTCAACTTCTTGTTTTTATTTTGTAGTAGTTGAAAAAAACAAATTTTAATGAAGTCTTTCTTTATTTTCTTTCAATAGTACATTTGTAGAGTTGATAGAATATTTTCATTCTTGCCAATTTATAAAGCGATTACAAATATAAATGGCATGGTATATTTTGAGATTTATCTTAATTGCATCTGGTGATGGTTGCATTTTAGGGGCTTACTTTACAAGAGATGGCAGACATGCCTTCTTGCAATTTGTCTGAAACTGTACATAACAAGTGGCTTCAAATGTCGGGGAAGAAAGGAAACAGTTTATTCAACGCCACTTGTGATGACAGTATTCGGGCTTGGATGCAAATGACAAACTACCGAGCTTACCTTAGAGGGCATACATCTGGGTCAGGACCATCTAAGAGTGAGTTGAAGTTGAGAGTAGCTAGGCGCACTGGGTGTCCCAAAAAAATAGCAGAGGCATTGAATTTATTGCCGGAAGGTCATGGCGTGGGATCTCGAGTACCACATCTAGAAGGAGAAGAAATATTTGGGAGCACAAAGAGGAGCCTCGATGTTCCTATTGGTGATGCAGGAGATTCACATAGACCAGACAAAGTAAACTTCTCGCAACCTCGAGTCAAAACCAGGTCTACAAAGGTGGTAGAGGAATCAATGCAAGGCACCTTAAATTGTAATGAAGTCAATAATTCAAAGTACGTGACAGTAGCATGCGAAAGTGACTGCGACACATCCAAGTGGCACATTGCTAGAATCAGCCACAAGTCAAATGCAAAATGTTGGGCTCAGCAGCAAACATCAAACATCAAGTGTACCTCAAGAATTGCGAAGGGTGGAAAGGGAACCCCTGCTCCTACATATCGTGGTAGGAAAGAAGAGTATGGAACTAAGCGCCCAGTGGTGGTGGATTTTTGGTTTTGCTGGGATGATATTGAACGTTGTGTGAAAGGTACAAAACGAAAGTGGATCATTGATAGGCCTGAGGTACCTGAAGTTTGGCCAATATTGGCAGGGACAAATTTGAGTCGCGAAGAAACTTTACTATTACAGCATGCCGGTTTTTGTCTTCAAGAACGGCCTACCTTGTCGCCTAAGGACCTTTTTGCCATGTCAAAAAATTTTGAGCCGGTCTTTTTCACCCAACCATGTCCACCAAATCCAGATGCACATCCAACCGTGAGGAACAACCGAACGATTAAAAGACTTGCAAATCCTCCAACTATTGAGCATCGAAATAAGTGGGAGAGTGCTCGAAATATTAAAGGGGAAATTCTAGGAGTGACCCTTGTCCCTCTTCCTGCACTTGGTGCAATTGTGGTACTGCAGACCGGAGTGGAGCCCAAGCAAAATGTGTATCGAGTTACTGTGGGTACATTCCCTTCATGCACATGTCCTGATTTTGTCAATATGGTGGTATCTGCTATTGGAGGCCGAGCACAATACGTCAATTGTAAGCACTTATACTATTTGTATAGGTACTTTTGCAAAATGGACATTCATGATGACAAGTTCATTCATGCACCAAGTTATAGCTTTAATGAGTTGAAGCTACTTCTAGTTCGAGCTGGGATCATTTTGATTGCAAAATAGGAGTAATTTCTTGGAGGGTAGTATTTTCATGTTTGAACCCTGAACATGTGCTACAGGTGAAATTATGATGTCATAGTCCTCATTTATAAAAACTGACTGTTTTGGAAGTACATCCAATATTTTCTATCATTTTTTGGGTCTACTTTTCATCTTCTCTGAGTCACACATTTCTATTCCACCCAATTTTCGGTGGAATAATTTCTAGTGAAATTACATGAATCTTTGATATTTATAGAGACAAGATGCTCTTTCAGAAGGTCTTTACTGCAAATCACCGTAATCTGAAATGCATACCCAAGAGTTTTATTTGCCTCCAAAAAACCACCCTTCACCTTCACCCACGGTTATAGGAGCCGCGGTTATAGGTACCAATGTGAATTGTAAATCGTGAATTTTTGTTAAATTTTTGGACAGATTCTTTACTCCTAAAAAATCTGAGCCTAAATTTTCCAAGAAAAGGCTATTTCAAGCTCACCGCTCGCAAGTTATATGCTCACAGCTCACAAGCTCACCGCTCCACGCTCGGACCCTAGCGTCGTTGCAATTCCTGTCGTGGAAATTCTTGAAATTTTTAACATATATTCTCAAGTCACCATACTACAAAATTCTACGGTTATATGTGCCAACCCCCCCTCCAAATTGGATACTTGTACTAGAAATGGCAGTTTTTGAGCGTTTTTGGTGAGAACATAGTCATGGAACATAGTCATAGGGGTTAATTACATGAACCTTTCTGCAAAAATGAGTACCAATTTATGTGGTAGAGTCGAGTTGCTATTTTTTCCTATGCGCTGCTCAATTCTAGATGAAGCCAAAAAAATTTAAGCATGTACTGAACTTGTCAAGGAAAAGAGTTTCCAAAGAAGCACCATGATTTTAGACATTTCTTCATACGAAACTGACATCTGAAGTGTAGCACCCTTATTTTCCAGAAAACTAAAAAAACACTTTCATTGAATTTCAACATTAGAACTTGCAGTGCACGCGGGGGAAAATTCTGAAAATTTTACCACTTGATTTCAATTCTCCATAATTAGTAGAAAATTTCCGGTATATGTGAGAGAAAAAAGAATTCATGAAGAACTGGGTACTTGCACTAAAAGTGACAGGTGTTCGGCATTTCGGTGAAAACATATTCATGGAAATTGAGGGGGTTCAAAGACTGGTCAGCAATCTTTGTTTCCAAATAGCTTTGATGCCTTTTCCTAAAAACCCCAACCCTGAACCCTACCCTAATACTGAACCCTATAGCCTAATCAAACCCTGAACCATTTTGCTATACCTCGAAAAGTCGGAATCCTGACCTCATCATGAACAGTGGTACATCACTCGGATTCCTTCTGTTACTTATTTTGTACATAGCCGCCGATGGATTTAACGTTTACTAAGAATAGTTTCTGGGAAATAGGACCTTTTTGATGCGGTTGGAAAGCCATAGTGATCGACAGAATTATTCAGTCAAAACTGAAATTGGAAGATTCTACGTTGTCAGCATTGAATGCTTACAGCTGCCAACGGCAGTGAAAAGTGCCTACCTATTTTCAGTCGACCTTGAGGACGACTGTTTGAAAATCCCGCGTACATTCCCTCACCTACCTTCCAGCGTACCATCGTCACTCTCACCATCCCGCAATTGTCAATCATTCCCCTTGTCTGCCGACATCGGTATTCCAAATCCATTCCTGCATCAAGGTCTTCTCTTTCTCGCTGTCACCGTCCACATCCGTAAACCCGCTTTCCTTCTCGAAATATGACTCGTTTCTGTGCTTTCAAATCTCTTTCCATTTGGTTTATCGAACTCTAGCTCACTAGCTATCTGTTTTCTTATGAGCGGCTGCCGTAGTTCCACTTCAAGAATTCAGAGTCTGCTTTGTCGCCGTTTCGGTTCACGAGATTTTGGGTAAGCAGTTGTTCATGTTGTATTTTCAAACAGAGGGACCCTGTCTTGCATTACACATTTGATTTTGCACAATGTTTTTCTCGTGTCCTTGCTGTAATGGGTGCTTCTTTGAATGTCTTCTCTGCATTTGTAGGATTCGATGTCAGAAGTCATGAAGTTCTCATGTTGTTGGAATGTAGAAATTTTATGTTTTTGTCTACACTGCGCTTGATGATTCCGTTGTTTCTGATTGGCTCAAAGTTTATGTTGTTACTCGTGATCAATCTTGTGCCAACAACTACAGGAAATTTGGTTTCTTCTGGTATCCTGAGGAAATGAGACAGCCCGATATTATCGCCGGAATTTCCGGGAAATGAACCTTAATATTTACGAAATATGACTGTCCGCGAAATGCGGAATGGACATCTAATTCGATTCAAGTTAACCAACAGGCCCCAATTTATCCCCTCGATACACAACCTTCAACTCGAACCGAGTTAAATGGTGCATACTGGTTTGGATTCTTGGTACTCAGAGAGGTTTATCTCGACCCGAGTTAAGTGGCCCTAGTTCAGTTATCTGAACATATATCTGAACACACTTTTCTGCATGTGTAAATGAACACGTATCTGCACACATATTACTTGTCGTCAGTGTTAACTCGACCCGAGTTAAATATCACCAGGATTTATCCGACTTGTCCGCGAACGGGATAACTAATTATACTACGTCTGCCAATGATTCGGATATTTAATTATTTTTCCTGTGTTCTGCCTCTAGTGTCTTCATCTCGAGTCGAGTTAAATGCTCTCATACAAACCTGGTCTTCCACTGTGATTTATTCTGTGCCGAGCCTATTGTTAGAAGAGCTTTAATCATCGTGATTTTTGAATACTACACTATCTTCTCTCTACATAGTGATTTAACTCGCCTCGAGTTAATCGTGTTTTTAGCTCCTGGGGACTGCATTATGAATCGTTTTCCTTCATTGATTAACGTCTTCTTTGTGTGCAGGTGTAATGGATGCCTATCGGCAGCCCGTAAGGGAGTATTCATCATATGAAGGTGAGGGTGAGAATATGCAGGTCGAAGGCATCATTATTCCTGACTGTGATGGTGTCCCACGTCAACTTTGGAGCACAAAGATTGTTCTCTTGCACAATGCGAATGGTCAGCCTGTGGCTGAGGGAATCTGTCACAGCGTGAATTCTGATCACGTTGTTGGTAGCAATGGTCCTTTAGGGGATTCTCTTGTCGCAGTTCAATTTTCGAAGTCTCTATGCGTCGAGGATGTTCCTGAGGACTGGAAGTACTCACTTCGTTCATGGCCAATTACTCGTGTTTTTTTGAATGGGGCAAGTTTGAGCGATCACGAGATTCGCGACGAGTACAATCGTCGACAAGATTGTCGCAACCATCCTCTTCGAGTGCGAGACCATATACAAGCACCGTTAGGAATGCTCCACCTCCTCAAAATTGTGTGAAAGCCGATAGTCTACTTACTCAGGACTCTATCAATTCCGTGTCGAGCAAGACGTGTTGCTCGAGCAACTGTGTCCAACCTTTTCCTAGAGAGAAGATTCGTGCCTTCCGTGAACGTATGTACCACAAAACGACCTTTGAATTCCGTTACCACATGAAGTTGGATGTGCATCGGCAGGTCCACCGTGACAGTCAGGGAAAGAGAGTGGTCACTCTTGAAGGGACCGAGGTCTGTATAGCGGCATATTGCAGGTGTCTCGAAGACAACCTTCCATCGTTTTCAAGGATATACTGCTAGAGGTGATCAAGCTCAATCACATGGAAATTTGGGCACGCAAAAAACTCGGGAGCATTCGTTGCAGGCCGCTGCAACGTTGAAGTGTTTGCTTGAAAAGTCGGCTGACCACATGCCACATCGTACGCACACGCTTCCTTCTGGAGAAAAGATCGTGTCCAAGGTTCTACCGGCCACCTTCACATGGAAGAATGTACTTCCTGACGTCAACGCAGCAAATGTTGTGTTTGGGCTGAAGGACGTCTCCACCTCAAGCATCAGCAAAATTAGGAAACTGAATTTCCCTGAGTACTCCGTGAAGAAGCCTGGAGATAATTTCGCTCGTTGCGCGGATTGTGATAGATTTCAAGCACAGAGAAGGACTGCCCCCATTGGATTGCGACGGAAGTGGGACCATCTACTCGACAAACATAATGCATGTGCTCGAGCTCATCGAGATAATTATTATGCAAATCGGTACAGGTCAACTGCGTACCCTCACGAGTGTTTGACGATCATGCATGACAAAATGGACCATGCAAAAACGGCGTCTCCTGTGTTCTCCCACAAGAGCAAGCAACTTGACGGGCTCACAAAGTTGCCGGTCTTGGTCACTGGAATGATTGCTCATGGGCACGGCGACGTTCGTTATGCGCATTATGGTCTAGATATCTTTCTACACGACTCCAACTATACAGTGGGTTCACTAGCTAAGCTCTTACAAGACCTTGAACTCCCTCCAAAGTACTCCTCGAGGGAGTTGTTTGTTGGGTCGGGCTCTGCTCCTCTTTTTGAAGCGGTGTTGAAAGGAGCTGAAATGTGCAACTCATCACTTCGGCCACCGCCAGAAGTCCCAATTGTAGCAACTCCCCTTCCTCCGGTTCTCAATGTTCAAATGGACAACGCTACAGGAGACAACAAAAATCGATATGTGTTCGCATTTTGGTCACTCCTCATTGCAAAGAAGATATTCCGAGAGGTTTATGTGAGTTTCATGTTGGTCGGTCATACGCATGACGATATCGATGTTTTATTTGGTAGATGGAGCATGCAGTTGAAGAAAGAAAGCTTCCCCACCATCCCAGCCCTCATGAAGTCCTTCATGGATGTGGATTCTGTGCCTACCATTCCTCACTTGATCGAGGAGGTACCAGATTTCAAAGCCTTTATAGAAGGCTCCCTTTTGGAAGGGGACGAAGCACTTGTTGGCCACACCAAAGCACAACAATACAAGTTCTATTTGAACTCCGCGGGTGTTCCTCTCATGAAGTACAAGAGGTACTGCACAGATAGTGATTGGCTCCCAGAAGAAGGGGGGATCAAATTGTGGAAAGAAGACTCAGAAGGGCGGTGTCTATGGCCTCGCGGAGAGCCCGTGCCTGTCGCCCACCTTCCAATGAGGGGTATGGATGACATTTCCAAGGGGATTTCTGGGTTCATCAAATATTGGGAGGCATTATGCAATGAAGACGGGAGTGGAGAGTATTGGAGGTGCTTCGAGCATTTGGTGTTCTATTGGCGGGCAGTAAAAGCATGTTTGTTGGAGCCTATTGTACCATTTGAATTGCTGAAAGAGGGCTTTTGGCCTTCTACCCGGTTGGAAGCAATCGAGGAGGACGAACTTGATGACATTGGCGAGGTTCGTGAGGAATTTGCTGAGGATGATGTCTTCGTGGGGCAACGTCGTGATCGTCCCTTGCCATCTTTCCGAGTGGCTCGTGATGTTGAGAAAGATTTTTTTGTTGCCCTTCGACCAGTTGATGATGATACAAAACCTGTATGGATTGCGAGAGCTTTATCTGCCCCTTTCACAAACCCGGAGCATCCGAATTGTATCTTGATTCAGTACTTTAAGCCAACGGCACGAGGAAGAAATGTTCAAGAATTTTACAGTGGTTGGGACTCTACTAAGGGATTGCGTTGGAAAGTGGATGAGGCCCAAGAACCTGTTTGGCAGAACACAAATGCTCTCATCACCGCATGGAGGTCTAAGGTTAAAAAAGACACAGTGGAATGTGTCCTTCGAATCCCTGCAGCTCAAGTTGATGTCATCAACAAGAGTTTGTGTTTGTATGATTCCGCTTGAGCATGCACCGCATACTCTGGAGATACTTTGTAGCATTTGAAGCTAAGTTTGGTAGTTAGTATTCCATGGTTTGTATGTTTTGGCATAAGTATAGGCGGTTTTATGTGATTTTATATCGTATGTTGTAGGGTAGGTGGTGTGGATTGGAGTAAGGTAATTGGTTTTTATAGAGTTGTTTTGGAAATATTTCTATATTTTGTGTGTAGTCATTTGCGTAGCAAGTGCACTTTTTTATATTATTTAATAAATTTTTGATTCAATGATACATGTGTTATTGTGTATGTTGGCATTATTTCACTATCAGATTATGTAACTAAATTATGTCTTTCAAAAATATAGTACAAGTTGAAAAAATTGGTAGTGGCTAAGACCACTTGTCACGATTTCGAATAGGGGGCTGATTGGTTGTTTTATTTTTCCTGCCTCTAAAGTTCACTGAGCAACACCAAGTCATATGTATCTCATAGCCGCTCATACAAATTCAATGGGAATCGAACTCGGACCACCTGGATGAGATACATAGCCTCTTACAACCAACCGTTCAACTCATGACTTGGTGTCCAAAGACGACAACACAACGTATTTATATGGAAATGACTATTGTCACTCTGATCAATAATTAGCCCGAAACACAGAAATTGTCTAAAACTCCCATTTTAATGGAAATTGCTGATATAAACTAGAGAAATTAGTTCACCTAAATTTATATTTATTTCAACTTCAGTTCAATTTCTGAGGCACAAAACAAGACATTGTTATTTTGGGAGGTCCCCTATCTCCCAAAATAATGAATATGATGTTAGTTCCACTTTGAAAATTCATAGAAATAACATGTTTTATCCAAAAATTATAATTTTTTTTAATTCCCGATTTTCAATTGCTAATATTTAAAAAAATTTAAAAGATGCCTCCAAATATGTTGAAACACCAATTTTGCCAATTTTAGATGTTTTCACATCAGCAAAAAAGCATAAGTTTCACCCCTAAAGGACCAAGTCCTTTCTTTTGCCAAAAAACATTCAAAACTACCATTTCTATTCTAAAAGAGTAAAAAAAATTGAAAATTGTTTTTTTGGCACATCTAACCATAGGATCATACACCTGACTACTATAAAAATGTGTGGAATAAATTTCAAAAATTTTGATCGCAAAGATTGCAAGATATCCACGCTTAAACTCTTAAAGTGAAGAAAACAAGTTGTTTTGCACATTGAAGGATTAGATTATTTGACTTTGAACCTTCTTAAATTAAATTTTTTGCACTAAAAAGTTTTGAGGTTTAAATCCTTATGGTGGGGAATTGAGTTGAAAATCTAAGAGGGAAAAAAAATTTAGTCTTAATTTTCATTCTTAAAAAAATTGTTAAGTAGAAGTAGGTACAAGATAGAAGGAAAATCGACATTATTAATATCTCTAAGATAGAATTAAAATGCACTAATTCCAATAGTGAGATTGTTCTAGCAAGCAAACTAAACCATGTAGAACTTTTCTTTTGAGAAATTGTAAAAATTGCATTCAGAAATGAATCCTACAAGTTATTTTTTCAAGAAGACGCTTAGATTGCTTAAAAATAAGATTGTCCATAACTTTCACATCACTTATCCAAATGAAATGAATGAAAGCTTACCATGTAGACAAAAGTATAATCTATGAGAAAAAAATATAAGTTTAATTTAAAAAAATTGCTACCCAATCTCCTTTATTTTGAGCTTATTTGAGTATAACTTTTGTTTTCGTGCACTAATTGAAAAAATAATAATTCAATTTGTTCCTCAAAGGAACAATGATCCTTTACGGGTTAAAATAACTCCACCTCATTTTGACTGCTTTTTAAAAGCACACAATTCTCAGTTTGTCTGTCCATTTGTCTTAGAATCTCTTCTATGTGGATCAAAACATTTTCTAACAATTTTCAAGAAAAGAAGAGAGGAAGACACATCCATCGTAATTTTATTCATAATTTTTGGACTTAAATTGAATTAGATATGATTTTCTAAAGCTTGCAATAGTAGGGTGCTATTGAAGTCTATAGAAACTGCAATGTCAAAGAATTGTTCATCAATGGTGCAAATAGAGATAAAAAATGAACACATGCAAACCTTAAACTTGAACAACATGATGCATGTAATTGCCTAGGATGGCACAAAATGTCCCACCACTCACAACTCCACATTATTTACAATAAATTGTGTCTACTTCCAAATTGAATTCAATTCCCAACAACTCATAAAATTGTACACTAGTATCCCCAATTGGCACCAATTCATCAATGGATAGTTCTTCATTCTTTTAATAACAATTTATGGTACAAAAATAGAAGCAATTATTGGAGCATGGGCAAAATATGGACAAGCTACCTTGTTAGTGAAGCACACTACTGTAGTCTAAGTTTTGCTACTTCTACAAATATCCATAGAACTAGTATAGGGGTTCAAAATCTTGGGAATAATCAAATAGTCTAGCGTTTTGTGACTACGGTCACTTGTATTTAAGATTGGAATGAGATTTACTATGATATTTCACAAACACAAAGGAAACATACATTCACTCTTATACCCATTTTTATAATTTGGTTGCCAATCCTTTAAATAATGCTATGGACGTGTGAAATGTCGTCTCAATCTTGCCTAGTGTTCTAGGGGAGAGTTCAACAATTTGTCAGGTTTGACCATAATTTGTCATGCGCATGATCTACTACTAGACAAATGCAAATTGTATAATATATTTATATAATTGTGTCCATGTTCCTTAATTATTGGTGATTTGTGTTACCAAGACAATTTGTCCAGTCACTATTTACTAGCCTAATTACTAGTTTAGATGAGTAGAAACCAGTCCCAGTCGTACAACAATTTGTCTCTAACTAATGCAGGGTATGATTGCAATGCATTCACCAAGCTTAGTATACTCTGCACAGTTACAACAATTTGTCAAAGTACACAATTCATTTCGAATACAGGAAACAAAGCACAAGAACTTACTATTAGTCTTACCCACTCAAGCTGATCCTCAAACTAATTGTCGTGTCTAAGAATGAAATCACCTCATTTAGAACTATACTCTCATCTACCAAGTAATCCCAATTCAATTTCACCCAACAACTAATTCACACACTCTCTGTGCTAAAGGGTAAGACAATTAGTCATGCTCCATATTTATCAAATTAGGACTCAACTTGTTCACTTTAATTCACACCCGTATTTGAACTAATCACTAGTTCAGTTCGACTCTTCAAACTCAGTCTTTGACAATTTGTCTAATTGCTTCAGACTTACCGATTAGAGATCAAGAGACAATTTATAAATTTTCAATCGAAAAACAAATTCTTTAACAAATTTAAAGGTCACATTAAAATATTGGATAACAACTCTCCTTCCAAGATCAAACAATTCATACACATAACAATGACACACATAATTCAAATTTACAATTTAATTCAATTTATAATGACAATTCGTCTACAAACCATTGGACCTTCTTTGTCTTCAACAATACCACAATTTTATACACACATCAAGCATGACAATTAGTCTTAATAAATCACAAATAATAGATTCTTGAATTACACAATTCAAATTGTTTTTTAATCACTTAACAATTTCACATACATAGATTTATTTTTTATTTACAAAAATCCATAGAATTAATTATTTCACTCCTTACACAATCAAAATTTCAATCTGATTTTTATCATATCCAATTCATATTGATTACAACGACAATTTGTCTACACTCACCTCTTCTCATTCACTAATTTAAATCAATCTACATTACAATCGTTCTTACAACGACCTGATAAATAATAATTTGACCACATTTAGATGGACAATTTGTCTTTCAAAATTCCTTTCAACAGGATATCTTAATCAATTGATTTATAATCAATCTTCACATGATTTCAGAATTTTGCATTCCAATTGCAATTCAAAGACAACTAGTCCAATAATAATATAATGCTAATTACAGAATAAACAAGTTGTTTAAGAATGACATACCGGATAAATTGTTCTCGGCTGGTCCTTCACAATCTAACACCGAGCTTGATTTTTGCAATTGAGTCTCTCGTCTAGTTGTTCCAACTCCGCAATTGACAAATTGTTCCAGAGCTAGTATCCAAGTACAACACTCAATTGACAATTTTTTTTATACAAATAACATTCACTGAATTCAAGAATTTACGATGAAAACCATACTGACAAACTCACAGTTCAATGGACTAAAATTAAATTTGCAATTCGTATAACAATTAGTCATAACACAATCAAAGGCATCCAATTAAATTGACCAAACGCGATAACTCATACAATTAGGCATTTACAATTTGTCACAACCACATACATACAACACACTGTGAAAGAACTTGGAATTAACACATCAATTTGTTATATTAACAATCACAGAATTCAATAATCCAATCACTGGATTACTTCACAATTTCAAATACAATTTGTCACATACAACAAATAATCCAATCACTGGATTACAATGATTCACCGCAGCACTCCTATGCTAGACAATTAGTTCAAAAAGACGATTTGTATTGAAGGAGTTCACAATTTACAGGAATAGCTTGACACTTTAAGACACATGAAAGATAACCGAGAGAGTGAGAGAGAAGAAGTTGACAATTTGTTCATCTTAAGCTACTGGAAAGGTGGGAGACCTTGAGTATCAACCAATACTAAGACAATTTGTCACTCTTCCAATCTAGTTTATTCACAACTTTCAAAATCTTTCATCTGTTTGTTCATTTATCATTTCTTTTCTGTTAAATTCCTAAGACAAGTAGTAAATGACTCCTTTTTGCATTACTAAAGACAAGTAGTCAAAACCAGAAAATTTATTGCGCTCACAACTACATATAACATTCAGTAGTAGTCAGTGGGACTATCTTGTCCATGGTAGAATGATGTGGTATATTCTACATCCCAATCAATGACGGACTCATGACGGACAATGGATTTTAACCCCTAAAGGCCCAAGGCCTTTTTTCTGCCAAAAAACACCCCAAACTGCCACTTTTTTAGCAAAGAGTGAAAAAAAATTTAAAATATTTTTTTTTCACATCTAACCGTAGGATCTTACACCTAAGTAGTACGAGAATGTGCGGGAAAAATTTCAGAATTCTTGACCGCACAGATTGCAAGCTATCTACGTTTAAAGTGAAAAAAACAAAATTTTCAGCACATTGTGGGACTGGATTTTTTGACTTTGAACATTTTTAACTTAAAATTTTTGCACTACAGAGTTTTGAGCTTTAAATCTTTGTAGTGGAGAATTGAGTTGAGAGTCTAATTAAAAATAAATAAAATAAAATAAACATAATTTTCATTATTAAAAAAATTGTTAAGGAGAAATAGGTACGAGATAGAAGGAAAATCTAAAGTATTCATATATTTTAGATGGAATTAAAATGCACTAATCCCTATGGTGAGATTGTTCTAGCAAGTAAACTAAACCATGCAAAAAAAAAAAATTGAAAAATTTGAATAATTGCATTTAGAAATGAATCCTACAAGTTATTTTATTCAAAAAGATGCTCTAACTGCCCGAAAAACAAGAATGTCCATAACTTTCTCATAACAAATCCAAATGAAATGAATCAAAGCTTTACAGATAGAAAAAAATATAATCTATGAGAAAGAAATACTAAAAAAAATAAAAAATAAAAAAGTGCAATTTTTTTTTGCTGCCCGTGCTGCCCCCCGTCCCCTATTTTGAGCTTATTTGGTCATAACTTTTGTTACCGGGCACCGGTTGTGAAAAAAATTATATTCCCACGTAGCTAATCAGCTTTTCTACCTCCAAAAAAAATTTCAAAAAATCAGGAGAAAATTGCAGCCCATAGGTACCTGCCCAAAAATGCATTTGTCCCCCGAAGGGACAATGGGCTTTTAGGGGTTAATATAAAAATGAAATCTTCACCTTTCATTCCTACATATGTCATTGATGCAATCCCTTTTTTTACCACTAATTTTCTTTTTTGATAATAGATGATTAACCCCTAAAGGACCAAACACTATTTTTGGACAATATAGCAATTTTGGGTAGCTTACTACGACCAAGATTTTCTTTTTTTTTCTTTGAAATTTTCACAGAAGATGTGCCCAAGGAGTAGCTTCAAGGCCCAACAATTTCCATAACTTTTGACTACGTGGTTAAAAAATTATTGCATGATATGTCATTTTCATTTGTCAGTGGGCAGCCCAAGCAGTTGAAAAAACTTCTTTAAAAATCACATTATTTTTGAATAAAAATTTGAAATGGTTCTTTAGATTTATATATAGGTGGAAAGCTTTGAATCATTCCATTTTGATTAATGAGATGAAAGTTATGAGGAGTTTTAGTTTGAGTGTAGTTATGGAATCTCTACTCTAAGATAAACTTTGAAGTCCTTTATTCAACTCAATTTTCAAAAAAATTGAGAAAAAATAAAAACATTGGGTGTAGATTGTTTATTACAACATTACAACCGTTGGGATTGGCATTTTTCAATTTTGTATTTAAATTCTTAACAATTTAGTGTTTTGAACATTATCATCTTCTTTCTACTTACTATTTTTTTCTTATATGTTTTACAATTCCAAATGATCTGAAAATTTTCAAGCATGTAGCCAACTTGCTTTGAAGAATGAATCCAAAGAGTAACCACCATCTTGGACATTTTTTCATACAAATGTGACCTTGTGAAGTGCAGCTGCTCGGATTTTCGCAAGGACCAAAAAGGATTTTTGTCAAATTGAACGCTATTATCTTGCTATCTACACGGTGGAAATTTCCAAAAAAATTTCCCCAACTTCTCAAACTGGTTTAATACAAGATCATATGGTTACATTTTTCCAATATTTTTTTTTCTAAATTTTGGTACTTGTACCAGAAATAGTAGTTTTCGACCGGTTTTGGTGACAACATAGTCTTTAACCATTAGGGATTAAATTGTATTGGTATATTATTCAATATATTTTTGAATTTTTGGCAAATCTTCTCTCTTTACAGTTATTTGTTGATTTGTATGTCTTATCATGAAATTAGCAAAAGAAATGAAACATACCATAAATATATTGTCATTACTCTTGTACCAAAGCTTACATTAGTGATGTTGATGAATTTTGTAGATGAGGACTTCACATAGAAAAAAGCAGTCCCTCTGAAAGCTATTGAATGTTATGCATATGTTCCTCCCAAGTTCTTAAATTTAGAATTTACCAACCATGTCGTTGGCAGCCTTATATTTTGACCCCTTTGCAATGAAATCCCGTAAGATAGCCGACTCCATTCTGACCATTTAAGCAATTTACCACATTTCTAGTACGCATTTGGTGAGGGGAAAAATCTTCCCCCCCTGGAGAAATAGATTTGAGGAAGATTCTAGAATTTGTACTTTTTTTTCCCTTAAAAAAAAATAATTATGAATTTTTTTCAGAAAGATTCTATTCAATCCATTCTTGTTGTATAGGGCACCGCATTTCCAACCATAGACTAATTACAAAATTGACCATGCTTCAAAGTAGGTGAAAATTGTGGCTTCCAATGTGCATCTCATGATCATTGTATGCTTTCAATGGACACCTCCCCGACATTTGTGCTACTTGAGTTGTCACCTAACCACGTGAGTTGTTACCCTAAACTACAATTGATCGGAAACAAAGCAGTCTAACTAATAAAAAGAGGTAAGATAACAGAACCAGAAATTGCCCACCTAAGAGCTGAAACTGAATTTTGGGAAGGCAAAAAAATTTGAAATATTTTTCAGTAAATTTTCCTTGAAAGAGAAGTAGATTCGGCATCTAACCTAAATAGTTTCATATTTTTTGAAGCTTTTTGAAATTAGTTATGAAATTTTGAAGTTGAACTAGCATAGGGCTCTAAAATTGTCCACCCCTGAAATGTACTTCTTTTGTACATCAGTGAAGGCTATGAAAAAACAGCATGTATAAATCGTGTACATTTTACAGGTGGGCGGTTCTTAGTGACCGAACTATTCTCGAGCTTGTTACCTTAGTGGTCTGAAAGAGGTTGGCTACCTTAAATTTCATTTGTTCCAAAATAAAAATAAAAGTGGATTTACCGACATTATCTGGAGCCAGTCACGGCAGGACTCGACCCCCAGCCCCTACTCCCTTTTGTTGGATTTTCAATAGCCGCGGGGACAGGGTCAAAGTCTAATTAGCTTACTAAGAGCATCACCACCCGACTTGCATAATGCAGAAGATTTTTGGCTGCTAAAATGCCAGTCCATCCACTTTGCAAGCCAGGTGGTGGGCTGAGCCCCACCCACAACTTGTTAATAGGCCAAAATTGATCGGGAATACGTTGAATCAACTGCAAGCACGTTTTTGGAAGGTAGGTTTGCGGAAGTGCCGCAACAAGTGCGGCAACAAAGCTCCGACGTCGAGTCATCTGCAAGCACGTCTGCAAAAGTGCCGCAACAAGTGCCGCAATGGGTCTGCAACTTCGAATCACCTTCAAGCACGTCAAGGAAGCTCCACAACATTTTGTCTGACTTGGTCTTTGCAGCCTGTTAACAAGCCGTCTACGGGCTGGCCAAAGGACCCCGTTTTCCCAGCCATCTTCTACTTTGCGAGCCGGCTGGTAAGCCAGTCATCCTTTTTGCCAGACGAGTGGGGTTGTTTTGGCAGCCACTCTTAAGAAGTCATCCGTTTCTCAGGACGGGTGGGCATGTTCTAAAGGCTGGACTGACATGTGAAAAGCGCGGGTGGACAGAATGAGTACAGTGCTACAAGACAAGATGTCCCATCAAATCATCGGTGAGCGTGAAAGTATCGTGAAGCGTGAAAATAGGAGAATGAGATCCACCGATATCAATGCAATTCCTCACGGCACTGTAGAAGGGACATAAAAGTGCTTTCTATATTATATTCCGACCTTGGTGAACGCACCCCACCCCACCCACCGCTAGTCCGCTACATGCAGACCAAAGTTAGCCGAGTCTATAATAGTGCAACAAGGCTCTTGTTTTATCCATTGGGAAATATACGGGAACCTTTTATTTGCTTTCTTTTCTTTTTGAAATTTTGAGTTCATATTTGCAATTAGAGACCTCAAATTAGCTAAGAGAGGTGTCAACAATAAAATGAATACAACACAAAATAGGAGGTCTTTGTTTTTACATTCACCCTTGGTTGAACCTCCGCAAGAGGCTCGTTCCACTACTATAGACTTGACCACAAAAGTTCATGTTCTGGTAGATTCGACTGCCGGAAACATTCCGTTGGATTGTAGCATGAAAGCCGAGCCACAGCGATTCGATTTCGGGAGCCACTGGAGAGGCTTTCACTCACTAGGCCAAGTTAGTTTTTGGTTTTTTGAAACAAATGAAACGGAATTTCATTGCAAGGAACTGGGCCAAGTTTGCTGTAAGGTCCTCCTGCCAAACGGATGAGCTTCAGTCTAAAGTCTACTAGGGTAGGGGCTGTAAAAGCAACCTGTCTCTAAAAGCGATCTGGAAGATTTTGCCTCTAACATGTACCAGAAGTGTACATTTCAGGAAGGGGTCGCTTTTAGAAACCACTGTTTTTCAACTTCAAAAATTCATAACTAATTCCATGAAGGTCCAAAAAATATGAAACCACTTGGGTTAGATGCCAATTCCATTTTTCTTACCATGAAAATTTACTGAAAATTGTTTTAAGAAGTTTAGCTTTCCCAAAATGCAAATCAGCTGGTAAAAGGTTGCTTTTACAGCCCCCTATCCCCTACCTTAGTAGTCTGCTTCCTTGGAAAGCTTCACCTGCTGCTTCCCAGACTGACGTACTTTCGGTAACATTTGCCTTCATTCGGTGTTTGTGGGACTTCGCTTCACCCAAGGTAACAGGTCCATAAATTGGCCACCTAAGAGTTGAAACTGAATATGGGGGAGGCGAAGATTCTTGAAAATGTTTTCAGTAAATTTTGCTTGAAAGATAAGTGGAATTGGCATCTAACTCAAGTCGTTTCATGCTTTTTGGAGCTTTGTGGAATTAGTTATAAAAAATTTGAAGTTGAAATGGCATAGGGCTCTAAAATCGCCCACCTCCTAAAATGTATTGTACATTGTTTATACATTGTTGAAGGCTATAAAAAAGCAACATGCATACATAATGTACATTTGAAGAGGTGGGCAATTTTAGATCCTGTGTGATTTTGGAGCCTGTTACTTTACTAAACTCCAAACAATATCTTGGACCCCAATGTCCTTAACAACCCTAGAAGGACGTTGTGGCCGTTTTTCAACCAATGAATGACAGAGAATCATTCTATGTAGAATAGAAGTGCAACTATTCATCTTCAAAATTTTGTATGAAAAGGGGAGGTATGTCTTGTATAGTAGTTTGACTTTCAATTAGTGTTTTTTCGATTTTTGTTTTAAACCAATGATTCACATAGTACCAAGAGGGATGATTTCCACGGTCACCAACCCAATCTTAAAGATTGACCCTAGAAGGACGCAATGGACACTAAGGGCCTCCCTCCATATTCCATCAATGGGCAGAGCTCAAATGGGAGCTACAAGGGCTAAGTGAGCAATTGCACAAACATGTGGACCTAGTAGGTGGAGAGGGATCTAGTAAGAATTCTATGCATATTCATTCCCTCAAGATTGACCGATCTCGAGTGATAAGATTGTCCACAAATTTCGGTGGAACTGATGAAATCTTCATTTTTCATTCACCAAGGCCGGCAAGACAATTTTTGGTAGAATCTTCTAGTCTTCTAGTGCTTTTTCTATCTATTAATAAAGCAATGGATGACAAAGCATCCTTCTATGTAAGACAAAATGCAATTATTCATCTATAGAATTTTATATAAAAATTGGAGGTCTTGTGCAATAGTCTAACTTCCAATGAGTGTTCTTGGAATTTCTTAAGCAAACGATGCACATGGTAACAAAAAGGGTGATTTCTATGGTGACCAACCAATCCTTTTGAGGTTACCTCTTTAACCTCTATATTGGTAGGATTTGTTTGTTTTGGATGAGGTATCACTCAAAAGGTATACAAATTTTTTTGGTTTGTAAAATTTGGTGACAAATTCCCTTGTTTTCAATGGATGGGATAACTCAATGCTACAAATTCAAGGAACAATATTGCACTAGCATGGATTAATTTATACTCTTTATGAATATGTCAGTTTCCATCCATGTTGTTTTGTTTCATGCATTTTGATGAATGTAAATAGCTTCACTCATCCCACTAGGAATTGCTTTATGCATTGAGCCCAAATAATGAAAAAATAAATCTTTAAATAAAGTATGTGCACCAATATTCACTATTGTAGTAGAAAAAGAAGGTTCTCTTGACAACAAAGTATTGATTTAGAGGCCTAAATTAATGTACACCAACTTAGTATACATATTTGACATTACTAGCAGCTCAAATTATAATTGTTTATTCAATATAAGTTATTTACTCTGTCCTATTAATCTCAGAAGATCTCAGAAGATGCCAACCATGTGGATTATGATGGAATGAATGAATGGAGGCGCATATATTTTCTACGACAAATCATTTAAAAAATTGATTATCTCCTATATTTTAACTACATTTTTTGGAAATTTTTGTATTTTTCTTATGTTGCCCATGCTCTACTACTAAGATAATTACACCTAAAATCGCACAAATAAATTTTGTAGCATAACAAATATGCTCTAGACAATTTTCGGGATAATTTTGCACACTGCTAAAGGACTATGAATCAAAATGCAAGTGGTTCAATCATTTTTGGCCACATTGTGAATTAGTTGCAAATTTTCAAAAGATGCAAGGTTTAGGGTGCTAAAAGTATCATGTAAGTGATGCCAAAATGCATTTGATGCACATGAAGATATAACACTAGATAAGAAGTTAAAACAATACAAAGTGTATCCAAATTTGACCACGTGAAAAGTTGCCACCTCTAGAGTACTATAAATAGAGTTGCACAATACTCAAAATTTACTTTACACTTGTCCTTGTCATGCGCACCATTTTGGGTATCCTCCCTATTCAATTTCCCTTCAACAAAATAGGAATCGATTCTGAGAAGTGGTCCATTTTAGGAATAGTAAGGAGTTTAGGCTCAGGTGGCCATGGAGTTGCCGAGAGCGACTGTTCTTTTGTCTGTTTTTCCAGTTTGAAACGACTGAGCAGCTGACTGGCCTTTGATAGATTAACTTATTTTTTAAAACAATGAAATGAAAGATCAGATGGCCTTTAAAAGTTTTTTTTGTTTTTTGTTTTCCTGCCCGGAGTTTATTCCAAGGATGGCCTTCGGCAGTTGGCAACAATGAGAAGGAGATTGAAGGGCACGTGGCAACAGAAGATAGTCTGATTCCTGCACCTGGGTTGGTTCATGTCCTTGGTTCATGTACTGAGTGATGATTTCAATTCACTGTTCCTGTGGATAAGAAACTGACGGTAGGAGTCAGTCTCATCTGCTCTTGTGGACAGTGCCACGTCGGATGGATCCAAATTGATAAAATCACAGGAACTTATGGTAGAACCCCCTATAGCCAATCACTTAAGCAATTCCACCTATGTTCTTGAGCAGTACAAGGCAATGTAAATTTCCTTGTTGTGTAGAAAGACATAAATTGCAAGAATTGCACATTTTTTGGTAATTTAAGGCTTTAATTTGAAGTTACTAAGAATTTTGGAAACCAAAGCGGTGGATTTAACCTCTAAAGGCCTAAGGCCTTTTTTCTGCCAAAAAACACTCAAAACTGCCACTTTTATAGCAAAGAGTAAAAAAATTTGAAAAATATTTTTTTGCACATCTAACCATAGGATCATACACCTAACTAGTATAAGAATGTGTGGAATTTATTTTAGAATTTTTGACTGTACAGATTGCAAGATATCTGCATTTAAAGTGAAAAAACAAGTTTTTCAGCACATTGTGGGACTAGATTTTTTGACTTCAAAATTTTGCACTACAGAATTTTGAGCTTTAAATATTTATAGTAGAGAATTGAGGTGAGAGTCTAGGGGGGGAAAAAATTCAAAAAAAATTAATCATCATTCTTAAAAATATTGTTAAGTAGAAATAGGTACAAGATAGAAAGAAAATCTAAATATTCATATATTTTAGATGGAATTAAAACGCACTAAGGTAAACCAGCCCATTACGGTCAGATGATCCATAGTAGACATCTTATGACCCCATGATGGTTTTTCAGACCACAATCAATTTCTAACCTGACACCTATGGAGTGATTAGTGACCTCATTAGGAACACCCAATTTTTTCAGTATAAATCAGTGTAGGAAGTGATTTTTCATGGCAATCCACATTAGAAATTATTGTGACCACTTTAGGTGATTAAGATGAGCACATTGGATACACTTTTTGTTGGTTATGGAGCACCATGTAGACCGTGTTGGGAAGATCACTTCAAAAATACATAACTAAATCACACTTTGTCTGAAAAATAAAATTTCAATTGCTCTCACTATTTCTCACACTTATCTTTGAGTAAGAAAAAATTTGAAAATTTTCAGCAATGGCATGAGGGCAGAATCAAAATTCTGACCACAATAGGCTAGTTTACCTTAATCCCAATGGTGAGATTGTTCTAGCAAGTAAACTAAACCACACAAAAAAAAAATTTGAAAAATTTGAAAATTTGCATTCAGAAATGAATTCTAGAAGTTATTTTTTTCAAGAAGATGCTCTATACTGCCTGAAAAACAAGAATGTCCATAACTTTCTCATAACAAATCCAAATGAAATGAATGAAAGCTTTACAAATAGAAAAAAAAATATTCTATGAAAAAAAGATATTTAAAAAAAAATTCAAATTTTTGAAAATATTTTTTTTGCTGCCCAGGTTGCCTCCCGTCCCTTGTTTTGAGCTTATTTGGTCATAATTGTTGTTCCCGGGCACCGATTGTGAAAAAAAATTGTATTCCCACAAAGCTTATCAATTTTTCTATCTTCAAAAAAAGTTTCAAAAAATCACGACAAAAGTTCAGCTTGTAGGTACTAGCCCAAAATCCCATTTGTCCCCCGTAGGGACAAACGGTCTTTTAGGGGTTAAATCGATACCCAATGTATTGAGTCTCCCAATTCCAATCACTCACAAACTACTTTCTTGCTCACTACTTCAAGACATGTGCTATGACCTTATTAGTTCCAAGCTTGAAAAGGAGTAAAAAACACATTTCAAACTTGGGTTGGAAATTTGTTATAGCCTTGGTTAAAAATGGTTGCACCATATAGGTTAGGTATGGGTCTCTTGTTAGGAATGGGTGGTCCTATCATATATTATTTAACCCCTAAAGGAACAAACATTGTTTTTTGGCAACATAGTGATTTTGGGTAGCTCACTACAAAAGGAGTTTTTGTTTTTCTTCTTTGAAAATTTCACACCGTATGTGCTTGAGGAATAGCTTTAAGGCCCAACAATTTTCATAAATTTTGACTACAATGTCAAAAAGTTATTGCGTGATATGTAGTTTTTGTTACTCGGCAGCCAATAAGGCAACTCAAAAAACTTCTTTAAAAATCATTTTAAGAAAAAAAATAGAAATTTGAAACTGGTTCTAAAGATTTATATCCATGTGAATTTTTTTGAATCATTCCATTTGAATTATGAGATGAAAGCTATGAGGAATTCTAGTTTGCGGGTTGGTATAGAATATAGAGACTCCATACCTATCCGCAAACTGGAATTCCTCATAACTTTCATCTCATAAATCAAAATGGAATGATTCAAAGTTTTTCATATAGATATAAATCTTTAGAACCAGTTTCAAATTTCTATTTAAAAAAAAAGTGATACTTATAGAAGTTTTGAGCTGCATGGACTAGCTGAAGAGTAACGAAAACTACATATCATGCAATAACTTTTTGACAATGTAATCAAAATTTATGAAAATTGTTGGGCCTTAAAGCTATTCCTCAAGCACATATGGTTTGAAATTTTTAACGAAATAAAATAAAAACTCTGTCCATAATGAGTTGTCCAAAATCGCTATGTTGCCAAAAAATGGTATTTGGTCCTTTAGGGATTAGTTTACCATGGATGAAACAATTTGGAAAGTTTGGATAAATAAATATTTGGAGTTGTGGATTTGGTATGAAACAACTACACAATAGAGACAATTTTTTTAACTTTTACTAAGGTAGCCATATACCATTGGCCCATACTTCAAAAATCCATAACTTTCACATTTTATGTCCCAACGCCACTCATACATCCTTCCTTGCAAAGAGTTTTCCGATGGCACTGAGAATGCAACAGGGGATGTGCAATTATGAAAATCTCTCCGTAATAAACAAATGTACAAACCAACAAACCAACAAACAATCAAACTCCACTATTCATGAAAATCTAGGGGTGATTTTAAAAACATGTATCTTCAACACTTTTGAAAATTCATAATTTATTCATACAATGCCCAATAAATGCATTCTTAGAGAATTTATAATCCTTTTAGACTACCAACAAGACTCTATAAAAAATAAAATAAAATAATAATAATAATAATAATATATATTTATATATAATTATAATAATGAGAACCATGTTGAATTGCTTCTTTTATTGATTTTAAATGTACCTACTTTAGATGAACTTTACGTTGATTTATGTATTATTGGTAATGTATTATTGATATAGTGTGTGTAAATTAGTGTCACTATTGAAAGTGGTACAATAATGTAATATTCCAACTTTGTAATAGTTTAAAATGGTGTGACTTTGATAAATTAGTGTCACTTCTACTAAAATATTGTACCAATAATAGAACACATCATTGTAATGAGACCTAGCTAGTGATGAGGAATTTTTCTAAAGTGGTGGTATAAAGGGGATTAAAAAAGATTGGATTATTTTTCAAAATTTGTCAATGGTTATAAAAAGTTGCTCACTATTTAGGGCCATAAATATTGTCTTTTGTAACTTCAAGCTGCCACCTAATTTGAGATATGGGATTCTACATATGAAGTCAAAATTCTCAAATTTTATCAGTTGGGTTAAAACTTGAAGAAAAGCTCCAAATTTTTCCTCTCGTAAAGAAATCTTGTAGCACTAAATTAGTATATTCAAGTCCCATGATGAGGGGCTTTTAACATTGCTAGAGTATCTAAATTGAAAACATCCAAAACATCCATGTACTCATTCTTGGCAAACAGACTTCTATTAAAAGTGTTTCCAAAAGCGCAATTAAATAATATCTATACTTAACTACTATTGGTTGACTACATATTCTCTAGATTTTGGTATTGTGACCAAGTTATGTGATGTTTTTGGAGTTTGACTTTGAAAATTCATAGTAATTACATGTCTTATCCAAAAATTATAATTTTTTTATTTATAGAATTCATGAATTTCAATTGTCAATATTACATAAATGGTTTGGTTTGGATTTTTTTCCTCAAAAAGGTGTCTCTAACTATATTGTATTGCTTATGGCAGACGACCCATTTCCAACTACTTAAGCAATTACGCATATTTAGAGCGCAATTTTTTTTAAGTGCCAAATTTTTTTCATGTATAAAAATAGAATTTGGAAGGATTGCATATTTTTCCAGAATAAAATTTATTGCACAAAACATAATTACTATGAAATTTTTTAGTAGAAGATTATCTTGAACCTATAATGGTCATATAGACCTTTCTATTTTAGACTATAGGCCGATTGCAAAATCAACCAAGGGCTGGTTGCAATATTGACAGCCTTGCAGCCAATCATAATGCCCACAACTATTCCTCGAACTCAATCACAACTTTACAGAAACAGAGCAATCTAAAGTAACTACACCTAAAGTGGTACAAATAAACAATTTAATACAATTATCATTATTGTATTGGTGAACTTTTTGTGAGGTCTTGTTGGTAGTGAAAAGGGGATTCTAGATTCTCTTATAATGCATTTCTTGGACACCGTATGAATAAATTATGAATATTCAAACTGTTGAAAATAGATGTTTCCAAAACCAACCTTAAACTCCCATGAATACTGGGAGTACATTTTAGGCAAAAATCTGTAAGGGTCGGTTTTAGAAAGGGGTTTAAATTAGGTGTAGTTACCTTATAGACTGGAAGTGGGGGTGGTTGCATAACATTGTATAACGCCTCCATGGGTTCTTTAGCCTGGAAGGTATAACTTTATGAAGATACCTCCTTGCTATGACTTTCGTTGAATTTAGGATTCACGATTGGTCAAGTTTCCATTCTGCAGTGTTTGTCAGGCAGACTTCTAATTGGGACGCTCCAACAATTCCTAGATTGGAAGGATTGAAAGGGAACCCGGGAGCATTTCTTAACCCTTAAACGTCAAGGTGGATGTTTTGCGGCCGATGAATGACAAGTGAATCTTGTGTGTAGGATAGAAGTACAACTATTCATCCTCCAAATTTTGTGAGAAAAGCGATAATCGTCTATAGTAGTTTAGCTTCCAATGAGTGCTTTTGCATTATTTTAATCCAACAATTCACACAATGTCAAAACAAGTGATTTTCTAGGTTATGAGCCTGTTGTTTAAAGGTTAATAATGTTATGTGGAAACGGAGTCGGCTACCATATTTTGATGATTTCAGGAGTTTTCACCTTGCAACTAGATTATGCATAATATTCAAATACTAGGTACTGACAGGTAGTACCAACTTTTATTGATGCCATGTAGTGTTCGGGAAATTTTTGGAATTTTACCAGCTAATTTCCTTCAATTCTCACACTGAACCGGTTTTTGAAGAACTGAGTCCGGTTATTTCCTCTATTTTTTACTAAAAATAGAAATTTTATAGCTTTATTCACCGGTTTTGCCGATGTTTTCAAATTGCAACCAATTTTTTCCCAAATTCCTCCGGCTAACTTTGCCTAGCTGCCGGGTTTTTCCGATCATTGATGCCATGTTCAGGGCAACAAAGATAATATTCCAGAATATCCTCCACTGACTCAGGTTCGGTATTTCATTAATTGTCGGACATGCAGACAGGGATCTTTGTTAAAGTGACTAAACGCTTTTTTCCATCTATGCTAAGGCAACGACGCTAGCATGTGAGCGTGGAGCGGCGAGCTTGTGAGCTGCGACCGTGGAGCTTGTGAGCCTAGAGCCCCCCCCAAAAAATATTTCACTTTTTGAGGCCCAATTTTTCTTTCCAAATTTTTTTACTTTAAAAAGTGGAAATTTTACTATTTATAGTAAAATTCAAGACCTATGACCGCGGCACCTATAACCGTGCAGGCAGTTTATTTCAAAAGGTTTAGGGTGCCAAAAGTAAAATTTGAATGTGTTTAAAACTTGAACTTCACTCTGCAGTTCACCACTAAGTTCACGCACTACAATTGTGTTGAATACTGAATTATTAAATTTTTATGGAACAGAACAAACCTAAATTGAGGTAATCATCACAATAGCAAAGGTGAGTATTACATGGCCTCCACTTTAGCTGTTGTGGATGAACACTTAATACGAGACTTATCATAGAGACCTTGTTCAATAGCTGAATTTGGGGCCTCATTGAATTTGGAATACGCATAGTCACATAGAAGTCTCATAGAGCACTCTTCAATGTAATCCAAGGGGAAGGAATGACTACTGGCCGAAAAAAATAAAATGCAGTATAGGTGTCCCTCCACCCTCCAAAAGAAGGGGAAAAAAATGGGAAAGAAATATAAAAGAAAATGAAAAGAAAATGAAAAGAAAATGGCAAAACAAATTGGAAAAAAATGGAAAAAAATGAAAAATAAAAAAATTAAAGATTAAAAAAGTAGGAAACAGGGAAAAAATGGGAAACCGAAATGGTAATGAAAGTATATTTGTGCATGACAAGTCGCAAATGTACTTCAAGGGTTTAGGTACCTTCTTCATTCAAAACATTTGGCTAATAAGGCATACTCCCATATGTCATGAAAATATAAATTTTTAAAATTCCGAATGATTCAAATTATTTCAATTGTATATAATGTAAAATTAATACCATACGAATTAAGTACATAGAAAAATGTGTACATCTCTACTCTGGAACGGTGATGATCTCTGCTCGAAGTAGAAGAAGCTTCAATTTGTTGAAGCTATAACTCGGTGCATGAATGAATTTGTCATCGTGGATGTCCATTTTGCAGAAGTACCTGTACAGGTAGTACAAGTGTTTGCAATTGACATATTGCTGACGACCTCCAATAGCTGACACAACTATATTCGCAAAGTCCGAACATGTACAGGTGGGGAACATACCCATTGTAACTCGATAGACACATCTTTTATGCTCAGCCCTCGTTTCAAGCGACACTATCGCACCTAAGCCTGGGAAAGGAAGCAAGGTCACTTCTAGTATTTGTCCTTTCACGTTCCCAGCACTCTCCCACTTGTTGCGATGTTCTGGAGTTGGTGCATTTGGAAGTCGGCGTATGGATCGGTTGTTCCTCACCGTTGGATATACATCTGCATTATCTGGCGGCGTCTGGTCATATAGAACACTCTTGAATATCTTTGACATTTTAAAGAGACGACGCGGTGACAATGTAGGTCGCTCTTGCAGACCGAATTCCGCGTGCTGCAACAACAAAGTCTCCTCCCGACTTAGGTTTGTATCTGTTAAGACATGCCATACCTCGGGCACCTCGGGCCAATCAAGAACCCACTTTCGCTTGTTTCCTTTGACACATCGTTCAATGTCATCCCCACAGAACCAGAAGTCCGCGACTACCACCCGCTTACTCCCGTAATCTTCCTTTCTTCCACGATACGTGGGAGCTGGGGTTCCCTTCCGTCCTCTAGCAATTCTGGCAGTGCACTTCAGATTTGATCCACGTTGTTGCGCTTGACATTTTGCGTTAGATTTGTGGCTGATTCTGGCAATGTGCCACTTTGATGTGTCGCAGTCACTTTCAAATGCAACCGTAACATGTCGTGATGGCTGTACCTCAGGCTGTTTTCCTTTGTCCTCGGAAGACTCTACTGAAACCGCAGTGGACCTTGTTCGAATACGAGGTTGAGAAAAATTGACCTTGTCCGGACGATGTGAGTCTCCTTCATCTCCAAATGGGGACGTCCAACTTCCTCTTCGTACTTCCAAATATTTCTTCTCCTTCCAAATGTGGTATTCGGGTTCCAACTCCCTCGGCTCCAGGTAATGTGTTCAGTGCTTCTGCCATTTTTTTGGGGTCTTCGCTTTGTCTTGCAACTCTCAACTTCAACTCCCCTTTTGATGGACCCGATCCACTTGCATGGCCTTTTAAGTAAGCACGGTAGTTTGTCATTTGCATTCACGCACGGATACTATCATCGCAGGTGGCGTCAAACAAATTGTTTCCTCTATTTCCGGACATTTGAAGCCACTTGTTGTGAACTGTCTCTGACAAATTGCATGACGGCATGTCCGCCATCTCTTCCAAATTCAAATCCTAATAATTCATCCACAAAATGAATATGTCATACGGTCATAGAATACCTTATGTACTAATCCCACAAATTTGCATAAGTCATGGTAACTCACAAATCCTTTCATTGAACCAAATCATGTAGACCATCAAAACAAATTTTACAAAACATTTCTGTCTATTTGAACAGAAGTAGACAAAAGGAAATGTAGGAAATTCGAATTGAACATGATCTTACCATTTGCATGAAGCCCCCCCACTGGCAATACCTGAAATGCCAAAATGCAAGCCAGTGGTCTAAGTGATGAAGCGCATCTTCTGTGGCAGCTCCTGATGATAACCACCACAACCGAATAGCAAGGTAACGTGTCTCCCCCTTGTCCAGAGTCTTTGCATCTTTGTATTGTTTGCATAATGTATTGTGCTGCTGCTGGAATGCTTTCTTGATGTACTTCTGTGTGTGTTTTAGAAGAGAAGTACTCCAATGCAATAAGCATGTCCTCTCCCGATTTTCCATTTTCTTGTCTGCAGAACCACTTCCGTAGACAATGCGGACCGCATTCCAATTAGCCATGGCGCTATCCGCCATGAATCCCTTGAAATCTGGATGATCTACTCCGTGTTTTGACATGACCGCGTTCAAGCATCTCCAGAATTGTACTTGAATCTCGGTATCTTCAGATTGCATATCGCACGTTGATATGGTCATCACCTTCTTGTACTGCGGGTCGTACACGTGGCACGCCATCGTGGTCCATTCCTTCACGCGCTTCACATGGTCGAACATCATCCACGCATTCTCAAGATTCCCTCCGGATTGCATGCGTCTCACCAGGTCCACTCCACTTCCCGGTCCTTCAGTGAGCATCTTGAAAATATACACCTTCTCCTTCCCTTGGCCAGGGAAGACGCTGTCATGTATGAACTCAAACTTCGACTCTTTCTTCATCGTCATTATGTTATTGATGACCCCTCCTCGGTTGTTTGATCGAAATGAAGATATGACGTTCCGTATATTAGGACTGCTCAAGTACTGGAAACGGTCCATGACTTCCTCCAACTCCTCCCCCTTCAACATCTCCTTGTCTCCCTCTCCGTTGTGAAAGAGATAGCTGGTCAGGAACTCTTTGCTTGCGGATAGAGCAATTGCAGAGTTGGTTGCCTTTGGCGTCTTGGTTACTTGCTCTGCAATAAGTCCACATATTTCCTCTGTGGAATCTTTGTACATGCCCTTTGCAACAGGATGAGCATGATTTCCAAAGTGAACTGCGGCTCTACTCATTTTTGGGTTGTCACTATAGCAGTAGTACATCCTACCAGTGCAGGTGTCCAGACATGAAGGTGCAATCTTGTAGACCTTGCAAACTAGAGTGCAATCTTTAGGTGAAGCGCTCCTAACTGCAAATGGGAAGGTTGTATAACCGCTCCACTCTGTCTCATTGCATTTAGAAGACCTCTTCAAATAATCACAATCAGGATTCTCACAGACAAGATGACCCGCGCAATAAGACTTATGGAACCTCAGATTGTCGGAGTTGTGAATGTTCGTGGTCAATACCTTGCACCACGGGTGTCCATCGTACCGCCTGTCCATTCCTTCCAAGTTCCTAGCCGCCGCCGAAGACGGACATGAGCGACATGCAGGCAGTTCAAAGATGACATCCCCGTTGAATATCGGTGGCAGAAATTGTACTCGGTGATGCTTTATAGTGTTTAGATCCATTGTCGACAATTTGTTCCTAGAGCGATGCATACTGGCAAGCCTCCTCAAGCACTCCATTATGCTCACACGGTCGACTACATTTGGATGAAATGGAGGGCGAGTCACTAGTGACTGCGCTGGACAATTTGACGGGGTGACAGACATTGACTTCGAAAGCTCAACATCTTTCGATGTAGTTTGGATAGAGCATGTTTGCTTTCGAAGCGTTAAGTCAGGTGACTCTCCTTTTGATTCACTAGACAACTCTATGATAGTATCAAGTTTCTCAACCTTAACTTTACGTAGAAGAGAACCTTCTGAAAATCTCGAAATTAAATCTGGCTGAGGACCAGGTGAAATAGAATGGGTGACATATGGCATATCCACTGTCGACGAATCTGAGTGACGACTTCTAATCTCAGTTGAAGCAGCTAGTAAAGATAGAGGAAGGCCATACGCTCTGTAGTTTCCAGAAGCAAGGTACCAACAATCACCTTCTGCTGACCTCACGACAGGAACAGACTGCTGTAATTCACCTGAATCTGACTTCCTCTCTTCTTCAACATAGATGGAAGTTTCCAGAAATCTAAAACGGACGTGAAGTAGGTGACTCATGACACGAGCATGTCCTCCGTCATCCACTGGGAAAACAAGGGGAACTTTGTGGCCATCCACTCGAATGGAAGCCATAGTGCAGAGTATGTACAAAGAGAGGAATGGAAGCAAACAAAGTCTCCCCTTAATGGAAAATGATAAGCAAAGAACTATTGTGAATCAGAGTAGCCTAGAGGATTCCCCTACCGGCAAAATTGAAAGAACCTCGCACGGTGGAAGAAAATAGATGAATATTTACTAATCACTTATAGGAAAGCTGTCACACTGCGTGTCAATCACAAATTTAACGCCATCATCTGGAAATTAAATAAGTGCATAGTGAATGTAGGGGCGCGTTTAATAATTCCGCACCGCCTCCATATTCCGGACACTTCATTATTATACTACGATTGACAGGAAAAGCTAATTCAAAGTTTACTAATGAAGATGTTGGTGAACACTATTCAAATTTGATGGCACATTCATGACTGAAATTGATAGCTGTCACTCTTTTCAAATTCAAAAGAGAGCTATAAGAATGAGCCTAATCTGGGCTGTGCCGTCTGTGCCTATGTGCAGAAGGCTTTCAAAGAGCACAAAAGTCATATGCACTTACCGGGATCGCAGTCTTAGTCCCATTCTAGTTGTGTACTGTTTGCTTTGCCAAGTGAGAGTTAGGGAGAGGTAAGGTTTGACCACATGCACTCAGGCAACCACATCTCTCTTTGTAATGCTTCAAAGCGTCCCAAGCATCGTATGAGGCGTATATCTTTGTATTTCTCGTCTTCCAAAGCTCTTAGGAGATCTAGGATGACTCGACCCAAGAGAATAGTGTCTAAAGCGAGTCAGCATTCACACGGGAACTTGAAGAAAGTCCTTTCCTATGGAGGAGGTGATACGGGCCCAGAGGAGGCCGTTGGATATCAGATGCATGATATTGGGCAAGGAATATCGGAGGATATCACAAGCATTCAACATCACTCAAAAGATGAGGGAGTTGTACAGGTTAGCATTTTCAAGTACAATTTGTTCTCATGCATGGAAAGCCTAAATATCATTTCAATGTAACGTGGAAAGCAGAACAGGGTGGTTGGCAGCTTCAGTTAACAAAGGTCATTCTTCGTCATTTTGCTGATCTTCTAAATCATTCTAGAGGGAAGTCCACTTGCAATTTTACAAATCACCTAATGAAACGAGTAATGAGGTAAATCCAAGGCGAATGCATGTTACTACATGCCCGAGGAAGTCCAGATTCAGTACTAAAGTCATGACTGTTGGTTTAGCCGCCATTTTTAGCGCTGGGAATTTCGAAATTTTATCGTGACTTCTCGTGAGTACTGGCCATTCACTCGGCTGATGAGAAAGGCAGTGATATCTGCTGAACTCGGTGGTATCCCCAAACTAAGCGGAGACACTTGAGAAACAAAAGTACCCACCGATGTTCCCGCTGCACTCTCTTCCAATTCGGCAATGGGCGAGGGTTTCGGTCATTGGGAGAACTGGTGACAAGCGCAGTGAATGAATCAGCCACCAAAAGGGCTGTGTCTTGCTTCCATTCCGGCATTGGCTTGGGGGTTCGGTCGTTGAGAGAACTGGTGACGAGCGCGGTGAGTGAACCAGCCAGCGAAAGGGCTGTGTCTTGCTTCCATTCCGGCATTGGCTTGGGGGTTCGGTCGTTGAGAGAACTGGTGACAAGCGCGGTGAGTGAACTAGCCAGCGAAAGGGCTGTGTCTTGCTTCCATTCCGGCATTGGCTCGGGGGTTCGGTCATTGAGAGAACTGGTGACAGCACGGTGAGTGAATCGCCACCCAAAGTCTTTGTCTTGCTTGCATTTCGGCACTGGCAAGGGTTTCGGTCATTGAGAGAACTGGTGACAGCGCGGTGAGTGAATCGCCACCCAAAGTCTGTGTCTTGCTTGCATTTCGGCACTGGCGAGGGTTTCGGTCATTGAGAGAATTGGTGACAGCGCGGTGAGTGAATCGCCACCGAAAGGGCTGTGTCTTGCTTCCATTTCGGCACTGGTGAGGGTTTCGGTCATTGAGAGAATTGGCGACAGCGCGGTGAGTGAATCGCCACCGAAAGGACTGCGTCTTGCTTCTATTTCGGCACTGGCGAGGGGAGCGGTCATTGAGAAAACTGGTGACCAGCGCGGTGAGGGTATCCGCCACCGAAAGGGTTGTTTCTCCGCGTGGTCCGCGTCTGCGTCCGCATGGTCTGCGCCGGTTTTTTCTTACGGTTTAGAGTTTAGGTTTTCTTGTAGTCGGTCTCTAAATCCAGACCCAATCGTTGCATGGTTTAGGGTTTCTGGCTTATAAAAGTTCGTAACCGAATCGCCCTGACTGTGCAGCAAAACCACAAAATCACAACGATGAGGAAACTCCGGAGCCGAGTTCGAGACGCGATCAGCCCGCCGGGGGAGACCCTCACCCCATCGCGGCGCCGTCCAACATCAGCCACTCAAGAGCAGGTAAGTCCAAACGGAAATCCATTTACTTGATTCAACATGGTCATCGGCGTGTGTTCATGGCCACTCTCCCTTTCAGTATGTTCATCGATCCCGTAGAAAAAAAAATTCAGTCTCGCTGCGGCCTGTCACCCTCCCCGTACCGAAAACGGGGGTGGCGCGAGCTACCCCCAAGACCCCCGTCGGACCCGATAGAGGTCCTGGGGGTAGCTCGCGCCACCCCCATTTTCGGTACGGGGAGGGTGACCGCCACAACGGGATTGAATTTTTTTTCTCGGGATGGCTTCGGTTGTCAAGGCAGTTCTGCTTCCGTGACAAAGAGGAATCGATTTTTGTTTTCTCAAAACCAATTGAGTGGTCGGGTCTAGCTAGTGGCCGTGACCATGGCAGTAGCGGGTCAGAATTTTGTTTTCTTGAAATCAATTGAGTGGTCGGGTCTAGCTAGTGGCCGTGATCATGGCAGCAGCGGGTTAGGAATTTGTTTTCCCGAAACCAATTGACTGGTACTGTCATGGCGGTCGCTGTGACCAAGACATCAGCGGGACTGAATTTCGTTTCTTGGGATGGATTCTTGTTGTCAAGGCAGTTTTTGCTTCCGTGACAAAGCGGGAAAGAATGTTGTTTTCCCGAAACCAATTGAATGGTCATATCTAGGCAGTGGCTGAGTCCATGACAACAGCGGGACTGATTTTTGTTTTCTCGAAACCAATTGATTGGTTGTGTCTAGGCAGTGGCTGTGTCCATGACAATAGCGGGGAAGAATTTTGTTTTCTCGAGACCAATTGAGTGGTCGTGTCTAGGCAGTGGGTGTGTCCATGACGGCAGCGGGACAAAATTCTTCTCTCTCAGGATGGCTGGAGGCTGTCAAGGCAGTTTCTGCTTCCATGACAACAGCGGAACAAAATTTTCTCGAAACGAATTGAGTGGCACTGTCATGGCAGTCGTTGTGTCCAAGACAGCAACGGGACAGAGCTTTTGTCTTTCGGAACCCCTTGTGGCTGTCAAGGCAGATTCTGCTTCCGTGACACAGTGGGACAGATTGATGGTTGTATTAGTCGGTCCCTCTCCGTGAACCAGAAAGAGGGGTAGCGTGAGCTACCCCGCAGACCCCCTTCGGACCCGACAGGGGTCTGCGGGGTAGCTCACGCTACCCCTCTTTCTGGTTCACGGAGAGGGACTGCCTTCTGCAAGGCTGTTTCTTATAATCCTATGGGGTATTGTAGCATAAATTTTACTTGGGAACAAAACCCACGGAAATTCTTAGTAGTGGTTCTTGAATCTAAGGGAGTAGTCAATTAGTCTATCATTTTGTATCTAAGGTCACTTTTACGTAGGATTTATCACTCAATAAATGAATTAAAGTTTCATTATTTATGTATTTGTATGGTATAAATGTATTTACTGTCCTAATCTATACGAGTATCAGTCCATTCCCATGAGAATTTCTATAGACCTACGGTCACCATCTTGTACTAGAATTCTAGTGTCAAATAGTCTGGGTATGTCAAATAATCATGGCTCCTGTTCTATCAACTTAATCAAACCCACAGTACATATTTATATAAATCCATCCTCTTTAATTACTTCCTTAATTTTAGTAAATTGTCAATTGGACTCAGTTACTATCTTATTAGCCTAATTGCTAAAATGCAGGTATGCAAATATCACAACAGTAAGTCAATTGGTCTCAGTTCAGTATGCAAAGTATGCAAAGGTAAGAGTTATGGGTCCTTTGTGAATAGATCATGTCAATTAGTCATTTCAGCTTTGTTCACTGAGTTTCGCATTGGTTTAATATGTCAATTGGACCAAGTCCCACAGTGCACATTTACAATTTAACATGATTGCTAATTACTACTTTGTCAAATAGTCAGCTACACTAATGTACTAACTATAACCAATAAATGGTCAATTTGTCCAAATTTCCACACAAGGTTAGTACATAACTTTACATAAAGATTCTATTTCTAAAGATGTTCCTTTCTTTCCTGCACACTGCACTTGCAACATCAAGTTAAAGTCGATTTGACCTTCACTGTAAAATAAGTTTTAACTAAAAGTCTCACACTATATTTATCTTATGTCTCACACACAGACAATTCGACTACAACGACACCCATACACTTATCAACTCAGGCAATTAGTCATACTCCGTCTTAAGAATACAGAGGGTATCCTTACAGTACAATTAAAACATAACACATTCAGTTCAGTCCAGTTGACATTCATTAATTATTTCCATTAAGACTATTAGTCCAAAACCACAGGAAACAAACTTCAAATATAATACTTAACAAGTATCACATAGACTATTTATCTTTCTACTATAATTCTTTCTAAAACTATATTCAAATTATCAATACTATCCCAACATTGACTAATTTGACATCAATGATTTTAAAGCTTAACCAACTCACAATTTGACTGCTTCAACAATCACAAATTTCATACTGCCAACTACTGGCTCCATTCATATTCAAATATTGTTCACTTGTCAATTTGACTGAATCAAGATTAAACATACAGACAGACCACCACTCACTGGTAGTTTAAAAAGAATAACCATATGACCAATTGTCAAACACTCTCACAGTTTCATTACAATGTTATAAAAATTGGACTTCGTCAATTGGACAAACTAAAAAAAAAACATTTAAAATTAATAAACTTATCACAACTATAGTCAAGTTCACTTACCGTCTATTTGTCTTCTGTCTTCCTTCATTTGCCGTTCTGCAACTCTTGATTTTGCAATTGATACGCAGTCCATTTGACAGCAGATACTTCCGCTTCCTTCGCCATTTGTCCTCCAGTATGCTCCATGATAACTTAACTTCCGTCTACTTGACTTTACACAAAGGAAGCACTAATCTCTGGCTGCTTTTCCAAAGTTCTTGAAAATGCCACTCACTAGCTATTACAACTTAAACAAATAAAGACTATTTGTCACAAACTGCTCTCCACTAATACCTATTAAACTTAAATAGAATGAACAACAACCGGCACACCAACCACTGGTTACCTTAACACAATCAAAAGATCAATTGACAAATTTTATGGACTTAATAACTCTCGACTAATAGACTCGCAAAAGAACAAGAAAGCAAAGCAATATTAATCTCCGATAGTCACACAAACTACAAATAAACAAAGCCAATCCCTGGCTACACAAACATTAGACGAATAGACAAAATTATATTGAAGAAAATAAACGGATACATTTTTTAACAAGAAGCAAGCAATCACTGCAAGCTTGAGAGAGAGAGGAAAAACGAAAGTCGATTAGTCTTTGTACGTTCTTAGCTGTAACTAACTAGGTGGTTAACTGCCTTGTCTATTAGTCCTTAACCGACTATAACTAACCTTAACCAACGGACTATTAGTCATTTCAATAACTTCCTGCTTATTGGTCTCGGTTCACACTTCATTCCAGCTTCTAAGTAACTTAAACATGTCTAATTGTCTTGTGCTTCAAAAAGTTTAAAAAGTAATTGAAAAAGTTTATCTACAGGTATCTCACCGGGTTTCATCCAATTGGGCCATAACCCTTGCACAATCCCCACTCACTAGATAGAGTTAATACGCATTTGTTATCACATTACATTAAAATGATCATGCTTGTCTCGGGTGTTGAGCAACACCCGTATTGGATAGCTCACCATAGAGATTTAATCTCTGTGAGGGAAACACAGCTGACAATTTCAACACATCGTTTTCTGGTAAATCCGCATCGCTGCATCTTGTGAAATCCATCCTTTTACTGTTCACTTTGCCATTAGAGCATGCAGTACATGTCTGTGAACGAAAAAGAAGGGTAGCGTGAGCTACCCCCAAGACCTTCGTCGGGTCCGACGGGGGGTACGGGGGTAACTCACGCTACTCCTCTTTTTGGTTCACTGACAGGGACTGTATGCTTGAAGGCCTTCAAAAAGTGTCGAGTTACTTTTATTCTTCCTTTCTTGGTGATGGTCGAAGTGCTTCATCATCCAAGTTGCACGACCATAGTTAAGTAATCATGAGCACACTTTAAGAGAGTTAGCAATTCTGCTTGAAGAATTGAAATGTAGAATCTCTCGTCGTCCCGATTTTGGGGGTAGCGTGAGCTACCCTCATGACCCCCGTTAGACCCGACGGGGGTCGTGGAACTTGGTCGTTAATGCACTCGAAGTAGACATTTCAAATCTGAAAGGGGTATGCTTTTCAAATGTCCATCTATGTTTAATCTAATATGCACTTGTCGTGAATATAATCCTAATTGTATTTCTAAGAGTTTTAATTATGATTTTGAATTTCTCTTAAATCATTATTGTGTCCTCTTAATAAGCATTCTCATGTTACTAGTTTCTTGGTTTTATTGATACAGTTTACGTTGTGTGTTGTTTAGATGGAGGTAAATGAAGGTCCCAGAGGTCAGGGATCTTTATCCGATGTTGAGACTTTGATTGTGACGGCCCTTGACATGGCGGAACCATCCTTACCATTGACTCCGATGGGTGCTAGCATTGAGGTGCTAGAGGAGTCCATTGCAAATGAGAATTTGGACTTCGTAAGCCTCGATGACATCTTGGATGCGTGTGACCGTGCCTGTGACTATGTGGAGCAGCCACATGAAAGCCATGTTAGTGGAGAGAGGACCCGAGAGAGGACCCGGAAGAGGAATCCCGTGTTCTCCCCTGGGAGATCCGGTACGGAATATAGGTCTAGATGTCACTCTTCAGTCTCAGTTTCTAGTCCTCCTTTTCAGGAGTTTTGTGACTGTGCTTGCTGTCACAATTTGGGCAAGCACGATGTGGTTATTATTCACCTGAGTTCTGACTCAGATGATGATGTTGATGTTGATGTTGATTCCATTTAGGTGGAATTCATATAATTTGTTAGTGATATCACTTGTACGTTTTGATTTTTTATCTGTGTTTCATTGACATCTGACATGACGTGGACTAGCACAGCATATTCCATGCATTTCATTATGAATTGTCTGACTTTATGATTTTCGTGGACGTCCATTATTTCGCAGATGGAAGAGTCACCTATTAGTCGGACCCAGGCTGAGAGACATACGGTGACACCACCTACTGATGATTTGACACAGCCAGAGATTGGAGGTGACGATGGTGAGGATTTGGCTATGGATGTTGTGGATGATGACGAGGAGGCCAAAGAATTGCTTGAGGATGAGCTTCGGAGATGGCAGAAGGTGGACTCGGTGTCCACCATTGCGAGTTTGAGGATGAAGCCAGAGAAACTCTCCCGACTGCGCATTCCACTATGCAGACTTGTGTCCATGCCAATGGTGAGGCCAACGCTTGCATCCGACCTCGTCAAACTAGAACATGAGTTCATCTTTGGGTACCGAGAAGGCGCAGCGGTGTTCTACGTGTCCATAACCAATGAGGCTGGTGAGAGCTCGGACTTCACGGAGGAGGAGATGAACGGATGGGATACATGGTGGAAGAAAGCAAACCTGAATTTCAAGAAATATCTTGAGTCGGTTCCAGAGCTTCTGTTCATGAAGAACTTGAAGTTCTTCGTCTGTGATGGGAATCATCGCCTTCAAGCTTGGATGAATCACATTTCCAGGCTACATACGGCGAACCCGCTATTTCACTTTGCAGTTGACAGTATTATCTTGGATACGAAGGGGAGAACCGAATTGGTTATGCAGGTGATGCATGATGTGAACAAGTAAGCATTATTGCTTCTTATGTTGTATGTATATCCTCTATTGATCTATTATTTAGGAGTATGTGTTATTACGTACATGATTCACGTCACTAAACTTTTACATTCCGTTTCAGATCAACAGAGGACTCTCACGTGAAGTCCAATCTTGTGCACACTCTTCACCGCGTGCAAAAGTACAGTCTTCTCTCCTTGGAGCGATTTAAGGAGATGTTAAGGCCTTCGGAGAGGCAACGGTGTATTGCCCAGGCCGCGGGGAGGAAGACGTGGTATTCTATGCCCGTGGAAGTGTTTACGACATTTCTATTCCGGGTGAGCTTCTCTGATGGTTTGGGATCTAATATTGAGTACTTCCACCTTGAACTTCTTTACGATAGTGGCCTTTGTTTGTTGAAATGGTTGTTGATAACATGTATTTGCAGCAAGAGATTGCACAGGCATCGGATGCTACAGTGCGAAAATACAACGAGGGCACACCGATTGAGGAGAAATCGGTAGAGGGAGTTGCGAATGCCATGAGATTGGGAGCGAAGGAGAGAGCCTCAAAGTTGCAGGTGAAAATGGGGAAGTTGATTGCGGTTGCAAATCCAGCTCATGGTCCCGGATTTCTAGAGGAGGTGAAAAGTAATTGCAAACCATCAATGTTAACAGTTCTTGTAATTGGATTTTATGTTTGGTTGTTCACTTGAGAAGTTTCGAATTCGCAGATTGAGAAGCAGTGGACCACAAATGAGGTCCCCGAAATGACCCTGGAGAAGCTACAGATGATTGCAACTTGCAATACAACGGCAGCACAAAAGTTGAAACTTCTGAAGTGGTGGAATTCCTCCATGCCCTCTCGAGATGCGAGACGGTTCCCAGCAAAGCTTGTTTCAGAGGAGAAAATGTTGCCATTCCTCAACAAGTTTGTCTGGTGGGCGGGGGTAAGTTCATTTATGAGTTTTTATTAAACTATTAGCATATCTGGATTGATTTTTTAATTGATTTGGTTTGCCATTTTCAGTACTTATTTACTTCCAAGGCACTCATATGGAACTTATTTATTGTTGATGCCACAGATTGAGAATGGTGCGTCGGAGTATTTCGAAAATATTGCCAAGAAAGACAACCTCCAGGTCAACATGGCAACCCCGCTTGAGCCAAAGACACTCGCCGAGTACATTGAAGGGTGGAGGAGGAAAATTTGGGATCACGGGTTTGGTCCTGTGATGAAGGGAGCAAATGCATTCAAGAAGTCAGACTCCTTCTCGAGTTATGACGGATCAAAGCTTGCTATTCAACGAGTTATTTTCCGGTATGACTTTCACAGCCTACATATTCCTCTTACTTTGATCAATGCGAGTGTCACACTAGCAATATGTTCTAGGTACATGTGACTATTCTCTAATATAGTATCCACATACGTATTTCTTAATTACATGAAGTCGAAAATATATAGAGGGATGACTGGATATTATAATCCTTTATAATTTAGTGTAGGTTGAGTTCCAACTGTATTTTTCATCTCATGCTTATGTAGCAGTATTAAAATGGGAATGGGAATGACTATTTGTTCGGCATGCCTAATGTTTTGTCTCTGTTTGTGTTTATTGCAGTTACTTGAAGCATGAGCTTCTAGTTAAGGCCGCAATCGCTCGGGAGGATCTTCCTCCGTTCTTGTCTACTTAGCTGGACCGTAGTTCCGAAGAGTGCATGTACATCCAAAGCCAGCTTTGGACGTTTACGACAGCTCATCTGACAGGAGGAGGGTGGTATTTGGATTGTCACGTAACATTCACTCATCCTCTGGAGGCAGACCTTCGGAAGTCACTTGATGGAATTGGAGTGATTGACTTGGAGGTTGCAGAGTTCGCTGACCTCAGTGACCAAAAGAGGAGGAGGGCCATTGCGAGGAGGATTACTTCAGACAAGAAGAAAGAGACAACTCTGGAAGACATCATAGCAAACAGGGAGAAGAAAGAGGCGGACCGCTTGGCGAAGTTGGCTGAGAAAGAGAAGGAGGCGGAGTTGGAGGGGAAGGGAAAGAGCAAAGGGAAGAAGAAGGTGGATGGAGGTGGCGAAGTGCCTGCAACTTCAATGGTGGACCAGGGTTCGACTATGCAAGCTGGATCTGGTAGACTGCTGAAGAAGAAGGCGGTACTGTCTGAGGTGACGGCGGACTTGGTCACGCAAGGGACGGATGTCATTGTGATTGGTGATGATGCTGAGGTCAACTCCGAGGAGTTGATCTTGAACATCTCCATTGTGGATGTCATGGATAACGTGGATGCAGAAACGGCGACATGCTACAGTGAGGTCATGGAGTTCATTAAGAAGGTAAGGTATTAATATTTCAAATTTTGTAATTCGGTATTGCAATGATGAACTTGAACACTGTATACTTGTACAATTATTGATTGATTATTCATTCATTAATTAGAGGAAATTTGTTTTGTAGTCATCGACAGGAAAAGCACGCACACATGGCGGCATTGTGAGCCGTGCGCCACTAGTGGATCTTATTTTTTTCGACTGCCAAGAGAATTTGCCCGTGCCGGACGTCTCATTTCCAGCAAATGCAGTGCCTACATGGAACTCAGACCCGGAGTACGATGACATTCAACAGGCATTTCTTTTTGCAGAGGACCATTTGCAAGACCATGGCTGCATGGTAGTATTCCACTCGTACTGCGCAGATTCAAAAGGCGTCATTAAGGGTTTATGTGTCACATACCCGACGCTGGTGGTGAAGAAAGAGTGGCTGGGCATTAACCGTGTGCACTTGACCTCCCCATTGGATGAAAGCACTACGGTATGATTTTTGAATTAATGCTCCTTTGGTAAGTATTTGGCATTAGTGATGAAACTTTTTAATTTCTGACAATTTTTTGGTTTTCATGATTGCAGACTCTGAAGTTTGGAATCACCCTTTTGGTGAAGGACCTTGGGGCAAATGGAAAATCGAAGTTCTCTTACATGCACACAAAGTCCATGCAGAAGGCGAAAGTAGACCTCGCAAGGGATGACATGCTCATTAACTACACGACGGAGGAGACCATGTTGATGAACGAGAAAATACCATGGCGGGGGGCTCGCGAGAAGGACCCTAGATTCTTTCAATTCTTGATAGAAGGGACTACCAGTGAAGGAGATTTGATGGTTGACTGCACAGCATCGACTGGTAAGTTTTGAATTCAATGATGTTGCAGTTCATTTGTTTATCATATTGTCGAATCATATCATTTACATGATTTCGAATCATTTCATTTACATTCTTCATCGCAGGTGCATCCATTACAGCTTGTCGCGGCACAGGCCGCCACATTGTGGCTTTGGAGGAGGACAAAGATATTTTTAACGTCCTCCTTCTGCCCATGAAGAAGAGCACTCCGGTTGTAGTGACAGCGGAAGTGACAGAACTGCCAGCAACAGTTGAGGCCTCCCAAGATCCGGACGCCATGACGGTGGTGCCCCGGAAGTTTGCTCGGAAGAATAGAGCCAGTAAGTAAGTTTCTTCATTTATAAATATTTTGTGAATGCATGGTGCTTTTTTCTCTATGAGTCTAACATTGTGTCATTTGTGTTTGCAGTCGTGAGGGATTGATGCCGACAGTTTCTTTGTTGAAGAAACGTAGACTTCTCATTAGTCCAGAGAAGTCTTTTCATCTTCCGGTGTATGTCGAGAAGATGGCATTGTCATTTGCGGATTTGGGTTGCTCAATTCCAAAGCCCCGTAAACCTTCTTACGCTAGAAATGTTTTAGAGTTTATTGATGGATCAACATCTGAGGGTAGAGAGACATCAGATTCATCTACGAACGAGGATTCTGAGACTGAGTCCACTGCCACTTAGACTCATGAGATTGACATATCTTATGAGTTGAACTATTGTGTATTGATTTTCATTATGATTGGATTTGTGTGTTTTATGGCTACATTTTGGACGTCATTTCTATCCTTTTATTCTTCTGGAATGCGTGATTTCAATTCAATTGATATGAATTAGTGATTGACATAACTAAATTGAAAAGGATTTCTAAGTAACATAAACTTCCAATATTTTCACTCACATTTATGAGAATTTCTAATTACCTACGTCCACGGTCATAGGGCCCGGCAGAAAAATTTCTCCGAAATAAATTCCCACTCACAGGCTTACAGGCTCACGCTCAGAGGCTCACATGCTAGCAACCCTGTATGCTAAGGTAGGAGGTTCGAACTGCATTCGGGCATTTAGAACCGCTCACCCATAAAATGTACACAATTTGTACATGCTGTTTTTTCATAGCCTTCACTCATGTACAAACTGTGTACATGTATGGAGGTAGGCAGTTTTGGAGCCCTATGCTAGTTCAACTTCAAAATTTCATAAGTAATTCCAAAAAGCTCCAAAAAATATGAAACGACTTTCGAGTTAGATGCCAATTCTACTTCTCTTCCAAAGAAAATTTACTGAAAAATATTTCTAAGAAGTTTCACCTCCCCAAAAGTCAATTCTAGCCCTTAGGTGGTCAATTTATGGACCTACTACCTTAGTAAGTTATGCATTGTGCCGTTGCCACAGCATAATAAAATTAAAAGTATTTTTTTAATTCGTACAAACTTCAAAATTTGATATTTTCTCTACCATGAGACACAAAACAAAATCCATACACCTTTGTTGCAAAGAACTTTCTAACAATACCCAAAACACAACTAGGGATGCACAGTTCTCGAGATCTCACCAAAAAATAAAAATAAAAATAAAGGACCTCATCTAAAGTATAGATATAGATATTAAAGATTCATAAATGGAACTTACAAACTACGGATGTAAAATATATGTGTCATTAAACATTTACATTCATCCAAAAGCTTGTACCATTCTAAATTTCTTTTAGCAACATATCAATTTCATCCTCTAGACATGGGGATTGAATCATCACATTTTTGTTGAATTATCTTATTTTGCTTTTGAGAGAATTTGTGCTCAATTATAAATGTTTTTTGAACACATGTCAACCAAAGAACATCCTTGAGAGCCATGTTAGGTATAGTAGCTTGTTTGGAGCAGATGAAGAAGTAAAATGTACTTTTGAAGAATGGACGGGACATGAAAATACGCTCAAGAATGATGGTGTTATAATAAGAAATCAACATCAAATGGTTTTTGTATTTCTTTATTTTTCAAAAATTTCAAAAATTTAATTAAAAAAAGAATTTCCAAAAATTATTGTTTTTGAAAGAGAGTCTATGCCTATCATCAAAATTAAAATCATCATGGATTTCATCTAGTTAATCAAAATAAAATGATATGAAGATTTGAATAAAAAAATATGTCTAAAAACATTTGCTCTAAAAACTAAAACAAGATTATAACTTTTGCAAAACTTATTGGAATTGTACTTAAAAAAATTTGATTGGAGTAGAATAAAAATTAGAAGTTACAATTAAATTTTAAAAATATCAAATTTAGAATACAACGCTTTTAGAGTTGGCCAAAAATTGCAAAAAGGGATTTAGAAATTAAAACAATCTTTTTATACATGATTGAACATGTAATGGAATTTTGTTATGCATTTTATTTAAGATAGATTGTCATTGTTCATTATGTGATTATTATTAGGTACACATATATGAATTAAAATAAATACTTGCAAAAAATTGGGACCTTACAAGGGTTGTTCAAATCTTCATAAGTAAGTTTTCAGTGTTCTCAATATTCTCTTCATGTTGTTTATGTTATTTTTAATCCTTTAGTTGTACATTTTGAAGGTCTTATGTGTTCTAAAATTATAGAATTAGTCAAGGTATATTATATACCAATAGAAGTACATTTAAAAAATCCTCCTAATGGTATTACATCACGAATTTGAAGAAAAAACGCTCTCATGACTTGAATTCAAAGCTCCAATTTGTGTCAGTGCAACTAAAAACTTTAATGTCAATTTAATGAAATTGATGGTATTCCATGACTTTCATTCTTCTATGCAATGCAACCTTAAACCCTAAATATCCAATGCTTTTTTTTAGCTTCTTGGAATTTGCTCAAAACTAAACAAAAAGCTCAAGTTTTGATAAGCTTTATTAACCCCTAAAACCCCACTTGTCCCCTCAAGGGACAATTTGGGTCCGGGCCGGTTCCTATTGTCTCAATTTGAAGTGAATTCTTTTGAGATTTTTTGCGTTTGTGTAGCTTTGCAAGAACTTTGTGGATATATAATTTTTGTTTCAATCGGATGCCGGATGAAAAAGTTATGGCACAATGAACAAGAAATGGAGATTGGCGGGCAGCTAAAAAAAAATTACAAAAAGTCAAAATTATTTTTTTTGAATTTTTTTCCTAAAAGATTATGTTATTAACTATACGTGAAGCTTTGATTAATTCTATTTGGACTAGGGATGAGAAAGTTATGGACAATCTTAGTTTTTCGGGCAATTTAAGCATCTTCTTGAAAAAAAACTTTTTGTTCAACTTTGAATGCTACTATCTTCCAATCCGTACGGTGAAATTTGATGAAATTCTTACTACATGATCTCAGACAAGTTAAGTACAAGATCCTACGGTTATATTCTCAAAAAAAACAAAAAAAATTGGTTTCCTTAAGTGAATACAACAAAAGTGGTGGTTTTGAGTGGTTTTTGGCAGAAAACACCCTCGGGTTTTACGGGTTATCAGTATGTTTTAAAATTGTAAACTAGACATGTCATGGATTCAAACTCAAACTCAAACTAGACATCTCATGGATTCCATAGGTAAAGAAAACACAACAATATCACTTATGATGTTTATAAAGATTAGAATGTTTAATCAAGAGAGTATTAAAATTGTAAAAATGATTTGAAATTTTTTAATTTCTTGTTTAATGTCAAATTCAAAATCAAGGTTATGAAAAAAAATATGAAGGTAATGGACATAGCATGTATTATTATAATCCATTTATGGCTTTTCAAAATCTACTCAAATTTTTGGAAGATTAATTTTTAATGTGATTTCCCCCCAAGATCCAATGTATTAAAGGCTTATCTCTAAAAGTCTCTAATAAATACTAAAAAAATTAAGATTTGCAATAGATAGCTTTGTAGAAAATCTTCAATAGAAAAATCTTGAGTGATGTTTAAAATAGACTTTAAATCGTATTCATTATTCAACTTAAAAATGAAATATCCAAAATAACACTTTGATAAATTTTATTTTACTTCAATGTTTATTCGACACTAAAATATGGCATTAAAGAATTAAGCATAAATCTATATTTTATTCTAATTTTTAGAATTTTGTATAGATTTAGATACAATTTTTTTGTACCGGATCATGTCAATTTGGCAATCTTTTAGCCAACTTTGCAAACCATTTGTGAATATCATGGTAACCACCACTAGATTTTTATACTCAAAATACATAGATAAAAGGGTTTATGTTGTATTTTTATGAAAATGCATTAAAAAAATTATATCTATCACTTCTAATACATGTGAATTTTTTTGAGTTATTCCTATTATTTGAAAAAATGATTTATATGGTTCCTTGAATGTTTCATGATTTTGTTATGAAGGTTCTATATTAGTTTATAAATGAATGGAAAAAATAAAAAAATTGCAAAATGAAGATTTTATGTCTAGATTGGTCTTAATTCATTATTTTTATTTTTTTCAAAAACCTTCAAATCTATACCAAGGACTCTTTAGGATAAACCAAAATTTTCTATTAATTATATTCATGCAATTTTTTAATTAAAAATTAAAAATTTCATCTCCATTTTTGCTAGCCCTTGAAAAAAAATGGGTAGAAGAAAACTACTTTGAAAGTAGAACATGTCCACATAAGTACCTCATATGTCAAAGATTTACAACACTGCGCTAGTCACATCGCTCAAGAATAGACAAAAATTGCATTTTCAACATACTTGAATGTACTTCATCCATGTTTCACTTCCACCAAAGCATTTGAAAATGTTTATAATTCACCCAATTGACTCAAGACTCAAGGATAATACCTAAGTGCTTTACTCTAAACTAGTAAAAACACCTTTGAGAACTCCTAAAAAATAATAAAAAAAACACTTCCACACATCTATATCATTGATTCATGTATAACATTCTTTCTTTTTCCATTGAAATATCATATGATTTTTCTTGAAGCTTCTTCAATAATATGAATTGGATGAAGTGCACTTTCCACAACATTCATTATTCGACCTAATGGTCAAGGTCCACATTCCCTACGAAATAATTAATTAAAGTTGACAAATGTGATTTGGTAAATGCTTAACAGTCTCGCCTTGAGTTTTAGGTTTTGCACATGCCTCGATGAGTTGTGAATTGCTGCAAGAATGTTCTGATGTGTGTGTTGTTTCAAATCTGGAAGAGTGCGGGTTATTCATCGTCTTCAGATTTCGACCGTAACTGGACCGTAAACTGCTCAACTGTTGTAGCAAGACATTGCTGTTCAGTGTGCTTGCAGACGGAGACCAATTTCTTATTTTGGTTACGAGAGGTGATGGTGGTGTCCATTTGTAGCTTTCTTAATTTCTCGTTTGTGTAGTTTTCAGTGCCGAATTCTCGTGCATTTTTCATAATTTTGCGAATTAGGTTTTGGTGGCAAGATTTGGAAGTGTTGATTGTGGTTTTTTTTGGGTTATAATATCTTCATGTGAGCTGAAGGTGTTTTAGGTGTATCGAAATGGAGCATGTTGACGAAAACTCTGGATGCTGTGACTAGTTTACCTGGTATGAAAATCTAGGGTTTAGGGAAACTCATTAGGGTTTTTGCTCGGTTGTAGAGGAGCTTCAAATGGTGTCACGAAACGCAATCTTGGCCTCGGGGCTCGTGGCATTTGCGACCGCCGGTCTCTTGTTCCCTGTTGTGTTAAGGTAATGGAGTCTTGCCCTCAAACGCCGCTTTTGTTTTGCAAATCCTTTGCGTTGAACAAGAAATGACGTAATTTTTTTGAAACCGACTTTGGTCGTTTCGCCACTTTTAGCGCTGGGCAGAGTTCCTCTTCTTGAACTGCTCTAATCGATTTTGTTCTTAGCAAACGAAAGAGGATTCCAGTTCCTTAAAGAATGCGTCATTTGGATGCGCAATGCAGAAGTTATGATGATTCAAATATTTAATGGTAGATGGTTTAAAGTGACTGTTGAGAAGACGTTAGATGGTCTCTGTCCTCTTAATCCGTTGCCTCCGAAAATCCAGGTGGCGAGAATGTGTGTCCCTACCTTAAACATATTTTTGCATTGTTATGCAACTGTTTGTATCCCTAGTGTTGTAAAGCTCTAATCCGGTTGCATAATTCTAGTCCTCAATTTGCTGATGAAAACTGCCATATTGTGTATGATACAGCAAGATGCAATCGAAGCCCATCATCGACTCCAGTAAACCTTTGTCGCCAGGAGCCATTATGAGGGGTCCCTACATCAACGCCGGATCTCGTGATGTTGGTCCGGACCCGACGCCTCGGAAGCTCAACTAAATCGTTTCCCAGCATAGTTACTTCTTTGTGTACTGGGCGCATACAATCATCGTGCATACGTGGGTACGTGGTTTTGATTGAGCTTGAGACAATGCTAAGTGCTGTTAATTGTTGCATTTCTTCATGGCACAGTAGTTGCTTGGCTTCCCTTTATATTCTGAATCGGGTGAACGTCTCGTAAATGTATCACAGTATGTCCATCAATCTTAAGAGTAATGTTTTTTTGGGATTAGGGCTCTTAAAAATTCGATGACATGCGATGAAATGAACGCAGTGTCTAGGACTTGAATCGAATAATTCATACATGGCCAAAATATATCTCCAAAATCAGATCATTGCACGTGATAGTCAATTAATAAATAAAATTGGACACAGAAACCGTCATGTAGGAACGTCCTAATTATGAGCATGTCTCTAAAGTACCAAGAAGTCCAAATTGAGGTCCTCATAATTGGGCAATTTTGGACCATCCCCTGGGGTCATTCAGATGTCCTGTAGAGGTTAAGGTTAATTGGTGCATAAGGATCTGATGATTATTGCAATTTTCAAGCAATCGGTGGTGCTTGCTTGAGTTCTTGCAGTGTTTAATTCACACAGTGCTCTATGTTGGGCAGACTAAGAGCATCGCAGTTGCAACATCTTGAGGGAGCTGTTTCAGGACTGAACTCTCGGGTCGACTTCACTTCTCAGCTTCCATGTTTATTTAACATGGAGCAAGCTGCACAGAAGACTCTTTGGCCTTGCAAAATTTAGCATTTAGACAGGTCTGAGTGTTGATTGTTAGGGCAGTCTGGAAGGAACCTGTTGTCACTTTTTCATCTATGAATGCATAATTTTGCTTGTTGAGCCCGCCTCCCTGATTTACCAAGGCTATTATTATGTGAGCTGTCAGTTCATGGTGCATACAAACATTCTTCAGATTTCTCTCATCAAGGTGTCGGGTTTATTATAAAATTAGGCACAACACGATCCTTCTTTCTCAAATTTCTCAAATTTATTAGCTCCCTTGTAGAGAGGTTTGGAACTTGAGTCCAAAATCACGTTCTTTAGCAGGCCAGCTTTGACTCCCCCTATTTTGGATGAAGGTGGTCTCAGATGTGGTCTGTTGCTGTTTAATTCCACTTTTACGACTAATAATATCTAGAATACTCTGATATTCTGAAGTGTTCCGTGTTTTGAGATTGTTGCTACAACACGAATCAGGGGTCTCACTGAATTCTTCATTTTATTGTTGAAGTTTGTCACAGGTGAATTTTATATTGGCAACTGTAGATCGTTGCTGTGTTTCACTGTACTGCAAAAAGTAGTGGCACACTTGCACAGCTATTGATGTTGATTCGAAGACTGTCCGTGCACTTGAGACATCCGGGAGCGAATGTCGGACATTGGGCAATTTTGGATGAAAAGTGCACTAATTATGATTAGAAATACCTCTAGATTCTTCTTGTCATGGGAAATAAAGCAACTTTTGTGGGTCGGAAATGCCTCATATATTGCTTTTTCTTCTACAAAAAGTAACGTGGCATAGTATATTGGAGATTCTTTTTGCTTTGCACATTAGGATATTTGCAATCCATTGGAAATTAGAATAACAAGTTGCACCAATGGAGTAACCAAGTGATCCACCTAATGTTTATATTTTGAGGGTTGCAATGCCCTTAACTTTTCAAGGACGTGGCCCCCATGCCTAAGGTAGCTACCAAAATGTTCCAATTATTGGACCAATGGATGCATTCTTTATTTCTTTAGTTAACTTCACATTCTTTATTTCTACACTTTTAGTCCTCAACATCCTTTAAAGTTTAACACTGCAAAAAGCCTCTAAATGAAAGGGGGATTGTTGTAATTATAATATATAGGTGGGCAACCAAGGTAGGTATGTATCAAAAGAATATTTAACATTTGTACAATACATTAATGTGCTATAAATAGAACAAATTCATCAATTTTAAAGTAAACTTAGCAATTATGTACCCATCTAATGTTAAATGACAAACAAATGTGTGACAAAAAATTTAGGATTGAAACATAATTTTGATAAGTAGTTGAGTATATTTGTCAAGTTGATTGTAGCATAATAGATTGTTTGTCACGTTATGTTATAGCAAAGAACAATCTAATATGGGAAGAATTGAACTAGTTGAGTTTGTAGAACCAATTAATTAATCTATAGAAAAAATGTAAAGAAAATGTAAGCAAAAGTCTTAGATAGATGCTTAGGCAAATTAAACTATTTCAAATGAGTTTGGGTTGTTTGGATTGCGCTCATCAATATTTGGCAAAAAGTAACAATAATTCCCATAAGCATAGCCATATGTAAGTGCAACTTTTCAAAACAGAATGAAGTATCTTTACAATATGTGAAAAAAAAATTGAAGCTGTAAATTTTCTAAGCTTTTTGATATTTAGATGACATGAAGCACTACAAATGGTAGTTGAATTTGACAAACTCATATTGATCATGATAGATTAAAGGCACCATGCCAATATTCTAATAGATTACATTGTTATCTCTAGTATATATATATATATATATATTTGAAATTTCAAAGAAATTTTGTTGGTTTATTGGATTTCAATGAAGTATTTTCTATATGTGATTTTTAATGAAAATTTTCATATTAATAGTTCAATTCTTATAATCCTTCTCTATTTGCCAAATACTTAACCCCAAAGTGACATAGGATCCCCAAACTCTTTGCAGGACAAGTCAACATGTTCATTTAGAATATTTTCTTGGGGCAAATCTGAAAGCGGTGAGGTACATCCAACCGTAGAAAGGGGAAGTATGCTTGAAAATAGATCGTGTGGAAATTTTTGAACCGTTGATTGTTTAATTTTAATGATTTTTTATTACGGAGAAATGGATACATTGGTGAGCAAAATACGGCTGAAATGGGGTTTAGTCCTCTTCGAGTACTTCTCAGACGAGGCAAACTACCAAATCTGCATTGAACTACAACTGCAAAAATGGAACCAGTCACAATAAGTAACATGTCCAATTGGAAAAAACAAAGAATCTCAACTAACGTGCCGTACTTGAAGCACGGCATGGAGGGCTCTCGGAGCTTACAGTTGCAGGCTGATTTCGTTTGAAATTAGCAAAAAAAAAAAAAAAGGATCCGAAAAGATCTAGCACAGTGAAAACCTGGCCACAATAAGGTAGAACACTTCCAAAAATTTTGAGACACATCGACTGTACAGATGTCTGTCGAGGCAAGCCCGATTGCAGGAAGCAAGCATGTTTCTGCAAACCCGGGGAATGGTCGGGCAGATTGTGCATCTTCCTGCTGAGTATACACAGCCGTGCGGTTAGGGAGGTATACAAAGCTGTGTGGCGTCTGGCGGGTGGAGCGGGAGACTACAGGATGCGCGCAAAATCCTAACCCATTCAATCTAGCTCGTCCACGAGGACAACTCTTCGCAATGGTATTCTTCCGGGCCCAAGCCACCTGGCCCTGTCATTCAACCTGGTGACGTCAGCCACACCCGCTGATTTTGCTGCTAGTTTCAGCCCATTTTTGTACATCCTAAATTCCATTCATTCACCAAAAACAGAGGGATGATCCAAATTTCTTGCGGTTTGTGTTGCTAGACAGGTCTCTAGTCACCCTACAATAGTTGTTTAGCATATTTTTTCATTTGAATTAGTGAAGTGTGTGTTTTTCAAGACTGAAAATCACTGGGGACACTTTCTATCCTCAATGACACTTTGGGGTTAAGGAAAAAAATTGAAGGGCTCTTATTTTGACAACCTTACAAATACAAAGGGCAATAAGACTTCAACATTTCATATGAAGGTTGGACCTGCCTTTTTGATGTGATGAATTTTGTAATGTCAACATTAATTTAAAATGATGTGTTGTTGGTTAAAAAAATGTAGCTCATAGATTTGAGTTAACAAACAACTTTTATAGAAGGAAAATAATTGCTTACATCACTTGCAAATAAGGAATTGGTAACTAAGCAAGGTTACTATAAATTTATTGTTCTAAAGGTATTCTAAAAGATTGACTATGAATAGTAAAATTAATTCAAAGTTGCAATTTTAAAGTAGATTCACGGGGACCCAAATTGGCATTCCAAACTTTAAAACAAAATATATTCTTCAAAACAATCTCAAGGTTGCTAACTAAAGCATTAGTGCCACCTAATTGTATACAATTAATATATGAAAACCAAGAACCTAGGAGCCTACATGATCTCTTATCACTCAAATCAAAAGTGATTAGAGATCATGCATACTCCTAGATTTTGGGGGTTAAAATGAATGCAGAATAAGGTACGTCTACCTTGGGTTATGACAAAAGGATAACCGGCAAAATGATAGAATCCAGTGTTTCATCTTCTTCACTGACCAATCTGACCCAGCATCTGTAACCAGAATGTACAGAGATCAATTCAAACTGTAACATGGCTCCATGCTCCACCTATCAGCAGTGCACACTAGATGACAAAATTAAATATTCAGAAATACAAAAGTACGAAGCATAAATTGTAGTACAAAATAGAGATCCTGTAAGTCTAGCATTGAGATCTCTCAAACTGCAAGACAATGATCATACTCGTCATGGTCACACCATTCGTACCACCACCACAAAGCCCACAAAGCAACATGCAGAACATCAGCGTCGAATTTGAAAAGTAGAAGTCCACTTGCAAAGCAGAATTTGGGTGACTCCCAAGGCATAATATCAAAAGACATCAATTCAACTCTTGCAATTTCAAACGAAATTACAGTCTGGCTTGCCTCACCATATTTATTCTTAACCCTTATATATATCTCTATAGCTTTCGTATGATATACCGGTAGTAGAACAGTACACAATATAACCAAACACGAAACACCAACACAAATTTGCAATCTCTAGGCTGCAAGAGCGTTAGAGAGAAATAAAATGCCTCCATGTTTGAACTCCTAAAGTTTTGAGGGCTTAGGATACCAGCCCCAGTCATCGTTTGAGACGTAACGAGTCACCTGTTTCACCGACAGATAGTTCTCCAGTCCCCTGCATTACAAAACACATGTTAGGAACACCGGAAATCAGGAAAAAAGATACTGGATATGAAATATACCACGTGTAGGAAATGAAAAGTTGCAAATAACAGAGGCAGGGCAGACCTTTGTTTTTATACAACTGGGGTGCTGACGAATGCACCAAAATTAAGTGCAGATTAAGTCTTATTTACAACAGTGAGGTAAGACTAGAAGAGCAAACAGGCTTACCATTCTCCCAGCTCTCGTCCAAAGCCACTACGCTTGTTACCACCCCAAGGAGCTTGACAGAAACACGGTTGGGAACAGTTTATCCATACAATGCCTACTTCCAAGCCCTGCCAGTAAGACCAAACTTAGAGATCAGGCCCAAGATAAAAATGACAAAGCTCCAATAAGACCTCCCCGCTTTGGAAACCGCTCTGAATGTTTTTAAAATTGCAATACAGTAGAACTCGTATGAGTGAATAAACCTCCATAATGTGATAAACTTCCGGAATAAAATAAGTGGTGGACCTCACCTTGTCAGAAAAAAGGGAAAATATTCTTGTTAACAAGCTCGTGGCTTGAAGATGTGGCACGTATACCACAAGGGCAACTTCCTACATAGTGCAGACCTCTCTAATGCCTTGAACCTCTCTAAAGTGATGCTTCAGGCGGTCCGGGACTTGTTCCGTTAGTGGAGTTCTACTGTAGTCTAAATTGTCAATATTGGGATGAAATTAATTCTACAAGAACTTTTTAATTTAAAGTTTCACATTATATTTCTAAATTTTGGTAAATAGCAAAAGTAAATCTATACCATGTAGTTCAAGATCTAAAACGCTTGTCTACATATCAACTCCAAATTATTTCTCCAAAATTGTTTATAATACATCTTCACAAATCCTCAACTAAGGCGATGAGTCAGTACATTCAGAGGTTAAGCTAGCCTTGGCATAATAATACAAATTAGAAGCGCTGGAAAAACAGACCTCTGAGACACGCTTACACCTGTCTTCGTCCTTGGAAATGACAGCACCCGCTAGCCCATACCTGTAATGAAGGTACAGCGTCATCAAAACAATGATCCAAGGGAATCCAGATAATTTGGAAAGTCCAAGAAGGTAACAAAATGTACCAGTAGACAGAAGAAATCATATCCTACTTTTGGAAGTTATTATTACCTCCCCAAGTGGACTTTCTATTAGTAGTTTGGGCACTTGAGGGTACTCAAGTCAACAATTGCTAGCTACTGACGAGCTCAACTTCAAAATAAGAGCGCTATGCTGTAATGAAAAAATGTCTGGAAATTTAGACGACTACATCAAATCCATCATAGAGAGCTTACTGGGTATCGTTCGCCATTGCAAGAGCTTCCTCTTCGGTTTTGAAAGTGGACACTGCCAAGACTGGGCCAAATACCTCGTCCGTCCAAATTTGCATGTGGGGCTTAACATTTGAAATAACGGTAGGAGCTAAAAAGAACCCTTTTGTCAAATGCTGCAAAGAGGACATACAGAATCCATTTGATGTTCTGGAAAATATGTATAATCGTTCCAAAGACATAGAAATTGTAAGAGCAGACTCCACATAGAACTGATTAAAAAACACGCAATGCAGAAGGCAAACGTAACACTCACGTCTGGTCGTTTGCCGCCACAAACAAGGGTGGCACCCTCTTCTTGGGCCACTCTCACGAACTCCTTCACCTTTTTGTACTGATCAAGCAAAGCAAAACTTTAATTTCTCGTCAAACTCATTCCTTCAAACACGGAATTTGACCATTTCCTTTCCAGTTCAAAAAACATAAATGAGATATTGACGACTAAGATTTGGCAGATGCTAAGAGTCATACCTGGCTCTCACTAAGAGTCATACCTGGCTCTCACTCACGAGTGGTCCCAATCGGCAGTCCTTTTCTAGAGGATCAGAGACCTTGATGCTTGAAGCCCAAGTGTTTATCTTCTTCAAGAACTCATCTGCAATACCCTCCTGCCATAAGAAAAAAGAAACTATGAGAAAACCTTATGTTGGCTTAGAACAACTAAAAGGAGAAGTACTGAAAACCATGCCCAACGCCAGCCCAAACAAATCGCTATCGAGATATTTACAGCGCAAGTTTGGGGCTTAAACAGATTCAATAAGGAGAATGATTACCAGATTGAGAACACCATATGAGCACCCTCGACATGTGAACATGAAATAGATTCTACTATGCATAAAGATAACCCTCCCAAATCCAAAACCAACCTGCAATAATAGCCGGGACGTTGCACTGCAGATTTGGCCATTTGTCCAGAACGCTCCAAACATTGCCCATTCGACAGCTACAAAAAATACATGAGCGTAACATATCAGAACCACTCATGTCCAGGAAATCGCTCAGCAGAAATACTCTGCATTGAAGTTATTAAGTCAGCATGATCAGTAAAGGAACGAACTGAGAGAATTCATAAATTACCTTTGTCAACGTCAGCATCGTCAAAAACTATGAGTGGGCTCTTTCCGCCCAGTTCCAATGTCACTGGCTGCACAATGAGAAAAAACGAGCTTGTATCTCGTTACGTAGCCCTCATCCTCACATTAGGAGTTACAACATACAAAGGTCGGAACTACTTATGGAAGTGATATGCTCATGCTAGAGCTTCACCTTCTGTATGTGGTTCTAGTCACTTGAACATACAATCAGACAACTTTGCTTCAGCGCTTCGATCATGGAAAGATCTGGTAACGGTTCATCATTTGATCTCAAGCAAGCATCGAGCAGGAGCATGAACTGAAATGACAACCTTGATGAGCTGGGACGCCCCGGACATGATGGATCTGCCAGTATTCGTGCTTCCAGTAAAAGATACCTGTACTCACAACACAACGAGGCAGGTGCAAGCTGACATAAAGAAAAAGAAAAAACTTGTGAAAAACGGTCCACACATGTACCTATTCCATTCATTTCCTTTAAGCTTAAAAATGCATATGCTTTCATCAGCGATACACACCTTATCTACACCTGGATGAGAGGCTAAGGGTGCACCAGCCTCCGGTCCATATCCAGTAATCACATTCAAGACTCCTCGCGGAAGTCCAACGTCCGCGGCTATACCTGCCAACTCCAAACATGTGCTGCAAGATCATTCGATACAAAAAATTATCAGCATTGTGTTTGAGACCAGACATAAGGACTACAGTAAGAAATAACCGAAAGAATTAAAACCCTCTGTTCATTGTGAAAAAACGAAAACGCCACACCCAAAAATCCTGCATTGTATTCACCCTTTAACGTGACCTTTAAAGGACAACAGAGACCCCTCATGTCGTCGCACAACCCCTTTTTTGACCATGAATTACTTCCAATAGGTAAAAAAGAATTGGGATTCTCCTTTTTCAGAAATCCTATAAGACAGATGAGGGTGCATTCTATGAACACAATTTCTACTATTTTGAGAGGTCACGTCTCTAGGAAAATCCAATATTTCTTTAGAAAGATTTGTCGTCTCAGGGTTAAATTAATCTATCTCACAACAGTTTATCATAGTGTGCACAACATCCTGATTTGCATTAAATGAAGCAGCTAAACCGATACAATACACGATCATATCTTTCTCTGCTTTCAGTTTCTTAAAACACTGCATCAACTTACACAGAAGCGATCTCGGATGGTTTCAAAATCGCAGTGCATCCAGCTGCAAGTGCCGCAGCAACTTTCCAAGTAGCCATCAGAAGAGGGTAATTCCTGCAAAGCAATACAGTAAAGAATTTAAGCCCTAAAAAGATTAGAAGGCACAAAATTAGGACTCGTTGTTTTGGCAATTTTGGGGACTTCGTTTTGACTGTCCAATTATATTCATAATTTGACCAACACATGTAATGTTCTCTATTGATTCTGGTCATATACAATTTGGCCCTGTCTGAATTATAATCATCACAATGTAATCAATCAAGTTGTCCATCTTAAAACCATGAAATCTCAGTCCTTCGAGGTTAAGGAATAAGGATTATGTAACCCGTCAGACAAACCAATACGAAAGGGTACAGCAAACATCATGCACTTCCGTACCAAGGCGTGATGAGACCAACAACCCCCATGGCCTCTCGTCTAATGTTGCACTTGAACTGCTCCATCGGAAGCTCCACAGGAGCATCCTGCCTCTCGTCCAACTTCTCTGCCAGGTCTGCATAGTACTCAAAGCACCCTGACACATCATCCTGGAATGATACAAACAGACACAGAATTATCGATACAATACAAGGGCTATACATGCCATTGCTTCAGTGCAAAATTCTTAAATATCTAACTTAGAAGGGCAAGAAAGCCAAACCATGAATACGTATCAGGATGTTTGAATACAGTCCTTAAGCTAAATTCTCAAGTTTCACTATTAAGATCCTTACGGAATGGAGATTTCCAAAAACATAGTAAAGATGATGTTCTTCATTCTAATTTGAAAGAACCCAGATGAATAAAAGCGGACTATGAACTCTCTAAAGACACCTTAATACGTCTTCTAGAGTCCAACTTTCATTCCATTTTGACAACTTGAAAATTGCATGATTTGTTGCCGTTAGAGACTTTAAATGTGAAGATTAAAATTCTAATAAAGAATGCATGTTGATTTCATTTTGAATTCAAGAAATTTTGTATTAAAACGCTTGGTTGCTCCTCGCAATAGCAGTGAGGCCACTGTGGGCCGGGCTCCATTCCACGCCAAAAGCCTCATGGCGAGCTCAGGCTGGGGTGCTTTTCGATGAGGTAACAACATCGCAGGCTTAATATTCTTTGCCTTTACTACTTTTCCTATTCAAATTTCTAAATCCGTTGAGAATCACGACCAGAAAGTGATCTGATCGGACACGGGAAAAATTGGCCGCGCTCCGCAAGCTGAAGGGCCCGGAGGTATTATTCCTGCTGAGCCCGTTTGAAAAAGTTCCCGTGCCGTGACCACGGTGGGGTTCGATTGACAGCCTCCCCTGCTCTCCTGCCGTCCCGGGCTCATTCGGAGAACAGGGGTGGCGATGCCCTAAGGGGTCTGAATACGTACCAAATCCCACTCGGCTTCGTCAATAGGCTTGCCACAATCGATGGACTCCAGCTTTGCAAGCTCCGATTTCCTCTCAGCCACCTGCCCAAAGTATACAAAACCATCAATTGCATACAAAAAGCTCTTGAAATGCACAGATATTCACAGGAGAAAAAAATTTGAGCTGCCTAATACCTAGTCTTTTAGTAATTCAAATGCTTTCAGAAACTTCACCCGTTTAGCAATGGCTCGAAGGAACGTAGCTCTGTGCTTCCCAGATGCCTTCGCCCAGTCCTGGCCCTTGTTTCGATAAAAGGCATCCTTCGCCGCCTTCACTGCCGCGTCCACGTCTTCCGAAGTGGCAGCCGGAATGTCCCCTGCAAACTCAGCTTCAATTAGCCTAATTGCTAGCCCAAACCTCACTCTAAGCTACCGATTCCAACCAGATTCCAACCGAAACGGCGCGTGTAAACTGAAACCAAGATTACTTGCTCTCAAGAAATCTGAAACCCTAGAAAATGCCGACCCATGCCCTAGATCGATCACCAGCAAAAACACGTACCAACAGACTCCTCAGTGGTGGGATTGACGATGGGAATGCGCTTGCCCTTGAGAGGCTCCACCCAGTGGCCGTCAATGAAGAGGCCACGCTTGGGCACCAGCGCGGCGTGAGAACCCATTATCAGCGATTGCCCTGCAACAACTTGGGAGAGGACAAATCTCTCGATGAGAAGCGGGAATTTGCAGATAAACTTACAGGAATTTCCAAATGTGGTATGCTCACGTCACCGGAATTTGCAAATCTGAGATGCCAAACTTACTAGACTGTGCAATTCTGGGGTGCTGAACGCACTGGAAGTTACAGGAATTTGCAAATCTGAGATGCCAAACTTACTAGACTGTGCAAATCTGGGGTGCTGAGCGCACTGGAATTTACAGGAATTTGCAAATCTGAGATTCGGCGCTTACTGCGGGATGGGACTGGAACGAGACCTACAGAAGAGAAAGCATTAATGCTCGCCGTGCGATGCGAGACTCGCAGAATCATGAGGTGCTTCGGCCATGGAGTTCGGGACACATGGCAAGTCAGGATCGTGCATTGCGGACCCATAACATGCAGTCATGTGTACCGGTAGATCATGAGAATTTCAAGATGTGTGTAACTGAAAGCTTCGATCCAAAATGATTCCATGATTTACATTCAAGCCTACTGAGTTTCAAACAGTGTCTGGAACAAAAGCTGTGCCACCCACTCTTAAAATAGTCTAATATATTCTAGTCTAAATAGCAAAAAAAATATGAAAAAAATTGAAGAAAAAAAAATGCAATTTTTATCCAATTTTTTCATAGATTATATTTTTGTCTATGTAGAGAGATTTGAAAATATTTTTATTCATTCCAATTTGATTATTAGTGATGAGAAAATTGAAAATCCACATATTTATATATTTTAAATCTTTAACATTTTAGGATTCCATATCATATGTTGATTTTAATAGTCAACAAAGACAACAATAATTTCCAAATGTAACAACAACAATAGCAATCTTTTTAACTACAAAAGATATGCAATTTTCAATAGCATGATCAATATCATTGGTATTTCTAGTGCCTTAGTCAACTATGTGTATGTGTGTGTGTATAGTTAGTTAGTTAGTTAGTTAGTTAGTTAGTTATCTTTTTGAAATACAATATATGTATATTTTGAAATACTAAAATTCAATAGAATGTTAGATTTATAAAATTATAAACTATAACCCTTTAAATGTATTAACTTACAAATTAACAAATTGACAATTTATAACAAATTTATACTTTTATAATTTGTAATTTTTAAATTTTTAAAATTCACAAATTTGAAGATTTTTTAAATTTCAAACATCTGAACATCATTGATACTAGCATGAAGAACATTAGAGCCTTAATGTTGAAATAAGACTAACCCATGTATCCATGCAAAATATGTAGAAATTTGTTACTATTGTAGTTTTGAAGCTCAAAGTAACCTTTCATGATTATTTATACAATTCAATCCCAACCTCTTCATTCTCTTTGTCTCTCAAGCGTTGTTTTTGTCGTGTCTTGTAGCTTGGCCTTTTAAGTTATGTTATAGGTCTGAACAACTCATAGCATAAGATTACCTAGATTATGTCGAATCCATCCAAAATCATCTTAAAAAATGATTTTTTTAAAACCTGCACCTCTCTATCTTTGTCAGAGGTACTATGATTTTATGACCGCTATTATCAAACTTCGGATGTGCACATACCTTAAGGTAGTATGCTCTAAAAGCGACTATTTAAGGGTTGGTCTGCCTTTTTATAGGTTTCCATGGATTAAACTATTTTTAGCTCATTTGTTAGAGAAAGAAAAATAGATTGTAGAACCTTACAGAAGTGGTTTGTATTTTTCTAATCATTTTGAATTACTTATAAATTTTCAAAGATTCGGGGCATAGGCACCTATTTGTGACCATAGGTTTTCAAGATCCGTCCAGCTGCAAATTATAAAGAGATGTATAGAAATCAAAGACAATGATTGGCTCTTGCAATAGAAAAAAAATTCTTTGATGCATTCAATTGCCACAGTGGCCCATTTAAGGATCACCCCATCTCCATTCTCTAGCTAAAAATAGGATCAATTTCAAGGAGAGGGTCGCTTTTAGAGCAAATTGCCTTATCGGGGTTTCAAGAAGTTCATCAATGCCTCAAAACCAATGCCTCAAGATTCTACCAAAAAAATAATTCCACACAATAAACATAACATCAAAACATAATCAAATCCTTAACCCCTAAAGTCCCAAAGTCCCTATGAGGGGCTCTTGGGATTTTGGGTAGACTTGTGTGATCTCATTTTTTGACATGATTTTTTGGAATTTTTTTTTTAAGATAGGAAATTAGATTAACTTTTGGAAAATATAATTTTTATTTCAATCAATGCCTAGAAACAAAAGTTAAGTCACCATGAGTCCAAAAAGCACTTTGAGGGGCAACCCAAAAAAAATTACAATAAGTTGACTTTTTTTTAATTTTTAATTTTTTTCTCAAAGATTATATTTTTGCCTACATCTAAATCTTTGATTCATCCTATTTGGACTAATGATGAAAAAGTTATGGACAATCTTGTTTTTTGGACAATCTAAGCATCTTCTTAAAAAAATAACTTTTAGAATCCGTTTTTGAATTCAGTTTTTATATTTAAAAAATAATTGTTAGGCAAGGTTAAGTTTGCTTGCTAAAACAATCTCACCATTGGAATTATTGTGTCTCAATTCCATCTTAGAGCTATTAACGGTTCAGGTATCCCTTCAATCTTGAACCTACTTCTACTTGACAATTTTTAATGAGTGAAAATTAAATGATTTTTTGTTGAATTTTTTTCCTAGTTTCTCAACTTAATTCTTCAAGATAAAAAAATTAGAAAATCAAAATCACTAGTGGCAAAAAATTTAAGTTAAGAAGATTCAAAGCCAAAAAATCTAGTTGATCAAGGTGTAAAAAAACTTGTTTTCTTCACTTTAAATGCAAATATCTTGCAATCTATTGGGTCAAAGTTTCTGAAACTTTTTCCACGCATTCTTATACAAGTTTAGTACAAGATCCTACAATTAAGTATATAAATTAAACAATTTTTAAATTTTTTGCTCTTTGCAATAGAAATGGCAGTTTTGCGAGTGGGTTTTGATGGGAAAAAGGTATTGGGACTTCAGATGTTAACAAATATGGAGGACAATGTAGGCTTTCCTCACCCGTGCAAAGACTCCATCCAAGGTTCTTTTTTTCTCATTCAAAATTCTTCACATTCCCTCCTTTTCTCCCAATACAGCAAGAAATCAACCCTAGTCCAGTCCAAGAATTCCCATCATTTTCACCAAGCCTCTCTCCAAGTAAATGAAACCCTATTTGACAAATGGTTTAATTTTTAACCCTAACTCATTTCCGTAATGCTTCGTAACCTTTTTTTTTTAATTTTTTGCTATAATTCTTCACAAGCTCTCAAAAACACATCATGCACAAAGAATTGAGAGAGAAAGAGAGGGCTTTAACCCCTAAATGTCCAATCAACCATATATGGTCGATCTAAAATATCAAGCTCAATTTAGTGTGGGCCTTTAGTTTTTCTTTAACCGTTTAAAAAAAATTTACAGGTAGTTTTGAGGGTTAACTATTGAAATCTTTAATGTCTCACTAAAAAAGTAAAATATTTGATTTGTGAGGTTCTCAAAGGCATATATGTACCATTAGTGAAGAGTAAAGCTTGCAAATTTGACTTCATTTGAGATCTAAAAAATTATACACATCCACTTGCTTTGAAAATGGTTCCAATGTAAAGAGTAAGTGTGTTCATGATTTTCACCATTGAAAGTTTAAACATGCAAATGTTAATTTGGAGATATTTGCAATCTCTATTTAAGGTCATATTTGTTATATTGAGACTTTTTGCAGTCTCATTTTTATCCTTGATTCAAGGATAAACTGTTTTAATATCTTTACCAATATTTTTTTATAAATAGGTAATAACATCAACTTTTAAATTTTTATTATACGATCTCTATTTTAGCATTATTTATATTTGGTTTCAATTACTACTTTTAAAAATAAATTTTCCAATAACTAGCATTTTGTCTCAAAATCTACAAAAAGTCTCAATACAACAAATATGGCCTTATTTATAAATAAAAATTGCATTGCAACAATTGCAAGGTGGATTTTGTAATGAATTTGATAGCTTTTCATGTGAAATTGAGTTTTTTGAAAATGCATTTTAGTATGCTAACACTGTTTGGAGTTGTTCATGTCACCTCCAATCCCATAAAAATTTTATGTGCAAATTTTTGAAACATTGTGGAGAGGAGAAGCATACTAAAAATAGAAAATATACACTTCTCTTGTTGTAATCTTACAACTCCTATGCAATTTCATACTCAAAATTGCTATGCTTACTAATACACAAGCTCTTTAAACATCTATATGGTTAGATTTTGAAAAAAAACTAATTTATTTCATTGAGGATAACTATAAGTCCATATTCATTTTTCATAGGAAAAATACACTTCAAAAGGCTATGGCATTTAGGGGTTAAACCTTCATTTTGCATATATCAAACTCTCTAACAAACTAATTTTCATTCTACCTTGATTTACTATTAATTCACTAATTTAGAACAAAACGTGACAAATTAGTGCAAATTGCATTAATTTGTTGTAAATTCCCCTTGCCTGTTGTAAAACCATCTAAATTATTAAAAAATCCCTATTATTAGTGTTTTAATTTCTACTTTAGTGTTTCCATCACGACCGTAGTATTCTAGTAGTAGTTTTAATTTACTAACTTCTTTTGTGTTTCTTCCTATCTATTATTTTTGTGGTTTTTAATTTACCTTTAGTTTTATTTCCTACTTCTAGTCTTTTTTTATTTGCATCACTTTTTTTATTTCTTTTATTTTTTATTTTTTTGGTTTTCAATTTACTTCAAGTTTCATTTTCTACTTGTAGCCTTTGGTTGAATTTACTTTTGCATTTTTTATATTTTATATTTTTTTGGCTTGCAATTTAATTTTAAATCTAATTTTCTATACCTAGTAATTTTATTTTATTTTGGTTTTGTATTTTTGTGCTTGTTATCTTTTTTGTTTTCCATTTAGTTATAATTTCATTTTCCTACTTAATAGTATTTTGGTTTTTGTTTTATCACCATTTTAGTATTTGCCTCATTTGGTTACTTTATATAATCTTACTTTAAATCTCTTTAATTTAAAACCACTTTTTTTCCTAGAATTTTCCTTTATTTTTTAAATTGTATTTTTGCCTTAACTTCTTGAAGTTTCCATCATGTATTGTTACTACAACCAAATAAAAATAAAAGTAATTTTCTAATTTTACTTATTTATTTCTATTTATGAAGGAGTATAAGGGCTTTGTTGTGGTTTGAAAGGTTGCATGCTTAACATGAATAGAAAACTTTATGCATGTGCGAAGAAGTGCAAAGGTTTTGTTTGATGGCATTTGGACATGCAATGTGAAAGTTATGTTTTTTCCAAAATAAAAGATAATTTAATTCAATTTTTCATTTAAATATAATTCAAAAAGCCATAACTTTCACATTGTGCTTTCATATTTTGTATAGGCAGTTATTGCCTCTTTTGAGGTGATAGTGTAAAACTATATACAAGTCCTAATAGTAAGGTAGTCAAGAAATAATTGTTGTATATGTGGCATGTAGCCATTGGACAAAAATCATTTTCAATTCCCTACATTGAAACACTCAATCTCTGAATTTACTTCTTTCCTTCTCAATTCCTTTTTTCTTGTAGCAAATCCTAAATTACATTAAAAATTTCAATTTCTTCAAAAAATACAACAACAATGATTTAATGAGAGACTATAATTTACTCTCCATAGTTCCACAATCACCACTTGGGACACCCTACTACACTACTTCAATCAAAGCATAATAAACATGTAGCCAACAATTCCATCTTCAAAGTACAAGTTTTGTTTTTTAAATGCAAGTTATCAATCATATTTCTTTGTGTTTTCAAACGCAAATGCCTTCTTTGAGGTTTGTCTGTCTGTCAAGTTTCAAATTCTGTCCATGGGGAATTCCTTAGACAACTTGGTTAAAATTGCAACGACTTTTAGTTGTGCACCCAGGCAGGACTCCACTTGTTGAAAATCCTACACAATGGAAAACAATTTTTGATGGAATCTATGTCAATTTGGATATTTGTATTGTGATCTTGAAACTTTTGCATGTGAAGCCCTTAGTTTGCACATATTGCTCTCAATTTCACATTCATAGATAGGAAGATTAATTGAAGAAGCTCCACAGACTATTATTTTTTCAATCGATTGTCATTAACCAACTTATCTTCAAGAATTTCTTTCAGAAATTGGTAGTATAATTGCAATTTGCCAAGTTTCAAGGTCTTTATAAAGAATATCAAATCAACATCAATTATCATGTATAAATTGTAATTTCACATTGTTGCACATTGTCATATTGAATCTAAACTTCTCTTGGAGCGTCTTCACAACATGGGTGTGGTTCAATACGATTACAATGACCCTCACTTATAATTTTGAAAGGCAAGCAAATGGTTTGAGTAGATGGAGCACCTATCTTAATGGCTTTTTCAAGTCAAATCGCATGGCACCAAAGATTATTGTTTTCTTTTCAAAACGCACGGCTTGTTGATTTTTTAAAAGGAAAGGTATTGTTTTCTTTTCGAATTGCACGGCTATTGATTTTTCAGAGTTTTTTTTTTTTTTCTTTTCAAATCATACGGTTGTTGATTTTTTAGAGGTGGGGTGGTTTCAAGGTGGGGGTGCATATCTCTTCTTAGAAGATAGTAAGTCCAAATGTCATAAAACAAAGCCTGTGCACCCTTCCTCGAGGAGAGCTTTTCAACGGGACTAAGAAAGTGGCTAGGGACTCATGGATTCTTAGATTTTATCATATCAATCAAACTATTTGACTAAATAAATAACTAATTTAAGATATTGATTATTTATATTTTTTGTTTTCTAAAAGGTAAACCAATGTGGTGGTTGACAAATGACAAAATTGAATATACTAAAAGGTGAAAGATGTTTATATGAGGTAATTTTGACCTCTATTTAAAACTAGCCTCTATTTATTTATTGCTTGAAAGGTACTCCTACTATTCATGAGAGTGAAGTACTGATTGATTTATAAAAACCATTGTACAATACTTTAATAATTCATAGTTTATTCATTTAGAGGTCTTTAAATGCATTAGTGAATTCTAAATATACCTTTGTCTTGCATATAAATTCTAAATTTAAAATTAGGCAATTTAAGATTGGAAACAATGCTCATTTATTTAATAGAATGCATTTAGGTCTAGTTACTTTTGACAGTAGAGAAGCGACAATAAGTTGGTTATGGATGGTAATCTTCACTAGACTTATACAACAATGAACACAATATTAGTGAATTTCATACCAACTTAGACATCAATTAAATATAGAAAGCATAAAATGAATGTGAGCAATCAACTATCTTTGTTTATAATGTATTAGGTTTAAGTATATAACATTTTTTAATAATTCTATGTTTACCTATATCCATATAAATTAAAATAGAAATTGGAATGATGATGTAATTAAAATTAATTCAATAACTTGTATAGTGCAAATAGTAAGGAACATCATGTCATTCAAAATAGTGATATAATGATGCAAGTTGTGTAATGTACAAGCTTCGAATGGATTTTGAAATACACTATTGTATGCCTAGTGCAAATGAATGATGTAGTGAATATACTGAATGTATATGTTTGAATTATGCAATCATGCATTATGAGCATGAATTCCTTTCTAGACGTTATTACAATAAGAAACATTAATTTATTTTGTGTAGAAACCAAACCTTTCTTTTCCAGTGGATAAAATTGTTGCAAAAATTGGAGATGATATCCCTCTTTGACAATAAAAGAAATGAATAGTCAACCTACTCTGGATATTACCAACATCCACGTTTGTGAATGTGAATGCAAATGCTTGTGCAAATGCAGGCAATAGATGAAGACATCATTCTACATTGTCTAAAAGGAAATACTACAAATAAATGAACTAAAACTACCAACTTCTATTAGAGAAAAAAAATCGGCCAAGGAGGATTGACACCTCTACTGCCCTGTTTTTAAACCCTTTAGAAAACGCTGAAATCTTTTAATTTTCCACATATGATAAAAATTTCAAATTTTGAATTCATATCTGCTATCACAGGCCCCAATTTTTCATATATATAATTTAAACGGCACAAAATAGGGGGCAATTTTTACATTTACCCTTTGATGGGGGCAATACAGGGGGCAATACAGGGGGCAATACAGGGGGCAATACAGGGGGCAATACAGGGGGCAATACAGGGGGCAATACAGGGGGAAATCCTCCCTGACTTGGCCCTTACGGTTACTCGGGTGGCCGGTTGGGTCAAGATGGGCCGAACCCGGCCGTCAAACCCGGTCCCTGATGAGTCCGTCGGTTGAGGCATTGTTGATCCTTGAACTGTTACAACTGCACCCAAGTTGTCCGAGGTCCGATTCAGAGGTCCGCTGGCGAGTCTTTCCCTCCCGCACACCGGGACGTCGTTCGTGCAGTTTCCCTAGCCTGTGAGCCTCGCAGGATCCCAGCACAAGGCTCCTGTGTCGCTTATGTTGTCAGTGTTGCATTTGCTATCAATTGAGGAGTGCCAAATGCGCGCTGGGTCAGAATGGAATGCAGGCTGAAAGAAGGTGTCCTTCTCGGGCATCATACGGCGCATATGGCACAGGGAGACCAGCAAGGCGTTACCCCAGGGTATTATATTTCCACATGAAGCTTTACCCCGCAACTTTCTGTTTTAAGAAAGTTTGGGGTGGGTGGGTGGTAATGCTTCTTGTGGAAGTATAATACCCCGGGGGTAACGCCCTACCACAGGAAGATTTCGTGGCATTAGCCCCTGGGGCTAAAGTTTTGGAGGGGTCTAACCTGCCCCACTTTAGACCCCAAGGCTTAAGCCCGCATGAACTTTAGCACAGGAAGATTTCGTGGCATTAGCCCTTGGGGCTAAAGTTTTGGAGGGGTCTAAACTGCCCCACTTTAGACCCCAAGGCATAAGCCCACATGAACTTCAGCCGGGCCAAGGTGGGACATTTTGGGGTCTAAAGTAGTGTGAAAAAAAAAATCCGAGATTTTTCAAACACTTTGTACAAGGGGGCTAAAGTGGGGGCTATTCCTCAAAGGATTAGCCCCGGTTAACGTCACTAAATCTTCCTGTGTGGTTGACTGTGTGGTTGACTGAGAGAGACAGACCTTTTTCCGCCTGTAAAGCAAAGCAATTCGACCCAGTACTACCGTATATGCAAAGATTGATGTGAACCTCTAAGCAAACCATGCGAGTCAAGACTCCGTCGCGGAGGAAGGGTACATTGGTGAGCTAATTGGTGGCCACGCAGTCTTCCCACACTTCCTGCATTCACGATGTTTCCATGAGTTCTATTTATTCATCTGTAGGTTTTCGTCGCCACTCAAATCTTCCAGAGCTATCGATCTTCGGCATCCTCCGGGGACTTGGACAGTGTCAGACTCCGTGCCTGCATAAAGTAAGTGTTTTATCTCCCTTCTAAATTTTCAATGCATTTTGTGTTTTCATCCTTGCTGCATTTGTTGAACTCGAAGTTTGGAAAGTTCAGAGCTTTTAATCTTCAAGGTAACGAACTGTGGGTTTAGGGTGGAAAATTTGAGATTGGCCGATAAGTAGGTTGCATTATAAGTTGGATAAACACTTAGGGTGAGGTCAAATCAACGCCAATGCCGTTCTTCTTCGAGGAGAAGTTCACTTGAAATCTTATGTAGCTAAAGTGAATATATAAAATATTCTTGGTTTCCAAGAGTATATTTCTCACACCTCTTTAAAGTTTCAACAAAATTTCAAAGGACCCTGACGACTTCGAATTTGTCAATTGAATTGATCTTGGGATCCGCATTGTCAAATCTCAGAACAAAGAGATGTAGCCCCCAGCTTAAGGCCTTTCTTGGGTTGACACCAAACCCATACAAATTACCATTTCACATTTTGTCTTGCGCCCCCACTTCCGTAGTCATGGGGTAGCTTCGATGGCATTTGGTGAAGGAACCTTGACCGGCGGACTGGACAATTGAATTGACATTCAATTGGCTGGGTGCTAGTGACCAAGCAGGATTAAAATCCTCCCTGCATAGTCACATGTTCACTGCTTTTGTCGCCCCCACCCTCGATCTACTTTCGAAGTTCTGTCACTACAGTTTGTGGTGAGAAGGACACCAATAATTCTTGTTAGGAGTACGTGTTTCCAGCCTTTTATCTGGCAATTTGAATTCCATCAGGTATCACAATGAGCCAAAGTACGTGATAAACCCGAAATGCATTCCTACTTCCGGGGAGGATTGCACGAAAACAGAGTGCACATCTGCTAGGGCGCTTGAGCCTTGAGTAGGAAACCCAAGCCTCTTTCCTATCCTGCTTGTGACGTTAAGGTATGGCATAATTTGCAGGGACGCCGTCGAACAGCATGGTATCTTAGTGTTCGGGACGTAAGTGTGTGATATATTGCAGCAACCCTAATTAGTTATGTGTCTCTGAGAAACCTTGAAAAGATTTCACATTAGTGTACGTGTGATCTCGTGCGCACTTGTCTCATATTACTTGATTTGTAGCTTTGAAAGCTGTGCACAATACGAAGGATGATGTCCGAATCTTTGTATTTAATAATTTGCATTCATTGTACTCTTACATCACTTCCAGAGAATACGATGTGCCTTGTGTAAGGTAGCAGTCTGTTAAAGCAACCCTTTAAGAGCTGATTGCATTTTCAGGGAAGCTAAACTCCTTGAAACAAGTTTCAGTAAATTTTACTAGGAAGAAAAATGGAATTGGCATCTAATCCAAGTCGTTTTATATTTTTTGGACCTTCGTGGAATTAGTTACAAATTTTTGAAGTTGAAACGCAGTGGTTTCTAAAAGCGACCCCCTCCTGAGGTTGGTACATTGAAGAAAGTAAAATGTACCTCTGAGGTCGCTTTTAGAGACAGGTCGCTTTTACAGACCCCTATCTTTGTCAAATTCCGGTGTCTTGCAGAGACATTTAGTTAGTGGTGACAAAGCCCCGACCTTCCCATGTGCACATTCTCGTTCATTTCGCTCACATTTCTTCACATTTCGCTCACAGGATTACTTGAAGTGTCGGGTTCAATACTTGCACCATTTGGTGTACCTTGAAAAAATTTCCATTCTCAATTATCATACGAATTTTCAGCCTCCGTTCTGAACAATGAGGTCCGATTTATTCATCACATTAGTGGGGAAAAAAGAAATTGCACAAGTAGAGTCATTCATTTACGTCAAGTGTGACGCACAGTTCAATGCACTTTTTGAGGGCTTGATTGAATATTTATAATCCGACAGGACATGCATGAACTGGTTACAAAAACTCCGGATCTCTCCCTAACTAGCTAGTACCAATGTATTCGCACCCGGACTCGCCACCCAAAATGTACAACCTGCATACATTTCAGCTGGCGATTAATTCCTGGTGCACGTACCTTAAGGAAATCTCACTACTCAGAATCCTCCGCCCTGTTTGCAGACTAGGTAGTACGTCTTGATCACAGTTAGCGCAGTTCGACAGAGATGGCGCAACGGAGGTTGATGTCTCAACAGGAGCCACACCTTGAGAGCTTGGTGTCTCTACAATTGATCGACGTGAAGGCGACAGAGACGCTCTTGGAATTTGAGCGGCCTCATCTTTTTAGGGAGTTTTCTCGATCTTTCGTTGAGTTTTGAACATGATGATATTCTCTTCATATTACGTGGATTTACGTTGAAATACGTTGAAATTTACGTTTATGTCTCGAAGTTCATTTCGTCTTTGGTTCTCGAATCAGTACATGCAGCGTTGCCTTATTGATTCGATCTTAGGTCTTGGTTTGGGGCACTGGTTTGTTTTGTCGCAGTGACTTTGCAATTGTGCAATCCAAGAAGAGCTCACGAAAGGAGATGTAGTTGATATATGGAATTTTTTCGACAGATACTTAGCAGTTCTGAGACTTAGAATTGCAGGAAATGATATTACAACAGCTTTTTAACAACATTGATAAAAATCTACTGCAGAGCTTTTCACCTTGCTGGTGGCGTCTAAGAGGCCAGGAGTGGGGCATCCACTTTCCAGGCTGAGAAAAAGCGAGCAGACCCACTCCTGGCCTCTTACTGTAGACGCCACCACCCTTTCCAAGCCTGTTGGTGATGCGCTGAGTAATAAGAGAAACTAATTACATTTCAGGAACACTTTGTCATGTTCTCAACTAAAAGCAAACCAAATATTTAAGTCCAATGTTAAAATTAGATTTTTGGAAGCCCGACACTTGCTTTCCTCACTTTTCACGAACCTCGCCATTCACTAATGCCAACGGTCTATTCAGATCTCCATTGCTTTATTTTGTCTTTTATAAACAAATGGGAGAGAGTGCGAGACCTACCGCAATTAAATGACGTTCAAAATACAACCCGAGCAAGCGGGGGACCAGGCCAATGCCTTGCAGGTCACAGAACCTACCCAATATCAGTAGCGAAGTGACGGGAATTCCAGGTCACCTGTATCTCTTCGCGCAAACGGATGGTCGAAACTCGAAAACTGACCCCAAATGGAGTCAAATTTTGCAAGCAATTGTCTGCGCACAGGAGTCTCATAATGCGTTCCCGGTGTCAAAATTCCCGGTGAGTTCCACTTTCCCCGGTGTGTCGTACACTGGGAACACCGGGGAAAGTGAAACTCACCGGGAATTTTGACACCGGGAACGCAATATGAGCCCCTTGTGGCGAATTTGGGTGATCTGGAAAGATTCTTCCCTTTCAAATTATGTTGCCCACTTTTCCGGGAAATTCTTTGTCTTTTCTGCAAAGGTCCGTGGAAGTCCGCTCTAATTAAACCTGTGCGTGATGAGGCTTTTATTAGATCGATAGTGAAAGTAGTAAGTCAGCAAAAACATTGAATGTCGAGCACAATTTCCGTCGACTTCAACGGAAAGTGGATCGAACTTCGAAGTGAACTCGCAATCATGAACTTCAAAGTGGTATGATTGCGAGCAACTGTGTCTTCATTGAAGTTACCGATTTTTTTAAAAAGGAACAGAGTTCAATTGCAAGGAAACCACCCAAGGAACGCTTACAGATTTCTCATTTTGAGCAGCAAGACAGCGAATCGAGCTCTCAATGGTCGTTGCGAAATCGCGAAGAAGCAGAGAATTCCTCCGTTTCGTCTTGAATGACGGACGCGGTGTCTGATGGCGCGACACGGAATTCAACTGAAATCGAGCTACTGGCGCTCTATATAAACCGCCATCCCCGAGACTAGGCTGGAGCGCTGTTTGTGCGTACAGTTATGCGTACAGTTGTAGCAGACAGTTGTAGCACGAATCGAGCGCTGAGCATTGTGTTCGCTGGATACGGTTTGTCCCTGTCGAGAAATTTCTTGCAGTTGATCAGCAGAAATCCCGCCGAGACGCCAAGTTCGTTGAGGATATAAGAATCCTACGACGTGAACCGTTACGAAGCAAAACAAAGAGAGAGAATGTCTACTGGTTCTTGGTTTGTAATTCTAGAGAAATCTGACGGTCGTCTCGGGGAAACTACACTGAGTAATGAAATTAGGTTGCCCCACACTAATTTCTCAATATGTGACACTATATAAATATTGTTTGTTGCAACACAAGAAATGTATTGTTATAACTGGGACTTGTGACCCTAATTGGGATATGTGTGTAGAAATGGAAATATTTGTAGAAATATTTATTGACATTGATGGTTTGTAAAGTGACTTTCTTGGGGTAAGGCAACGTAATTGTTAAAGCAACCTATTTTCAGTATTTTGTGCAGATATAGCTGCAGAGGATTATTTTTTCAAGAATGCTTTTAAATTTTTTGGTTTAATTTTCTAAATAGTCTATCTAAGAAGAAATTTTTTATAAAAAATTTACGCACCGAGGGCGGAGGGTGCGTCTGGTAACTGAAAGAGACCATTCCTCTGAGCATGCAAGCACTATCACCCACAAATTCAAAGCAGGTGGAAAGCAACGCACAATTCACTGCAGTGAGTTAATTGCAAAAGGATACGCACGACTCGACAAGAACCGAGATGATGACGATCATCAACTCAGTCCGTAATGTGAAATTGGGAATTGCGAACGCTGAGGAAGAATGGACATGGCCGGGGTTGTGCTGACCGCAGGGGCTCCAGTGACACTGCCGTGCATGTCATATCTTATTCAAGATGAAAAGCGGACCAGATATTCGACCGCAGTTTGCAAGTCGACAGCAGTATACAGAAGAATTTTCGATCCGTTCTGAGATTTCCGTTCTCAAAGAGCTCAGCAGCTGAGCTTAGCGACCTACAGTATGCTCAGAACTATCTCCTTTATTTGAAAAGTGGCGGTGACTTATATAAAAAAAATTCAGTCAGGCTCCCAAATGCGGGAGACAGAACTGGTGAGCTTATCCAGCACTTGACCATGTCCGAGTAAGCTGAGATGGCCGGAGGGAACTGGAGAGCGCTCTAGGCCTAGAGAGAATTCGAAGGAGAAGTATTCGGAGCGAAGGGAGCTTTGGAACCAGTTGGTCGAACAGCGTACGTCGACTATATGAGCTCGACGGCACACACAACAGGCGGCCATGCCACGGACTCTCAGATGTGGATATGGATCCGAGTGGGACGAGCGTATAGCGCGATCAAGCGAGGGCCCGTGCTGCGAATCACCGACGTCGGTGCGTCTACTTGTGTACGTGCAGATCAAAGCTCGACGTGGTAAAGATCGAACGGCTTGCTGCGGTTCGCGTGAGCGGGCAACGGAGGTCGTGGGCGTCTCGATCGACGGGAGTCATCATCACGTGAGTTCCGTGTCTCTGTGATCGATCAGCGCGAGCCGTGAGTGCGATCGGCGAGCGTTCGGCGTACGTGGATCAGCCACCGCACGCATGACCTTCGCCGCCCAGCTGGCCAAGTTAAGAAGCGAATCTGCCAACCCTTTCTGCATTGGAATTTGGAAACCGAGAGATGCCTTTAGCAAGGCCAGGGTGAATTGACCCCCTCATTGCTCCACAGGGGCAAACACTGGAAATTTTTTATTTGCAACATACGACTTTTTCCTGAAATTCTGAATTCATATAGGCCCCAAATTAGGTGAAAAATTATCAATAAACGCGACACAAAATAGGGAGCAATTTTTTAAACTATCCTTGGTTGGGGGCAATGAGGGGTCAATTCTCCCTGGTCCTTTAGCAAGGCCGCCCTCCAGCTAGAGGGAATGGACACTAGCTCTGATACAACGGCTAATTCATAGTGTACTGCAAATCAAGGCACACGATCTCAGGGCTAGCAAGAGTCGTACAAATGTGACTTAAGGGAAATTGAAATTATTCATCAGCTGCACTCGGCGTCGATCATGAAGTGGTGGGGTACCGTATTCTTGAAGCTTCAGTCGCCGATCGAGTACGACTCTCGAAGCGCAAGTTTCACGTACATAAAAGCATCGACATTGTATCGTTCCGACTCATAATCGTAGTGCAAGTGCACAGTACAAGTTGCCCATCTCATCACTTCGCTTCAGCGCTTTTCTTTGGACCCGTGTCCCTCCTGCTGGCTTCACTGCAGAGGCCAGTTTTGGGAGGGACAATGCTAGAGAGGTCAGATTTTTGTGGTGAAATTTTGCCAGAAAAAAAAGCCCTACTTCGAAAGCATTCCTCCACTCATAACATTCAAGAGCCTTAACCCAACAGGTTTTTGACTATGTTTTCACAAAAAACGCTCCCAAACTGCCATTTCTAGTACAAGTACCAAATTTTGGAAAAAAAACATTTTTGGACACATGTGACCGTAGGATCTTGTAGTAAACTAGTTTGAGAAGATGTGGAAAACATTTCAGAAATTTCCACCGTGTAGATTGCAAGAAATTAGCATTTGAAGTGACAAAAACCCTTTTTTTGTCCCTGCGAAAAACCGGGCAGCTGCACTTCACATGGTCACATTTGTATGAAAAAATGTCCAAAATGGTGGTAACTCTTTGGATTCATTCTTCAAAGCAAGTTAGCTACATGCTTGAAAAATTTCAGATCATTTGGAATTGTACAACATATAGGAAAAAAATAGTAAGTAGAAAGAAGTAGAAAATGATTCAAAACACTAAATTGTTAAGGATTTAATTATGGAATTGAAAAATGCCAATCCAAAAGATTGTAATGTTGTAATAAACAATCTACACCTTGTGTTTATATTTTTTTCCAAAAATATTGAAAATTGAGTTAAATAAAGGACTTCAAAGTTTATTTTAGAGTAGAGATTCCATAACTACCCACAAACTACCCACAACTAAAATTCCTCATAACTTTCATCTCATAAATCAAAGTGGAATGATTCAAAGCTTTCCTTGTGCACATAAATCTAGAGAACCAATTTCAAATTTTTATTTCTTTAGAAAATGATTTTTAAAGAAGTTTTTTTTTCTGCCTGGGCTGCCCGCTGAACAATGAAAACTACATATCATACCATAACTTTTTAACCATGTGGTCAAAAGTTATGAAAATTGTTGGGCCCTAAAGCTACTCCTTGGGCACATCTTGTTTGAAAACTTCAAAGAAAAAAAAAGAAAAATTCCATTCGTGGTGAGCTGCCCAAAAACGCTATGTTGTCAAAAAACGGTGTTTGATCCTTTAGGGGTTAAGAGAGGCTGCCTTTGCCTCTCTGAAGTCTTCATCCACGAAATGCATCCACATATTATTAATGTAAGCTTCAGGACCGAGACAATGGCAGTACATTTATGGTGCGATCTATTTTTTTGGCTAATTTTAGGACAAAATATACAAACAAATAATTATAAAGATAGGTGGTCTGTCAAAATCCAAAGAATTTGTTGAGTATTATACCTATGAAATCTAACCTTTTGCTATCAATAACTTAATTTGATTTCTTTTGTCGGCAAGAGAAGCTCTTTATGTACACTTGGGGTGGTAGGAGATAGAACAAACCATGTGGGATATGTAATTTAGAGTTTGTAATTTCTCAACCGCTCATAGTTAAGTCTAAAGTAGGAATTGTGTTAAAATTATTATTTCAGACCTCATTTAGGCATAGTGTAATACCTTTTTTCAAAAAAATTTGAACTAAACAAAGTTGGGGAATCAAGCTAAGTTTCATCTCCGAAAATCCGTTTTAGATTTAGATCTTTCAATCAAAAGTTATGGACAAATTTCAGAGAGGATGTATGAAAATGTAAAAAAAAAATCCTTTCAAACCCCTCTATGAAATTTGTCTATAACTTTTGAGTGGAAGATTAAAATCTGAAACGGATTTTTGGAGATGAAATTTAACTTGATTCTCCAACTTATTTTAGTTCAAAGTATTTTGGAAAAAGTTATTTTACTATGCCTAAATGAGGTCTGAAATTATAGTTTTAACACAATTCCTACTTTAGACTTAATTATGAGCGGTTGAGAAATTACAAACTCTAAATTACATATCCCATATGGGTTGTTCTACCTCCTACCACCCCATATGTTCGTAAATAATTGATGCCATATTTAACTACTTTTGGACTTTGCAAAGTCCAAAATTGGTAAAGGGACATCTACGACAATTGTAGATTTTGACTTCTATAGATTTTATGAATCTAGAAATGATATAGATTTTGGACTAGGTGGTTTGAAAAATGTACAACAGGTTTAGATTTTAGAGATCTATGACATCGGGGGATCTCACAATTGACAAAGTCCAGAATTCCCTTAAAAGTTCAAAAGTAGTTAAATATGGCATATTGTCTTCTAATTCCAAATTACAGAACATGAATGGCTTACAAGGCAATGTGACAGAATCCAACAGTGAAATTATTGACCTGAATGTATTGATTGTAATATGTTTAAAGCTATTTTTTGTGTTCAATTTCGCAGTAACTCAATTGTGCAGTCATGACCTTGGCAGTGAGCAGAAGTCTGACATTATTGACGCGTGGCTTATTAGCTAATGTTGGGTGTGGAATATACCACATCATTCTGTCAGAGGGAAGGCAGTTGTTCTCACAGCTCTTGAATGTTATGCTTTAGGCGGATCATGGAGTCGGCAGGGTTTTTTATTTCATTTATTTCAGGCAGTGCAAAAAGCAATAATCAATGGAAAGATGAAGCTATTTACATCCATAAAAATGAATGAAACTTGGAATCTATAAATGAAATTCTAATTTTTTCATCCAAAATAATGTATATTCATTCATAATAGAGCAATATTGTCTCAGATTTGGTAGCAAATTGGCAATTTCATCCACTGAAAAAGCAAGAATATTTTGTCCAAGATTCCCTATAAAAAAAATCACTAAAATAAATAAAAAAATTGGGATGCAATTCCTACCTTTGGAAAATATAGGGAACTCAGAAAAAACCCGATTGCAATTGAATCCCTAAAGGACTAGCATGCATTTTTGGGCTAGTACGTGTGATTGGAGATTTGTATATTTCAAGTTGAAATTTTAAAAGAAGGTTGGGAAGAGGAATGTCTTTCATATGCACTTAATTTCATGACATTTGGAAATATGAGTCAAAAGTTATGGCCTAATATGTTTTGTTTTTTTAAATGGATAATTTGGGCAGATTTTTAAAAATCATTCTTTTCATAAACAAATATTTGTAATTGATTTTTTTAGATATACATACAAAAAAGCTTTGAATCATTCTATTTCAATAAGTGAGTCCAAAGTTATGAGGAGTTTTAGTTTATGGGTAGTTATGGATTCTCAACTCTAAAATGAACTTTGAAATCTATTATTTTTCTCAAATTTAAAAAAAAATTGAGAAAAAATAAAATCATGTGATGTAGATTTTATTACAACATTTAACCATTAGGTTTGGCATTTTTCAATTCCATAACTAAATTCTTAACAACTCTGTATTTTGAATCATTATCTACTTCTTTCTACTTATTATTTTTTTCCTATATATTGTACAATTCCAAATGATCTGAAATATTTCAAGCATGTAGCCAACTTGCCTTGAAGAATGAATCCAAAGAAGCACCACCATTTTGGACATTTTTTTAATACAAATGTCGTCTTGTGAAGTGTGGCTGCCCGTTTTTTCACAGGGCCAGAAAAAAAGATTTTGGTCACTTCCAACGTGAATATATTGCAATCTACACGGTGGAAGTTTCTGAAATATTTTCCACATCTTCTCAAACCAGTGTGCTACAAGGTCCTATGGTTATAAATGTTCAAAAATAATCTTTTTCTAAAATTTGGTGCTTGTATTAGAAATGGCATTTTTGGAGCATTTTTGGTGAAAACATAGTCACGGTCCTTTAGAAGTTAAAAACATCCGCAAAAGAAAGCGGGAAACATAACATTCAAGAGCCTTCAGAGAGGCTGCCTTTGCCTCTCTGAAGTCTTCATCCACGAAATGCATCCACATTTTATTAATTTAAGCTTTAGGACCGAGACAATGGCAGTACATTTATGGAGTGATCTATTTTTTGGCTAATTCTAAGACAAAATATACAAACAAATAATTATAAAGATAGGTGGTCTGTCAAAATCCAAATGATTCATTGAGTATTATGCCAATGAAATCTAACCATTCGCCATCAATAATTTATTTTGAATTTTCCGGTGGAAAAGAGAAGCTCTTTATATACACTTGGGGTGGTAGGAGATAGAACAAACCATGTGGGATACGTAATTTAGAGTTTGTAAATTCTCAACCGCTCATAATTAAGTCTAAAGTAGAAATTGTGTTAAAATTATAATTTCAAACCTCATTTAGGCATAGTGGAACACCTTTTTTCAAAAAAATTTGAACTAAAAAAAGTTGTGGAATCAAGCTAAGTTTCATCTCCGAAAATCCGTTTTAGATTTAGATCTTCCACTCAAAAGTTATGGACAAATTTCAGAGAGGATGTATGAAAATGTAAAAAAAAAATCCTTTCAAACCCTTCTATGAAATTTGTCTATAACTTTTGAGTGGAAGATTAAAATCTGAAACGGATTTTTGGAGATGAAATTTAACTTGATTCTCCAACTTATTTTAGTTCAAAGTATTTTGGAAAAAGTTATTTTACTATGCCTAAATGAGGTCTGAAATTATAATTTTAACACAATTCCTACTTTAGACTTAATTATGAGCGGTTAAGAAATTACAAACTCTAAATTACATATCCCATATGGGTTGTTCTACCTCCTACCACCCCATATGTACATAAAGAATTGTCTTCTATTTCCGAATTCCAAATTCCAAAACATGAATGGTTTACTAAAGCTATGTGTGGGAGTTTAAACATTGAAATTACTGATCTCAATTCAGTAATTCAACCCCAGTAACTCGATTGTGCAGTCATGACCTTGGCACTGAGCAGAAGTCTGACATTATTGACGCGTGGCTTATTAGCTAATGTGGGGTGTGGAATATTCCACACCATTTCATCCTTTGGATGGAATGATGTGGAATATACCACATCATTCCGTCAGAGGGAAGGCAGCTCCTCTCACTGCTCATGAATGTTATGAAAAAAATCTATAAAATTTATATTTTGAGAAAATAACCGGACTCTGTACTTTAAAAGCCGGTACAATTTTGGAATCGAGCACTGCGCGTTTCAACAGCTTTGCAACGCGGTTTCAAGAGTAATCCCGCTTCCACCGCATTTTCTTATTATTATTAAGAGACTGACGCTGTCAATCCGTCCGTTACAAACGTACGGATCAATTTATTATTACTCCGTATTCAGTATTTGATTATTGCTAATCTTGAATATTAGACATTTTGACTTTTTTATACAGTCTGTTCTAATATTATCTTGGCAAAGCGCCATTTTTTTTTCTTTTTATTGGAAAAAACGGGCAGAAGGGGCCAAGGGGGATACCCAATGAGTGCATTTCTTGCAACCCCAAGTGGTTTTGTAACACTGTATTCTTCTTTTACAAGATTTTCAAAGTTGAAAATGTAGGGCAGCCCATACGTTACCCCTAAAGGTCAAAGACTAAGATTTCACGATAACCGCTCCAAAACTGCTATTTCTAATACAAGTACCATATTTTAGAAAAAAAAAAAAAGGTTTTGGAAAAAATGTAACCATATGATCCAATATTAAACTAATTTGAGATGTTGTGAAAAAAATTTAGAAATTTCCACCATGTGGATTGCAAGATAATAGCGTCTGAATTGACAAAAATCCTTTTTTTGTCCTCTGCGAAAATCTAATTAAAATCTAAAGATATATGTTTCACAAAGTTTGGTCATACGACACCTCACATTGAATAAACCCTAGAGGAAATTATGAAACTATTTTGGAGATGCTTGTTGAAGGAAAGATGTGCATATGGATGTTTTCTACATATCTATCCAATTGAATTTAAAAAATTCATCGCCGATTTTTTTTCAATAAAATATTAAGTGAAACTATAAAAATTGACTTCAAAAATTCACCAGAAATGGAATTTTACTTTTCTGAAATTAAAGTTTGGTATGCTTGATTGGAATTGCATAAGAATTGGGTGTTAATTATACAAAACCAAAAATTCTAATATTTTTCTATACTATGTAATAAAAATTGGAATGGCTCAAATTGACAATTTGTAAATGAAGTAGACCTTACAGTCTAGTCAATGTTTGTTTGTCCCTTGAGTACATTAGCATAGACTACTTATCACAAGCATGCTCTATGTCATGAAGACATGAAAATCTATTAACTTTTGACTTACTGAATATATATGGCAATCATTGTTTTCTACAATAGACATTCTAATTCAAATTTTCTCCCCTTGTTTTGGGAACTACCTACAACCCCCTTCCTTCCGTGTCACAACAAATAACCAAAAGATCATTGTGGGACAAAAATTGAAGGGGAACCAAAAGATCATTTTAGGATAGAAGGAGTAATTGTCATAGAATATAACTTGTCTCTTGTAGGTGCTACTACTTTACAAGAAAAACTTTAATTTTTTAATTTTTTGTGAAGCAAATGAATTAGTGATGCCTTTAATGAGCAAGCTGAAATGCATTCAACATGATGACATGGTGCATACTGTGTAATCTGTAATGGGGGACAACAACCAAATCTCTCATCACAGGAAGATTTTGTGGCGTTAGCCCTTGGGGCTGAAGTTTGGGGGGTCTAAACTGCCCCACTTTAGACCCAAAGGCTTAACTTCGCATGGACTTTAGTCTGGCCAAGGTGGGACATTTTGGAGGTCTAAAGTAGTGTGAAAAAAAAAACCCGAGATTTTTCAAACACTGTGTACAAGGGGTCTAAAGTGGGGGCTATTCCTCAAAGGATTAGCCCCAGTTAACGTCAAGAAATCTTCTTGTGTCTATGGTAATAAGTACAACATTAAACCCTAAAATCCCACTTGTCTCCTTGGGGGACAATCTGGGTCCGGGTAGGTTCTTATTGTCTCAATTTGAAGTGAATTTTTTGATATTTTTTGAAGTTGTGTAGCTTTGCAAGAGCTTTGTGGATATATAATTTTTGTTTCAATCGGATGCCAGATGAAAAAGTTATGGCACAATGAGCAAGAAATGGAGATTGATGGGCAGCCCAAATCTCAAATCTTAGATCTCAAATCAAGGAAAATTGACAAGTTTTGCTCAAAGCTGGGAAATCAAGTAAATTTGCGAGTTTTACTCTTTTACTAATGGTACATATGTGCCTTTTACGACCTTTCAAAAATCAAAGATTTACATTTTCAGTGATAAATAAAAGCTTTTAATAGTTAACCTTCACTACTACCCGTAAAAAAATTTAAATTGGTAAAAGGAATTCAATTGCCCCCATCAAAACAAGCCTAAATTTCAGAGCAACCATATATGGTCACATAGGCATTTACGGTTAACACTTAAATGATAGATTGGTGATCGTGGAAATCATCCATTTTGATACTGTTGGATTTATTGGTCTAAAAAAATTCCAAAAGCACTCATAGGAAGTCAAATTATTATAGAAAATCTCCCCTTTTCACACAAACTTCCGAGGTTGAATAGTGGCATCTATGTCCCACACTAAAAGATTCTTTGTCATCCATCGAACACCGAATGTCCACCTTGCCGTTTAAGGGTTAAACCTCAAAACTTTGTAATGCAAAAATTTAAGTTAAGAAGTTTCATAGTTAAGAAGTTTCAAAGATAATTATGGCATTGCAGACTGAAAATGCTCAAGAAACAAGATGGGAACTAGTATACCATGAGAATCACTAGGGACTAATCAAAATAAGGAGCTATCATTTATTTTCACAATACAAAGTTTCTTAACATCAATGACAAGTTAACAAGGAGTTTGGATGGATACAAGGTGCATCATTTGACTAATTTTCCTCTGTTCTTATTAGGCAAGATTTGCCATGGGCTTTGTACCTCTTCTTTGTCCAAAGTTTGAATCTTTATTTTATGGAATGTTTGATGCTATTTTAATGATACAATACTCTTTATCCGCACCCTTCCTTGCTAAGGACTGAGTCTAAAGTAGTGCTATGAGCGTCTTACGAAGGTCCAGTCAAGGGTGAATGTAAAAAAAGCCCCCTATTTTGTGCCGTGCTAATTGCATTTCTCTACACCTCTCCTAGCTAATTTGGGGCCTCTAATTACAAATATGAACTCAAAATTTGCCCCCCAAAAATTTGGGTAGCAAATAAAAGGTTCCAACATATTCCCCAGGGGTAAAACAAGAGCCTCCGCAGGAGGCTCGTAGCACTACTATAGTCTCGACCCTGGCAGAGGGTGGCCGGGGTGAACTGACCCCGCGCTTGTCCCCGCGGGAAAACCCTGAAATTTATTATTTATTATTATTATTTATTTCATTATACAATTTTCAAATTTTGAATTCATATTTGCACTCGCCGATATCGGAAGAGTTTCCAATATAAAACGGACTGGAGGGATGAGTTTACATCAGGTTCTCGAACTGATTGCGTGGTCCATTGTTTCTTCCCTTGTGGCTGCAGAGTTCAATGGATGCTCAAATCTGTGGCTGGTGAAGTAGCATGCATTGGTCTCTGTTGCCCCCCCCGCCGGCGCGGTTTTCTTACTTTTCGAACTTCTGATCTTGTTCTGTTTCGTTTTCATTCCTCGTGTTTTGTTGCCTCTCATTGCTGATCTGACGTACTTTGGCATCCTCGGGGGCTTGGATCCAATCATTCCGAATGTTTTCTCAACTTTATCCGTGCTTGTGGAGAGACCTACTGGGCTTATTGAGTTGCCTAGTAATGCAAAGGCGGAAGTCACGGAAGGAATGCAGGAAGTTTGGGTAGACTGCGTAGCTACCAACTCATCAATGTACCCTTCCCTCGCGGCGGAGTCGGTGATCGTCAGTGTCTCGGTTCGGATGGTTCGGTGAGAGGGAAACATCTTTGCAGTACTGGATCCACTGGTTGCAGGCTGAAAGAGAGTGTCTCTCTCAGCCAACCATACGTACCGGGTCAATTGACTCGGCGCGCATTTGACAATCCTCAATCGATAGCAGATCAGCAGATCAGCTACGAGTTTCTGGAGATCCCGAACCATGATCCCATCGACAACGATAGGTATGTGTTTCACATTCCAAAAGTCAATGCATCTCACCAGGTGTGGGTTTAGGGGATTCTCCAGAAGCTCAGCCTCCGTCCTCCGGGTCGCCCTTGTTCGAGAATGGGTAAATACTCTGACCTCGCCATCATCACAACTTTACCCGATAGTTTAAGGTCATCCACTCGTGCAGGAGCCCCTCGTACTGCGTAAATCTCCAATGTGTTGATGCCTGTTCGGAATTTCAAGAGTTCAGGGGGATGCCAGGGTAGAGCTTCTGGGGAGGATTCATTGTGGAAGAATATGCTCTTCAAGAACATGGCAAGGTCACTTTTTGTCGTGCTGCTACCGTTCCCTGGTTTCTTCGCCAAAGCCCCGATTCGAAACTTCAGCTAATATCTGTCCTTCTGATTTTGTTCCGTTGCTTTGGCTAATGGTGGACTCTAACTCCTGGCCTCTGTTTGGACCAAGAGACCAAGCTTCGTACAGCACATCTTTCGAGTCTCGGAGAATCTCGACAAAATAGTCTGCATCGACAGTGAGTTCCAAGACTTTCAGAAGCCACTGGGTGCTCCGTCACTCCACCAGCAATTCCGCCACTCTTGATATCCTGCGAACCTCGAGTGCAGCATTTGCTGCTTCCGGTGGAGTCTTGCAGACGCCGTGGATTAGTTTTGTTAGTTGCAAGGTCACAAATTGGCACGCTGCCAGCTTGGTGTAAATGCATTCCTGCAACAACAATTTACAGCTCAAAGCGTCCCATAAGAATCTGTGCATGCATGTTTCCTCCGTACATGCTAATTCTTGTTGAGTCCTGTTAACCACTCTAAGAGGATTTGGGATCAAAGCAGCTTGCATTTTTGGACACCGTAACATTAAACTTCGAATTTTCAAAGGATTTGTTATGGATGAGCTCAAATCAAGAGAAACTGACATTCTCAAGCTCCTATTGTATACGTTTTAGGTCGAATGTATTGGGTTGCTTTTCAGTAAGGTGTACTTACCTTTGCAGCCATTAAGAAAGTTTCTGTAACGTCATGCTCATATTCGCGAGGGCTTACGTGTGAGAGGGACTGTAAACCATGAGTCCGAATCGAAGTTGCTTCAATGGCACCTGTAATCCAATCTCCAGCAGGTGCAGGTAAGTGGGCACGTTGAGTCATCCACTTTACGAAATTATACCAGGCTGCGATCACAACAACTAACTAAGTAGGTTCAGTCTACAAGAACTGAGTATTGGAACATATACATTAACAATCGTCAAATTCAACAGCACTTAGACTTGAGTTTAGTCAAATTACATGCGCTGGTCAAAATGCAAATGAAATCCAGCATAAGGAATTTCCCATTAAGGCAATCCAAAGTGCTAAAAAAACATGTTTCTAGGGGCTAACCGGAGACGAAACATGCATTTGCCGCATGTCCACTAGGACACGCATTCCCTCCATAGCTCGGGCACAGCCGTTCTCCAGAGAAAAATTACTTTCTGTTCGGCAGAACACCTGTCCCCGGCCCAGTCGACGACTAACTTAGGCGAATCCTCCTCCCCGTAGTAACCCACGCACCTGGACACGTCACCCTTTCCACGGTTAGGTTCACAAAAACTGCAGAACAACGTTTAGCATTCAAACAGAAATCATCAATAAAGAGAATGAAATTAAGAATTTAAGTAAGGTACACTAATTGAAGACACTAATTTACCAAAAGTTTAGCTACTTTCATATAATGCAGGCTGAAATATTACTGTATTGTAAGAAGGTTCCACAAATTTCCTCTCTTCCTGTGACACTGCTTTGTGCCCTCGCCAATAGGATAAATCAGTTGCATAAACTCTTTCTCGTGGAAAACCATATTGTCATGGATAGGCCAAGACGGCCAGGGAGGATTGACCCCTGTATTTTGCCCCTACAGAAAACACTGGAATTTTTTAATTTGCTGCACATGATAAAATTTGAAAATTCTGAATTCATATTCACAATCAGAAGCCCCAAATTAACTAGTAGGCTTCACAGAGTAAAAATTTTAAGCGGCACAAAATAGGGGACAGTTTTTACATTTACCCTTGGATGGGGCAATACAGGGGTCAATCATCCCTGGCCTCCGTGAGGCCCCTCGCGGCCCAACAACAACTTACAGCCTTCAATCCCTCACGGCCTCAACGGAGCCACACTTCAAGGAGGCTCGCCAATTTTCACATCTTTATTTTGATGTCATGTTTGATGCTTTTTTTTTCTTTTGAAACACATGGACACTTTCCATTGCAAGGGAAACAGTACACATAACCAGGGAGGCCAGCTCCCGGCAAAACTATTTTTTAACATTTTCCACAACTTAACGTTTGGTGCGTTTAGAATGATACAGCACCTCAAAGCGGCCGGGGTGAACTGACCCCCTCGCTCGTCCCCCTTGGAAAACCCTGAATTTTTTTATTTTTCATGCATGAGTTTTTTTGCAAATTATGAATTCATATTTGCAATCAGAGACCCCAAATTAGCTAGTGGGGTCTTTAGAAAATAGATTTTACATGACACAAAAATAGGGGATTTTTTTTTGTATGCACCCCTGAGTGGACTTTGGCAGGACGAGCGAGGGGTCAGTTCACCCCGGCCCTCAAAGCGATGGTGCCAGGTCACAAAGTACTCTGATCCACATTTTGAGGCCCCTCCAGCGGTTTACAGACTGACTATGAATCAGAACAGCTAAATGCTCAACGATACCGTCCCACTTTATCTCTTCACTTGTCCAGCCATTGCGGCTTGGCTGTTTTGTTAATTTTCATTTTTTTTTAAAATGCAATGGATTACCATTTGTATAAAAATAAATTAAGAAAAAACAAACTGTCCCACGTGTCCCACGTGTGGCAAATAGAAAATTTCTGTGTTTCTCCCCATGGGCAAATTCACCCTGCGTGGCCCACTTCGTCGGACGGGTTTACTAGCTTCCTGCGTATAAAAGCGACTGGAGAAATGAGCCCAATACAGGTTCCTGAACTGGCTGCGGGGTCCATTGGTCGATGTCTCAGTGTCCCACTCCTCCTTGCTGCACTTCTATGGCTGGTGAAGTGGCATGCATTGGTCTCCTGCGCGTTTTTCCTTTTTCTCGAACTTCTGATCTTGTTCTGGTTCATTTTCATTCCTCGTGTTTTGTTGCCTCTCATTGCTGATTGATGTACTTTGGCATCCTCCGGGACTTCGAGTGGGTCCGATGAAAGTTGCACCCTCGGGGACTTGGACCCAATCATTTCGAAGGTTTTCCTAATGTGCAGAGATCTTCCGGACTTATTCAGGGTTTTTTTAGTCTTTTTTTTAGTACTTTTTTTTTTTAACCCGAATGAAACGGAATTGCATTGCAAGATAAAAGTTACAGTGACCACCAGTTACAAGTGACCAGGTGGGAACGACAAGGACAAAGACCCAACACAACAACTGACCGAGGACTGACAAGCAAGGAAAACGACCAAGAGGCGCAGCGCGGGGAGAGGCCTCTCATGGCCGGCCGTGAAGGACGAAGCCTGAGGCTTATTCTGGTTTGGAGCTGCCTAGCAATGGAAAGGCCGGGTCAAGGGAAGTCATGAAAATCTCTTGAATGCAGGAACTTTGGGAAGTCTACGTATCAACCAACTCACCGATGTACGTACCCTTCCTCCGCGACGGAGTCGGTGATCGTCAGTGTCTCGGCTCATGTGGTTGCTGAGAGGTTCACATCTTTTGCAGTACCGGACCCAACTTCTTGCAGGCTGAAAGAGAGTGTCTCTCTCAGTCAACCATACGATCCGGGATTCCGACGCGGCGCGCATTTGACAATCCTCCATCGATGGCAGATCAGCTACGAGTTTCTGGAGATCCCGAACCATCTTCTCCTTGACAATGACAGGTATGTGTTTCACATTCCAAAAGCCAATAATGCATCTAACCAGGTGTGGGTTTCGGTGATTCTCCAGAAGCTCAGCCTCCGTCCTGAATGGATAGAGCCCGTGTCCGGGTCGCCCTTGTTCGAGATTGGCTACATGCTCTGGCTTCGACATCTTCACAACATAGGCTTTGCCCGATAATTTTAGGTATTCCACTCGTGCTGAAGCTCCTCCTTCTGCGAAAATCTCCAATGTGTTGATGTTAGTGCGGAATTTCAAGAGTTGAGGCGGATGTCGGGGTAGAGTTTCTGTGGAGGATTCATTGGGGAAGAAGTTCCACTTCAAGAACCTGGCAAGGTCACCCTTTGTGGTAGTGTTAACGTTCCTGGCTTCTCCGCCAATGCCTCGATTCGAAATTTCAGCTCATGTCTGTGGCCTTTTGATTTTGTTCCATTGCTTTGGCTAATGGTGGACTCTAGAACTCTTGGCCTGTGTTTGGACCAAGAGACCAAGCTTCGTACAGCACATCTCTCGACAAAATAGTCTGCATCGACAGTGAGTTCCAAGACTTTCAGAAGCCACTGCCTGCTCCGTCACTCCACCAGCAATTCCGCCACTCTTGATATCCTGCGAACCTCGAGTGCAGCAATTGCTGCTCCCGGTGGAGACTTGCAGACACTGTGAATTAGTTTTGGTAGTTGCAAGGTCACAAATTGGCACTGGGATCGGTTCAGACGAACGAAGACCGCTGGCCAGCTTGGTGTAGATGAATTCCTGCAACAACAATTTTGCTCATAGCGTCCAATAAGGATCTGAATCCTATTGGCCACTGTAAGACAATTTCGGATCAAGTTAGCTTGCATTTTTGGACAGTATAAGATTAAACTACGAATTTTCAAAGGATTTATCCTAGATGAGCTCAAATCAAGAGGATCTTAGAGTCTCAAGCTCCGATTGTATACATTTTAGGTAGAATGTATAGGGTTGCTTTTCAGTAAGGTGTACTAATCTTTGCAGCTGTTAAGCCAAGTTTCTATAACTTCATGGTCATATTCGCGAGGGCTTACCTGTGTTAGAGAGGCTTTAAATCATGAGTCCGAATCGAGGTTGCTTCAATGGCATATATAATCCAATCTCCAGGCAAGTGCAAATCCTAATTCTCAACGTCCAAAACTAACCGGTGTGACGCACGTAAAGGACATGTTTACGAAATAAGGGAAAACTACCTTTCAGGACATCTAGGAAAACTCCATTCCACGTTGTTTGCATTGGAAAACAAAAATACAAATGAAGGCTCGAATGCTTCCATGCTACCTCCAATTGCAAAAGACTGCCAGGACCGAAATACTCCTCTCTCAACTAACACGCCTTGGCCGAGATGGGAGACGACCTTGCAATTGCAACTGGAGCCTTGTCTTGCAACACGAGAAATTGTTCTCTAATTAACAACCGTGCCTCTGCGAATTCAAGTAACTTATTTGCAGCCAAGCTAGTGCAACAATCGATCTGCTTCCAAGCATATGCTTACGCCTTATCCAGAGCTTATTTCGTGTTGCAAGATTTAAAGTAAAACGCATTTAAAGGCAACAGGAAAGTAAATATAAAAGTAAAACTCAATTTCCAAAATAGTTATAAATTCTCCACAATTGAATGATATTGTTAATTTAAGTTTGCACAGCAGGTTTGTACAACTGAAACACCAGAGTTGCACTGTTACAGGCGGTTTGTGGATTGATAAAACATCCATCCACAAATATCCATCCCTCTTCTTCATCCATGACGAGCCCATCAACCATCCGTACTTCAGCTGGCTTTGGCCAAAAATCTTCCTCGTTCCTAGATAAGTTACGTGTCCAGGAAGCAACGTCACCAACTCACCACAAAGAACAAACCGTCTTCCACACGTCCATCAGACCTCACTTTACGCTTCTCTCCCTGTCCGCACCTGCTGCGTTCTTTTTCTCGATCTTTCTGGACTCATCCTGTTGCCTATAAAAGAGTTGCCTACAACTCTGCAAGTCCATTACTCTTTGAATCAAGAGTTTTGGTGATACATGGAGGACATGGGAGGTCGCTGAGAACGACGAAGATGGCAGGTTTGTTAGAGCAGACATCTGTGGAATTGAAACGACGCCGCTTTGGTGAATTTGTCTTCGATTTTAATCTGCCTTGTGCTTTTCAGACGTCGAATTTCTTTCCTCCTGTGTGCCGTTGCTTCATGGACGATGTTATACTTGGCAGATCTCCAGGGTTTCGACGTGTGTGTGAGGAGCGATTTGGAGATGTCGATTGATTTGCTTAAGAGGATCGTCGGACGGGCCATTTGACAGTCGTGATTGATTTCAGGCAGCCTTGTGCCGTTTTCTGGCGTCGAATTTTGTGTTTCTCCTGTTGGTGATGGTTTTTTGTTTGGCAGAATTTTTAGGGTTTCGGTCGTGTGGCGTGTGTGCGGTGCGCGGTCGTGAGAAGGAGCGATTTTGAAGATGATGATCGTCAGACGGGCTTATTTGGAACCCTGATTATCCGTTCTTGATATTCTAGAGCTTGCGTTAGTTTTTGTTCGGAAAAATGGTTTCGTGCGATTTTTTTTCAGACGCCGAAGGTCCTTTCTGTTGCAGAGAAGCACAGATTCGTGAGATCACGGAGAATTCTTCTTTGGATATAAGGAGGACGTATGGAGATGTGTGGAGTATCTTGAATCGCTCAAGAGCACTGCCTTCAGATTAACAGGCTCTTTTAAAACTCTATTCGTGCCCTTATTCAAGATTTTCGCCTGCTTCCTCTTATTCAGTTGTAGCATCTTGCGTGGATGAGTTTTTGGTCGACGATTGGGTTGAGGTGAACTCTGTTTCCTCTAGGAGAGGAGCAGGTATTTGTGTGAGCATGGCGGGTGGTGCTTGTGTAGCTATGGGGAGGATGAAGGAGGGAGGAGGGAGTGATTTAATTCGTTCAAGACGTTTGGCTTCCGATTAACAGGGCTCTTCTGAACCTTACAATTTCCTTATTTCAATATTTCCGACTGCCTCTTCTTCAGCTGTTAGCCTCTTGCGACCGTCAGTTGTTTGGGCGGTGATATGATTTGGACTGGCCTACGTTTGGGAGATGGTCACAGACTAGCGAGATCGTGAAGAATGCTGCTTGTACTCGTGGAGAGGGCGTTTGGAATATTTTAATTCGTTCAAGATGGTTGACTTCGAATTAACAGGCTCTTTTGAAACCCTACACGAACCTTGATTCAAGATTTCTTCTTTATTCTGTTGTTTAGCGACTTGTGTGACCTGTCGAAGCGGCTATATGTTTTGGTTGCCTTCGTCAGAGGTGATCTTTCTAGTTTCGAAGAGTATGAAATTGCATGCCCTGAAGTCGGAGGATGACTGGGGTATCTTAATTTGTTCAAGTCGTTTGACAGTTTGGACATTCTCATGCTCCAAGATTTTAGTTTGTCCCCATTAATTCGCCTTTTATTAGCATACGAACTGTAGTTGAAGATTTGCTTTAGCTGGTTGGGGTGGATTGTGTCTCTGGCAGGGGGGAGGGATTCAGACTTATATGGAGAGCATTACTCCTGAAGTGGGAGGATGCATGGTGTAAATTTATTTCGTTGAAAACAGTCAACAAATTGACAGGCTTCTTTTAAACCCTACCTCTTCCGTGTTTGAAAATGATCGCTTGCACCATCTATTCCGCTTCAAGATTCTTTTTTTGTATAATTTGGGCGGTTTTGGCATTGTTCTCTCCGTGTTTGACGGAGGCATATATTCGTATCACCATGGAGAGTGTTGTGTGTGTTCAAAGCCTAAAATGGGAGGATTTATGGAGTAATCTACTTCGTTGACGATGGGCGGTGTCCGATTGATAGACCTCATCGAACCTTGCATACTGCCTGTTTAAATTTCCTCGCCTGTGTCAGCCTTTTGTTTTCTTTTTCTTAGCGCTGGGTGGGATGTGTGTTTGGAGATAGACTTTAGTTGTCTTTCTTCAGCAGTGGACTGGCTGACTGGCAGAGGCATATATGAACTCAAACACGGAGAATGCTGCTTGTGTTTGTTTTTGGAGCGAGAATGTGTGTGGAGTAATATAATTCGTTGAAGACAACGGCTTCTGAATGACAGGCTATTTTTGGAACCTTTCCCTCCGCCTGCTTCAATATACTTAGCCTGTTCTATTTGAGATTCTGTGCGTGAGTTGTTTAGTCGGATATGTCCTTTGGTGTGGTTTCTTCAGATGTGAACCGTCATCTCTGGCAGAAGGACAGGATTGCAACATTTCGGGGATTCTAGCTTGTGCGTGGAGCAATTTCACTCTTTGAAGACAATCGGCTTCCAAATAACAGGCTCTTGCACACCCACACCTTATTGCAAAATGTAATCACATGTATTGAAGATATGTTTTTTTAGCTTTTCTAGTCAAAGATGGAGTTTGATTGGGGTTTTCAGAAGGGAATGTTGTGGATGGTGTTTGGAGAATTAACTCGTCTGAAGATTCAATTGTGTGCAACACAATTGACAGAAGTTATTTGAAACCCTACATGTTTTTCCTTCTTCTGGTTATTTGCCTGCGTTGTAGCATATACAACCCATGATATGTGATTTGGTTCATGGATGAACTGCATGTGGTTGTTGCAAAGTTTTGGAACAGTATGTGAAATTATTGTCTGCGTTGGAAGTGACAAGTTTGGAGGACGTTGAAATGTCTGCAGGTTTAATTTGCGCAAGACCGACTGACAGGCCTTCTCGGAACCTTGATCATTATTTTCGTTCGTGTCATGCATTCCCTCCCGTTTGCTGTAGTTCATTGGTGAATCCTTCTTGCTTACACAGCGGGGCAAAGTCCTGGTGAATGCTTTTTGCGCGCAGTTCTGCGTTGTAAAGAACCCAGAGGAGTCGCAATCCGCCTAGACTTTTGATTCTCTCCCGACCGCCGTCACACAGGCTCCTTCGAAACTTTGATCAATTTCCTTTTTGCCTTCACTCCGAGTTCGTTCCTTGAAGAAAAGTTAGGGCCGTGGTTTGGTTCATCAGTGTATTGCTTTCTCTTGCCAGACGGCGAGTATGTCTTCAGCAAGGCCATCATTTGAAGTATGAGTGATTATCTAATTTGTTTACGTTAATCTCTACTCAGGCTCCCTCTTGAACCCTCACCCACTGGGTTTTCAAGTTCGACTTTTTTTCTGCTTCATAGAATGAAAAATTTGGTTCGGTTCATCAGTGATTTGATGCTTAGCAGTTCCGCAGAGTTGCATACCAGTCCGAAGGACAAATCTCGTCTATGGTGTGAAGTTGAGAAGTGATTTGAAGATTTTATTTCGTTCAAGGCGATCATTACAGGCTTTTTCTTGAAACCCTAATTATACAGAGCTTAGATTTTTGCTGTTCCTGAGTAGCTTTTTCACTTGCAGTTGGGTGTGTGCGAGTTGTTTCGAGTTTCAAGGGTGGTTTCTTATGGCAGAGCGGCACAATTTCACAGCACTTCTGTAAACCTGGAAGACGGATGGAGTCATAATTCTTTCAAGAGAATTCGGCAAGCTTTTTCAAACTCTTCTCACACCTTGATTTTAAGTTCTAAGTTGCCTCATCTGTGCAACTTTGCATCGTGAATATCCTTTGCTGGCAAGATGTAGTGCCTGTCTCCTTCAGAGGTGGACTGTGCATCTCTGGTAGAGAGGCACGGATTATTACAGCATGGGGAGTGTTTTTTGTGCGCAGCCTTAATGTGGGGAAGATTTCTAGAGGATTTTAATTCGCTTCAAGACTTTAATTCGTTGAAGACGGTCGACCATGGATTGACAGGATTATTTGACCTCCCTTTGCATACTTTGTTTCGCCTACGCTTCGTCCAGCTTTCTATAGCAGTTCATTGGTTACGTCGTGCGCTGCTCTTTTGCATCCTTGGTTGCTACTTTATAAGTTAGCTGTACTGGGTGACTTTGGTTAATTTGTCGTCTGCTTCTGGTTGACAGAGTCGCACAGAAATTAAAACAATACCGATGGACGGTGCTCTGAGAGAGGATGGTGGTCCGAGTACTTTTTCGACCTCGAGATTAAACTCGAAGACATTTTGACAGACAGGCTTCTTTTAAACGCTTTTCCTTGTTTACCGTGACCCCAATGGGCAATGTTATAAGTTTGCAACCCTCTTCCTTGTGGGTTCGTTCATCGGTGATTTGCTCTTGCTTTGACAGAAGGGTTAATCCATTCTGGAGATGGGAGCTTTTGAACGCAGTGAAGTATCCGAGGACCTTTAATTCGCTGGAGGCTTAATTCGTTTCCGGCGGCTGACATTCAGGCTTCTTTGAAACCTTTTGCAACCAATCTTCGCTTCTGGTTTCTATTGCTTTGAAAACTCCACCCATGAGGATTGGTTTATTGATGAACCACTTTTTTTGTGGCAGACATTTATAAATGGTCCAAAGACGGGGAATGTGGGCCCTGCCTTCAAGGACGAGTGCAAGTTTAATTCGCCCGGGACGGCTGATACGCAGGACTTTTAAACCCGTTCCAACCGGATTCTCGTCTTTCGGTTTTGTGCTTTTTCGGTTTCGTGTGAACTGCTTCTGCTTTGCTAGCCCCAGAAACTGCAGCTTGAGAGCTCTTATTTTCGATCTATGTTTGGAGGTTGGATATGTTCGGGATTTGATCATATACGTCAACGGGGATTTGTCTGTCCAGATTTGAACTATCCACACTCCACATTTGGATTTGACGTCAACCATGAGCTCCTCGCAAGCTAATTCACGGCAATTTGGGGAGTCTCTTTCTCGTGGACTGATTCGTTTTGTGAAGTTTGTTTTGATTTATATTGCTTTACGTTTTTTACAATTGTTTGTCATGAGAATCTAGGTGTCACTCGGATAACATTCGTTTTGCAGATTGAATGGATTGGATGATGTATATTGCTGGTCAACAGAAGTGGACTATGGGTGTGCATGTGTAGATGTTTTATGAAACGCTAATGGAGGATTACTTGTCGAAACTGCGATTTTAGAAGATAAAGAATTGAGCATAGATTGCTGATTGGATGAGATATAGTGTCGGTGTGATATTTATAAACCGTTAAATTGTGAAGAGATTACGCTTTGGAAGAGTGTGGCCTGCACGTCACTGAACTTGAACTTTTACGTGAGGAAATTTCACGCTCAGGTTTACCACCACTTATTTCTCTTGACTTTTAAGGGCGTTATATCACATGGGGGGATTTAATTTTGACTCGGAAGCAATGAACGGGGAGTACCGGCATTTAGTTACAAGTTAGCCGATTGAAATCAAGAATTGCCTAATTGATTTCTTTTTCTTCGGAAAAAAGCCGATCATTTAAGAGGAAAATCAGAGAATATTCTCCATTTTAAATAGGCCTAGCCGGGAGAATGCTTCAAATAACCGGTTGGTCCAAGAAAATTTAGGATTTTAGCCGGTTACGCTAAAAAAACTCCCCGGACTGTGCTCGGAAGAGGTAGATTTTATAAGTGGCATATGAGTATCATAAGTGAGAGATTTGGATGTACGGAGATGATTTGCTCCTGAGGGTACCTTAGCGGTTTTCATGACGAATGAAGGGAATGACGAATAGTCTGTTATTTCATTCTCTGACCCATCTCTTACAGAAATCGTGACCTTGTGAAAGTCGCTGGGCACACTCAAGGACGAAGCGGAAAGGAGTAGCGAACTGGAGGAGATAGATGAAGCATACTTGAGACTGATCGGCAGGAGTGTGGGACTTGACGGTGAAGTAGCTGGAGCTGTGGCAACTGTAACTGCAGGAGAGAAGAGTGAGCCAACTAGTTCAAACATAAATTTCTTGACCAGGGGTGGATGTGCCATGATTTCACAACATGGTTGTATTTTTCATAGTAAAAGTAAATTCCACTTTTCTTCTTATTTGTGGCATTGAGATTGAGTTCATAGTCTACCCTCTGAAGTCTCCAAAATCAAAGCCTACTTTTGTTTATTTGTTCAAGTGCACAAGTTAACTTCTACTCTGATTTTGACGTTCAATTTCTCTGGATTGCAATTTATCTTTCGTCGGGAGTGGAAGTGTCTTGCAATTTTGAGTAGCTTGAATGCATTTGTTTGTTGGCTCTGGACTGAGGGGGAGGTTATTCTTGTTATTAATTATTTCATTCTATAACCCATAAACAATGCGGAGGACATTTTCTAGCTGATGAATGACAAATTCATCAGCTATTCATCCTCCAAATTTTGTCTGATATAGCAATTCAAACAGTACCCAAACAGATGATTTCCACGGTGACTGACTCTTCGTTTAAGGGCTATGATTCGTAATTTCTAATAATCATCTTGTGGTTGTGGGTTTGTGAGATTCCCATGGGCTTCTAGTTCGTTTTTTTGAATGGGTAGGTTTATGAAGGGCTTTGCGGAGGTTTGTGTAGAATAGAACTTCCATTTTAGTAGTTGGATTGCTAATTTTTTTTAATTTCTTCACAAGATTGACAAGAAAGGACCCTTGTTACAAGGTCTTAGCAATGCAAGGTGTATCTTCTTTGCAACAAAGAAACCACACTTAAATGGCCACCCAATGTGGTCTAAACTATTTATCACTATTTATTATAGACTTACTATTCAACATATTATTCAACATACCATTCACAATTAGTTGTAGCATTGGCACTATAATATTCATAGTATGCATAATTTAGGATGTTTACATGCAGTTATAAATGCTCCACCCACACTAAATAACCATTTGGTGTAATTTGAGTTGGCTTATTTCCCAAAAAAACTACTTGTATAGTTGGTTGTAATGTAAGTTTTATAAACAAGATATAATCATTTTTTGATTAAAATTTGTTGAAATAGAGTTGAAATGAGGTTTTCTTGACATGGTGATTTTTTGAAACTTTTGTGTTATTCAAATTTATAACCTCATTTTTGCAAATCCAATTTCAAACTAGTCAATGCAATTTTGGCTTTGTCAACCACTTGACACATTTCCACATTTGTAATCTTAGAAAAATATATAACAACAAACCTAACCATTAGATAAGGCAACAACTTGATAAAGTATCTCCACAAATTAGGATGACTTTTCATCCAAGTAGTAATGAGAAAGAAATATGAGTTTCAATCTATTCGTCATCAAGAAATTGGACATCGGAGTGCTAAACGGTTAAGTTCATACTAGTTATTTCCCAAAATCTATAATAACAACTATTTGTCCTGAATTAGCCATAATTCAGACACATATCTCATGTACAAGACATAACATGCCTTTGTGCAATACGTGTTAAATAATTTACCTTTATTATTAGAACAACATCAATGACAAGCATTTTAACCCCTAAAGTCCCATTGTCCCCTAGGGAGACAAAATGGATATCTGGCAGGCTCCTACAGTCTCAATAGTGGTCGTGATTTTCTGAACTTTTTTGTGAAGATAGATAGACACATTAGCTTTTCACAAATATGATTTTTATTTGAATCGGAATCTAGGAGCAAAAATAATAACACAAAAAGTCCTTTTTTTTAGTTTGGTGGGCAAAAAAAATTCAAAAAAACTTAAAGTAAAAAAATTTTAATTTTAATTTTACATAAATTATATTTTTATGTACATGGGAAGCTTTGGTTTATTCAATTTGGATTTGTTATGTGAAAGTTATGGACAATCTTGTTTCTCGGGCAATTAGAGCATTTTCTTGAAAAAATAACTTGTAGGATTCATTTTTGACCTCGATTTTCACAATTTAAAAAAAATAAATTCACAAAGTTAATCCTTAAGTGCTCCGACATCCAATTCTTGGATGATGAACAAAATTCATTTTTTTGTTTTGTGCTCATTGTTGAATGGATGAAAGTCATTCTAATTTGTAGAAATACTTTATTATGTTCTTGTCCTATCTATCAGTTAGATGTGCAAAAGTGAAGACATAGATGTAAAGATTTAAAAAAATTAAAAAAAAATCACCATGCCAAGAGAACCTCTTTTGAAATCCATTCCAACAAGTTTTATTCCAAAAATGATAATATTAATCAAATTTTGAAGGAATTTTAAAATTTCCCTTTCAAAATTTATTAGAAAAATGTTGGTGATAGCATTGGTGAATCTAATCATATGGATGGAATCTAATTCTACAACTTTCATTTGTATATCTATTCCAAAATATTCTTCCAAATAATACTTTGTAATTATTATTCCCAAATCTTCAATTTTGAAAAAGATTTTGGACGTTTAGGGATTATCTCTTGCTAGAAAAATCTCACTGTTGAAATTAGTGTATTTCAATTCCATCTCAGAGCTATTAACAAGTTAGATTTTCCTTCATCAATCGGTACATCCATCCGCACACATTTGTTGAAGGATGGAAGGTTTGCATTTGTGACCCACAAGGTGCCAAATTTATTCCCAATTAATCCCCAAACCTTTTGTATTTTGTATCTTCTCATCAAAGATGTAAACCTTCTATCCTTCCAAATTGACACATATTTCATCAACAACTAGAGATTTGCATTCGTGATGGCAAGGTGTCAAATTAGTCCCAAAAATTAGTCCAAAGTTAGTCATTTAAACCTCATTCATCAGAAATGCAAACCCTCTATCCCCCATCAACAGGTACACCCATCGGTACATATTTGTTGAAGGATGGAAGGTTTGCATTTGTGATCGCAAGGCATCAAATTCATCCCCCAATTCATCCCTCAGTTAAGTTTCATAATTTGTACCTTCTCATCAAAGATGCCAACCTTCCATCCTGCATCCATTGACACATCTCTGTTGAAGGAAGGAAGGTTTGCATTCCTGATGACAAGGTACCCAATCTGTCCCGAAAGGCAGGCTCGCACCTCCTCATCAAAGAAATGAAAACATTCCATCGATCACCAGATTAAAGCCCATCGAAGATGGAAGATGGAAGATTCGCAATTCTAATGACAACGGCACGGAAATTTGTCCAGTGATTCGTCCAACTCCTCTTCCATGTAACTTCAAAGTCTCCGCGGCACTGGTCTCCCGCACCAATTTCTTGATCGAATCGACTTCTCACGACTTTCTGATCGAAATCGTCGATATTCTGCAAACTTGCACTCACACAACCATCCAGAATCTCTACCACAGTCGTCTCCCTGACTCTAACTTCAGGATACAAGCTGCAATGGCAAACGACCATCGATCAGCACAACTTGAAGCTCTGGCACCGACTTGATTTTCACGCTGTCACTACTGTCGATCCTCGGTCCCTGAGTACGAAGAATGGCTGCAACGATCACAAACCCACACACAAGACACGGTCCTCCATCACCCAAGGAGATGTCTGCAGCACTCTGAATTGATGTTTTTCCTTCCCCTCTTTATTTGGGTTTCTCCCACAGTCGACGCGGTTTGAGACGCGTGAGGGCACTTGCGCAGCAATTTCTTCCCAAGTGGGACGACGGAGCCCGTCTCCCTAGGAAAGGAAAGGAACCAGTCGCTTCAGAGTTCAGAGCAGCTGGTCTGGTCAGTCGGCAGCGACTTTTTGAAGAGACGCAGCGAGTAGCATCACGCCACGTTTCCTGGTTGTACATAAATGAGTCATATCATGAATGGAAAAGGATTCCCGTCCAATAATGGCTTCTAGAAACGAAACAGGTTCCTGGCACGTGGAAGGAAACGACCGTCCCCACGTTCCCCAAATGCAGACCAAGGTGGGTACCCCAAAACTTTTCGCTACTGTGCCTGGTTATTATTATTAGACTAGGAAATTTTTCATTGATTTTGTTGTTGGCAAGTGAAAGGGGGTTCCAACGCATCAAAGGATGCAACATTTGGATATTGTATGCAAAAGTTATGAAGGGTCAAAGTTTATTTTGATAGATGTTCTTAAAATCGTTTTTTCAACATGTGTACATATTGATTTTGGAGATGTACACACAGTGATGATGGCAGTTTTAGGCATGGTGCAATTTGAGGTGTACGTAGGTTAAATCCTATTTACCCCCATTTATAAGTATGGATTAACTTCTAAATGATTGAAGCCTTTTCTTTGCCAAAAAACACTCAAAACTGTCATTTCTATTGCACAGAGTTAAAAAAATTAAAAATTATTATATTTTGCACCTCTAACCGTAGGATCTTACACCTAACTAGTATGAAAATGTGTGAAATAAATTTCAGAAATTTTGATTGCATAGATTGCAAGATATCTCTGTTTAAAGTGAAGAAGACAAATTTTTCTATACATTGCGAGACTAGATTATTTGACTTTGAACCATCTTAGTTTAATTTTTTGCATTACGGAGTTTTGAGGTTTAAATCTTTATAGTAGAGAATTCAGTTGAGAGTCTAGGAAAAAAAATTCAAAAAGAAGTCTGTAATTTCCATTCTTAAAAACATTATTAAGTAAAAGTAGGTAGGAGATAGAATAGAAATCTAAATTATTAATATGTCTAAGATGGAATTAAAACACCAATTAATCCCAATGGTGAGATTTTTCTAACAAGAAAACTAAACTATGTGGAATTTTTTTTTAAATTGTAAAAATTGCAATAAGAAATAAATCCTGCAAGTTAATTTTGTAAAAAAGATCCTTAGATTGCCCAAAGAACAAAATTGCCCATAACTTTCACATCATTTAATATCTAAATGAAATGAACCAAAGCTTTCCATGTAGACAAACATATAATTTATGAGAAAAAATATGAAATTAAAATTTTTGAATTTTTTTGTTATCCGGTCTCCTCTGTTTTGAGCTTATCTAGACATAACTTTTGTTCTCAAGCACCATTTGAAAAAAAAAGTAATATTCCTACAAAGATAATCAATTTTCCTATCTTTAAAAAAAGATTCAAAAAATTATGAAAAAAATTGAGATTGTAGGTACTTGCCCAAAATCCAATTTGACCCCAAAGGAACAATGGTCTTGTAGGGGTTAATAAGATTTTTTTCATTTATTTCAAACATTGTAAAAAGTGATCTTCATTAAGTTGATGTAGCTGATTACATCTATATAAATAGATGAAACAAGAAAAATGTGGATGTTGCTGAAATTATTCATCCCAAAGAGTATACGTATCCAAAAAAGAGCAGTATTGTCTTTAGAATATGTAACAAATCAACAATCTCATCCACTAAAATTGGGTGAATAAATCACCTATTTTGTCCTCTAATTGATTTAATTGATTTCTGAACAAAAAAATGCTAAAACAAACACCATTTGGATTAACCCATCAATACAATTACACACCCTAACTCACACAAATTCAAGTAATTAATCAAGGCCAACATCAGCTTTCATAATATTATATAGAAAATTTCAATTAAATTGGGTGTTATAAGTACCTAAAACTGCAATATAGCAATTCAAGGTCCAAAAGTCAAATAAAACAAAGTACCAACAATTTTTATATATTAGAATCAACTCCTACAGTTTCAAAGCTTTTTTTCCATAAAAAACACTCAAAACTACCATTCCTATTGCAAAGAGCTTAATTTTTTATAAATTATTTTTGTTGCATATTAGCCTCTTAAGGACCAAGGGATAGTCCAAATTTCGAAAATTGTGAAGATGTATTATAAAATGTAATTTTGAAGAAGAATTTAATAATAACATTCAAAAAATAGTTGTAAAATATGATCCATAAAATCATATCTATATGGTAAGATCAATTACCTAATAATTTTCAATAAAATTTGAAGCCAAAAATTTAATATTTCTTCTCAAATTGACTATGGATTGAATACTTGTAATTTTCAAATTGACTATGGATTGAATTTCAAATAGATTCAATTTCAAAAAGATTCTTAAATTGCTTGAAATAATAGAATTGTCCTTAACTTTCTCATTACATTCAAAATAAAATGAATCAAAGCTTCACATGTTGACAAAAATGTAATATATTACGGGACAAAAGAATTGAAATTTTTTTTTGCTAGCTTTTTGTGATTTTTTGGTAATATCTATCGAGTTTAGTTCTAGACATTTTGTGGTATAACTTATGCTCCCAGGCATCAATTGAAATAAAATTATGTTCTCACAAAGCTAATCAATTTTTCTATTGTATGAGAAAGTTTTAAAAAGTTTTACCAAAAATTGGGGTATGGAAATCTACCCAAAATCCATTTTGTCCTCTACTAAAGGGAACAATTAGGCTTTAAGAATTAAGGAATTAAATAATAGAATTTTTTTTATTAGACTTGTATATAAATGTGTTAAATAAAAATTTAAAAACTTCGACTGTATAGATTGCAAGATATTTGCTTTTAATATGAAGATAATGTATTTTTTTTATGCTTTGTATGACTAGATTATATTAAATCTTAGTCACATTTGAGCTTAAAATTTTTGCACTACTAATATTGAATTAAAAAAAATTATATTGAAGAATTAGTGTGAGTTGAAAGTCTAATAAAAAATATAAACTTGATTTTCATTCTTTCAAAAATTATTAAGTAGTTGTAAGAACTAATTAATTTGTTTATAGCTCCAGAGTTGAAACACACTAATTCCAACAAAGAGATTACTCTAGGAAGTATATTGAGCTTCAAGGAATTTTCTTAAGCCCTAAAGCCCCAAGGCCTTTTCTTTATCAAATTCAATTTAAAAATTCAATTTCTATTACAATATGCAAAATACTTTAGAAATTGTTTTTTTGCATATTTAACCTATAAAGTCCAAAGCCTCTTTTCCATCAAAAACCACTCAAAATTGCCATTTCTATAGCAAAGAGCCAAAATAAAATCTGATGTTTTTTTTTTGCATATCTAACCACAAGATCTTGTATTAGACTAGTATAAAAATGTGTGGAAGAAATTTCACAAACTTTGACCGTATAAGGTAGTATGCTCTTAAAGCGACCATTTAAGGGCTGGTCCGCTTTTTTCACAGGCTTTCGTGGACGAAAATATTTTTAGATCATTTTTCAGAGAAAGAAAAATAGATGTGGTACCTAACACAAGTGGTTTTGTATTTTCCAGGCATTTTTGAATTACTTACAAATTTTCAAAGATTCAAGACATAGGCACCTATTTGTGACCATAGGTCTTCCAAAATTTGTCCACTTGCAACTTGTAAAGAGATGTGCAGAAATCAAAGACAATGATTGGCTCTTGCAATAGAAAAACAATTTTTCCTCAATGCATTCAATTGCTAAATTGGTCCATTTAAGGATCACCCCATCTCCATTCTTCACCTAAAAATAGAGGCGGTTTCAAGAAGATGGGCACTTTTAGAGCACACTACCTTAGATTGCAAAATATATGCGTTTAAACTAAAGGACACAAGTTTTTTTGCACCTTGCTTAACTACATTTTTTGGCTTTGAACCTTTACAACCTATAATTCTTGCTCTACTGATTTTGAATTTCTAATTTAAAATGATAACGAATTGAGTTGAAAATCTAGGAATTAAAAAAAGAAAAGAAAAACACATTTATTTTTTACTCATTAAAAAATTGTTAAATAGAAGTAGGTTTAAGATTGAAGGAAAATATGAATTGTTAAGTTAATAGCTCTAAGATGGAATTGAAATACACTAATTTCAACAATGAGATTATTCTAATAAGAGATCTTAACCTTGTGAAACTTTTTTTTTTTAAATTGTGAAAATTGAAGTTGGAAATAAATTCTACAAGTTACTTTTTCAAGAAGATGCTTTGATTGCCCATAAGTATTTTTGAAAGTTTTTCTTTTTGCCTGTGGAACTAAAAAAAAGAATTTTTGTGCCATAACTTTTGCTTCCAAGCTCCAATTGAAATAAAAGTGGTATTTTTGGAAAGCTAATGTGTTTTCTATCTTCACAAAAAAAGCAAAAAATCACAACAAATATTGAGACCATAGGAGCTTGCCCAAAATCCAATTTTTTCCCTGAGGGAACAATGGGATTTTAGAGGTTAACCATAGATTCCTACACTAGACCAATATAAAAATGTGTAGAAGACATTTAAAAAACTTTAAATGTGTAGATTGCAAGATATTTGCATTTGTTCAAATATTGAAAATCTTTTTTTGTACACTTTACTTGCCTATATTTTCACGCTCAGAATCTTCTTAGCTTAACCCCTAAAATTCTTTTATGCTTGAGAGGCCTAAAACTCCTTCAAAATACTCATTTGCAAAGCAAGGTCAAAATCTTCATCAATATTTATTTTTTAACAAATCCAACTATAGGATCCTTTTTTTAACTTCTTCAACTACATTGTTCCAAAATTTAAGAATTAATATCTCCACCAATTGCATGTTCAATGTGCCTAAATTTCAAAATGTAGGCTTTGTAGCCCTTCCAAGAGTTGAAGTTTTGTCTTTTTTAATTTGAAATTTTTCAAAATTGATCTTTTACTTCATTAATTGGAATTCAGCAGTTCAAATGTTTTTGAGTAGGTATCGATCTATGCAATCTCCAAAAAACAATTAATATTTTTTTAGAATATATATTTTTGGTTGCCTAATTTGACATTGACTTTGAAAAAATCCTTTTCTAACTTTAGGAATATTTATCATAATGACATGAAGCAAAGTTTCACACATAGAATATGATGAGTAGTATCCATTTTTAAGAATTCATGAAAAAATTTCAAATTATGAAGTCAATAGAACTTACCTGAGTTTTCTAAAAGTCCAAAGCATTAGATGATTTGGGGAGAATTTGGAAGACTATGAGTTCCCTGAATGTGGGGAACGTGTGAACAAAGCCACATCAACAATCTGACATGGTCAAGAGACTACCACATCAAATAATTTTTATTTTTAATTCAAAAATTTTAAATAATTTAATTTTAAAAATAATAATTTAATAACCTAACTATATTGTTGTGGTTCAAAGCCCCCAAACAGTCTTTTAGAAGCCTAAAAAAACAACTAATATAGACTCTTTGGTCCTTTAGGGATAAATCTTTTTACACTGCATATGCTAGATTTAAAACTTTTTACATTGGAAAATTGAGTTGAAAATCTAGAAAAATAAATAAATTAAAGTTTATTAAATAATTTTTTTATAAAATTCATAATAATTACCAAAATGCTTAAATTAATGTGATTTTTTTTGCAAAAATGGAAATGATAGTCATAAACATCATGGAGTATTTGGTGTACATGTTAGACCTCATACTACACAAAATTTGATAGAAAAGTTTTAAAGTGGTGTATTTCACGCATTCAAGATGCTACCTTTGAAGCATCACAAAAATTACAATTTTAACAATTTTGGAGAAAAATAAGGAGTACGAAAGTAGATTATTGGAACTAAGTTACATTTGCTTAGTCAAGAACTATCTGAAAATTTCAGGTTTGTCCTCCAAGGGTTCATAGTCAGAAGAAATTTCAATGATTTGGCTCTTAAAGCCACTGATTTTCTAAGATCAATGGTTCAGACCATTTGAAGTGTTGCTTCCCCGTGTTGGAGTGGGGATGCTCTAAATCTCATATATTTCCCATTGCACAACTTCATTAAAAATGATCTAAGTTCCTTCCTGGCACAAACTCAGAAATCTGCTGAAGTGAAAGACTTTCGACACATGGAAGGTCACCTACACAATGAAACTCAGGGACCAAATCTGCAATGCATTCTTCATACGGTACATTTTTTGATGGAAGAACGGGTTTTGCAGCGACGACAGCGGATGCTCAAAACTTGAAGTAATGCATCAATTTCTGTCATTGAACGATACTTCTCTAAACAGTACACCTGCATGATTGTAGCTGCCACCGAGACTACATAATACATTCCATGACACGGTTTGAGATTCTTCAATCACGAAACCCAAACTGCGAGAGATCTAACTTACTGGTAGTCGACAATGGAGAGGTTTTAAGGAAAACAACCAGGCAAATCAACAGCACCTGACACAAATTTTGGAGCATGGACACAGAACTCTTGAAAGATGATGCATCATTTAGAGGTGTCCTCTGTCGGCATAGCATTTTCAAGTGATACATCTTACATCTTCCACCGCCCTGGCATATTTACCTCGGGTCTGGCATTTTCAAGTGAGTTTTAGGGTTTTTTAGGGTATAGGGTTTAGGGTTTAGGGTTCCACTGACCGAGCATTTTCCAACGGTGCATCATCCGCTGGTCTGATGGTTTCAAGTGAAACATCCTCTCCCAGTTTGGCACTTTCAGCAGAAGTATTATATATCAATGTCATTTCTAAGCAATTCATCCTCTGTCAACACGGCATTTTCCGGTGGACCATCCTCTGGCCGCCTGGCACCCTCCAGTGACTCGTCCTCCTTCAGCCTAGCATCGCCCAATGAAGCATTGTCTGTCGGCATGGCATTTCGCGTCTGCATGGCATTTACGAGCGATGTATCGTTTGCCCCCGCTGTCTTCATAAATGAGGTATCCCCCATGGACGTGTCATTTCTTGCTGGTGCGTAAGCAATGGGCATGGCACAAAACTTCAATTTTCGTTCCAACTTGCACACACCTCGAATCCGCTTCAGTGGTCTCTTCTCATTATTAACAGCATTTGGATCAGCAGGTGGTGGAAGTTCCCATCTATCAGCTGGTGCCTCTTTCTCTGCATAGTAGACGGTGTTCTAAATGTCAACAGAATTTTTTTAACACCACCACCAAATTCAATAGAGATGGATAGAAGTGTCAATAGAAATCACAGCACAATTGATAAACCCCTTCACAAAAGTTAATGCCATCTGCTTCCAATTATGCTTTAAATGATGAGATACACTTAATGAAACCATGAAAGAAGGCTAAATTATACACGTACCTTTCTCAGAGTATACAACAGCGGTGCCTATCGTCTCCACGTAATGACCAATCTGCATACATGGAGAAACATGTGGTTTAGGAAAACAGATCCAACAGAAAACCATCAATGAGATTACTACCATAGTCGATGCGGACAAGGATCAATCAGCATTGCAGAAGGTTCTTACCAACTTGAACCCATTATCAAGAGTCAGTATCGGATTTAATGTATCCAAGCCCTGCAAAGCAAAAGAAGAAAGTGTATATATAATTGAGAACCATCGAATGCACCGAATAGCAAAAGTATCTTGCCAAGGTCAAATTATTGGACTTCGACAGTACAAAACTTCAAAGAATGCTAGAAAATTCAGACTAGAAATCACAACTCGACACATGCAGTATGGTTACTAAATTAACAAATTAACACCAAATTTACGTTGTTTGCCTTATTATCCCAATTCCACCTATACAGCAATCAATATTGCACGCATTGTGCTTCTAACGTGGTAAATAAAGCTAGATGGCCGTCCATTCCCTTTCCAAATACCTATAATTTGGTTGGTAAAAATTTATGCTTAACCCACAATCTTCAAAAGTAAAGTGCATTTTAAGGTTATTACTTACAGAAAGAGTGTATGTAAAGCTAGGAACTGGTGCCCCATGGAAGACATCATCGAGGTCAAGCATCAGATACTCTTCTTCCCAATCCTCTTCATCTTCTTCCCCTGCACCTTCTCTTTCATCTAGGCTCATGGCCCCATTGCCCGATCTGCCGTTCTGCAGCCGAAGAACAGCACAAAAACCCTCTATATTCAATTATGATCAACCTTCTTCAACACGAAATAAGTGCACAGACAATTGTGAGTGTGATGCACGAAAAGGAAAACGCTAAGAATCGTAACGATTCTAGTACCTCTGACCTATCACGCTCAGCATTCTGCTTCTCCCGAGCTGCTTGCTCACGTTTCAGCTCTTCCAAGTAGTGATCAATGTTTTTGCTGATCGACGAGTCTCGAATCCGCAATTCATCCATCTGATCCGATCCAATCCAATCAGTTTGTCAGGAATCCAACAACAACCTCCCCAATATAATGAAATGTATAGAAAATGACCACAGTAATCTACAGACCACAGTTGCTGCATAGTTGATTTGTGTGCTCTTTAGAGGGGATAGTGACAAACTGGTTCGAGACAATATTGCAATCTTTACGGACATGAATCACAAAACACACAGGAGACATTAAAAGAGACAAAAACAATAGCCACGCGAAACCCCAAAACCCTAATTCTCTCAGAAACCTAAAACAGTGACTCTATACCTCAATTCCGCCCTCCAACCCAAAATTGAAACCCAAACCACCCAAATCGACAAAAGCCCAAGCATGGGTTCCTCTTTCTCGAACCTCTCCCCGGCGTCAATGCCGCGGAAATTCGCTCTCCTTCACGGAATGTGGTTTACTCCAACCCCGCCGAGAGCGATCTAACTTAATCTCCGCAGCACCAAACGGTGCAACACCCTCGCCATCAAATTTCTTCGACCAATCGGACCCCCTCAACTAAATTAATTCGCGACTAGATTATTACTGCACCTCGAGACTACGTCTTAGATTGCGAAAGTAGGAGGAAGAGCTCTTCTCCAGACTGTCTGGGTATGTAATAAGAATAAGGTGTGCTGTGTGTGCGGGATGCACGCGAAGCTCTAGAACAGCAACCGATTCTCGGAATGACGATGAGATGAAGGACGTTAACGGAAGCTTGCCTATCAATACCGACGGTAAAAGCTACACAAGAGGAAGTTGGAGTAGCTACTTTACTTGGAAAGCAAAACAAAGACTTTTGAAGTGTAGCTACGTCAATTTTTTTACATTGAGGCAATACATTTTTTTAAATTTTTACATGGGCATTACAATGTGTGATGGTCAGCTTCCTTAGTTCCTAAAGCTTGAAAGTCTTTTTAAAAAAAAAAAATCACTCAAAATTGTCATTGCTATTGCAAAGAAGTTTATTTATTTACTTTTTTTTTCTTTTCAGTATCTCACTAAAGGATCTTTTACTAAACAAGTATAAGAATGTGTGAAAGAAATTTCAGAAACTTTAACTATGTAGATTGTAAGATATTTTGTGTTTAAAAGTGAATAAGACAAAAAAAAAATTGGAGTTTGTCTTACTATTATAAGACTTTCGAGAAGACTTTGAAACTTCTTAAGTTAAATTTATACACTATAGATTTTGAATCTTGAAATTTTAAATTGAAGAATTTAGTTAAAAATATAGTAATTAACAGAAAATTGAATTATATTCTTTAAATATTTCATCTTAATTTTTGTGGTATTGAACTTATGGAAATAGAAGGTAAAGCTCAAAAAGTTCTTAAATGTTGGTTGGTAGCTAAAAGTGGATTCCAAATTATCTTGAAATCCATTTTTTAGACTCTCTATGAAATAAACTATGAATTTTCAAGTGCTAAAAGTAGATGTATCCAAGATCGTAGAGTTGGAGATCATTATAGTAATAGGCTTAGGAATTGACCATCTAAAAAGAGATATAGAGCTCTTGACGAAACTATATGTTAGAACATTTTCATTTTTTTTGGTAGACAAAGGAAAGGAAAACAACTGAATGACAATTTTTTTCATGATTCTTTTACTATGATTGAATTAAATATGATTATTTGAAGTAAAAGGGACATAGATTGCTATAGATATGCATAGATTGCACTAATAATTAAATCAAATGAGCCTTTAAATACATCAAGACAATCCAGAAAGTGATTAAGAAGATGATTAAAGTGCCAAAAACCAAGCAATGTCCAAAGCGATGACAAGTATCTAATTATTGAGAGCATATCCACACAACAATACATTGGCGCTTCAATCCAACCACCAAATCTCAATCTTGTTGCTAATTTCTATTTAGACAATTTAAACATATATTAATGAGTCATATATGACACATAATGGTACCCTATGTTTATTACTCATTGTCTTTAAACCAAGCACTTGGAATGCGATTTTCTCACTTGAGAAAATCTTGTTCATTTTCACACCCATATGCTCTATTTAGGCCCTTTTCAAGGAACAATTCTAAATGCCCAAGTGATTTTAGAGCATATTACTTTAGATGTTTTTTGAGGGCCGTAGAGGATCATTTTAGGCCCGTTCCCATATTGTGAACCAATCAATGTTAGCCAAAATAAAGTTTAAAAATAAATAATAATAATTTAAAAAATAGTTTAAAAATAAATAAATAAATATTATCTTTGCCCATGTTAAAATATTGATGTGGCCAAGTTTCCACAGTCTAAGAACTCAAGGGAACTTATGGCCTTGTTGACGACCTCAATCTCATCTAATGTGTACATTCTAGGCAAGAATTTAGAAAGGCAAGTTTGCAAAATAGGTCACAAATAGGAATGTGTATTTTAAACTTAGACCAAAGAAAAAAATCAAATGAAGGAGAGAAATATACAACATGTGAGTAACAAGAGGAAGAGGCTGTCTAGTTTTAATTTTAATTTATTTAACATTTTAAATATTTTTTTAATAATTTAAACATCAAAGTATCTTCTTCTTTTTAAAGTTTTTTGATTAATCTACTTGAAGAATTATTTTTAGAGATATTTAAAAAAAAACTTAAAGCCTACATTTTTTAGAACACATTATTTGTAAGATTTTATTAATTATCCATATATAATCATTATTTTTTAATTGTTTCTTTCAAAAAAAATTTAGTACTCCGAGTACTATTTCCAAATGCAATAAAATCAAAACAAGTGTTTTTGGGAATCACCTAGTGTATTGTAATGAATGACTTTTTAATCTATAAAAAAAGAACCTATAAAAATAATGTCCTACCTTACCAAGTTAAAATTGATACACAAGTAAGAATATATAGGTGCACTGTTACCTTAACAAGGTTTTAACAACTTCAATATTAAAATTACATCATCTTAACCCTTGAGCACCCAATGCATGTTTACCGAAATGTAGACCCATCTAAGCTCATTCCAATCAAACTGTCACCAGAAGTTGACCATATAAATCAATGGTAGAAAAAGGCCCGAAGCTTTAGAGACAAATGTTTTGACTGTACTATGAAGAGATTATAATTGTCAAATAGGGCAACCTTTCAATTATGGAAGGCCATGTTTGAGGTGTTGGGATGCTCAAGGGACCATTTCCTTACATATATACTACATAACAACCACTCATAAGATAGAGGCATTGATGATATTTCCAGATGCTCAATTGGACATAATTGAATGAGATTTAGCCTTTGAAATTACATTTAATAATGATGCACTTTTTTCCCTTACATTCATCTAGGCCAAACTCCATAATAGTGTCATTCCACCATATTTATAACCAAACGGTCCTTAAAACACTCATGCGTCATTCCAAATGTTTTTATCAATTGTCCTCTGCAAGTGTGTTACACACAATTGTTGATGATGACCAATGGACGTGGAAATTACACTGGTAGCAAAGCCTTTCTTGAGAAGATTATGAGTGTTACATCACTTGATATTGTATTTGCAAAATAGGTCACAAATCTTTGAAAAATTATAAGTAATTTGAAAATGCTTGGAAAAATACAAAACCACTTGTGTTAGGTTCCACATCTATTTTTCTTTCTCTGAAAAATGATCTAAAAATATTTCTGTCCACAGAAGCTTGTGAAAAAGGTGAACCAGCCCTTAAATGGTCACTTTAAGAGCATATTACCTTAAACTACAATTGAAGAGTTATAAGGCTAACTACAAGTTGTACATAGGGACCCCAAGGGCCTTTGAAGGGTTAATGCAACTTAAACTGTCTTATCACTACGCAACACATGCAATTGTATCACTGTTGCAACCCAGCAATCTTACCGCACTGTGCATGAAAGCAGAATGTGTTTTAGTAGAAGAATTCTTAGGTTTTAGCAGGACAGGAGGGTGTACATATGAACATCAAAGTAGGCTTCCTGGACTTATTAAGGGAAAAATTACAATTGATCTACCGAAATTGTACAGTACAGTAGCTGCATGGGTACCTACAAACCCTAAAATAGAATCGTGATCAGGATACCCTTTCATATTATGTATAAAAAAAAGAATACCAATATGATAGAGGAATAAAACAAGCAAACAACTAGAATAGGTTGAGTGGTTAGAAGAAATGAAAACTTGACTGGTACCTACTTCAAGGAAAACAAGAGACACCAATTACACAAACTTATCATAAGGGTTATCCCAGTACAATCAACGAGAACTAAAGAACACCACAATTCGACAGATAAGTTCCTCCTGGGAGATTGCTTCCAGGTATAATCTTAATATATGTACAACCACATCACCAACGTCTGTGGGCGATAAAAAAAAAGTATTCATCATCATCAATATGAGAAACAAGGCTGGTGAATATCCTACAGCATGTTTACAACAGGGCATGTTTACCACAATTCTATCGCTCTACGAAAGCTAACTGGAGGTATGATACCTGGCTTTTGGAATACAGGTAAGTTGACAAGACCAAGAAGGTTCTCGGGTATAAAAGTACACATGTTGATTTCATCCCCTCCAGACCAGCTTAAGTAGCGATGTCACCTTCCAAGGTCTATGAACCCATTTACAACCAATTCTTCAGGTCTGACACTTGAATTCATGAACAGGGAGCACTTTCCTTGACCTCTGTATAGAAACCCCTGCATCGCAACCACGTTGAAATATTTCATGTGCTACTCTTTGGATGACTTTGCAGTACAGCGCTGGAACCTGTGCTTGTGGGAACTGGAGGAATTCGGATTGGTGCCATAGGACTGTAGAGACCACGTGAGTGTATAATGATTTGCGACCTGCAACTCAAGTTCGCCACCTGCCAGAAGAATGTCGGTCAGAGGCATTCATTCATGGTTTTCAAGAAATTGCTGGCATTGTAAAACAAGCCGCTCCCACCAAGTGGTCTCCACCCAAATAGAAATGTAGAATTTTCATGTCTCGTTCCATATAGCCTTCTGTATACAATCCTCAGTATAATCCATAACATTCTTGACCCGTTTACAATGATGTTGTCTACAATTCCAATTGTAGATAGAATCCTCTATCTACAATAACTTGTAAACCATTTAATTCAAAGTGTTCTTGTTTTCTTCTCCTACCACAAAGGCTTGCATCTTGAAATAGAAAAGGGTCTCGGCATGACGGGTTCAAGATTATTATGTCCTCCTTTGACTAAAAATTCAACAATGCGTGTGTACAGGCATATTTCACAAGCATGGTTATAAGAATAATTGCAGACGTTATTATTGTGACATGCGGTTATATTTGGTTATACGTGGATAAATTTGACAATGTGTGGTTATAGGAACCATGAGCACTAATTCTGCAAAATCCACAAATCAAATGTCCTTTTAGGAATAACTGCATATTTGAAAATTATTCCTATAACCACATGTCGCAATCATATCAAACATAAGAAGTCCATTCTTTGGATGACGGGCCTCAATGTGCTACTATAGCTACCAACATATTGTGTCATTTCGATTAGCACTTTTCTAAATTTTCAAACCATTGTTCAGTCTCTCTCCTCAAATAGAGACAACAAGTGCACAAACAATGTGAAGCCATGAGTGTGGAAATTCAGAGATTAGAAAAGATACCTCCGATCAAGAAGGAGAAACATCACTGTTGCAGCAATTTGAAAAGAGCAGACTTCTTCGGCCAGCTGCCGATGATAGTAGCTGTGACAGATAATTGGGATCCGGCACCAGTGCATCTTCAATCAAAACTCGCTGAGCTGTCGCACGACCATTCATACTGGTGTCACCTGACCTTGGAGGCAGATCCCTCATCACCCACAATACAACAATAGAGGGCACCGATTCTCCTGCACAGAACCACATGGACAACACCGATTAGACCCTGAAAATGAGCAGTAAAATATCCACCCAACAAGCACAGTACAACCCTAAAAGCTAAACCCTAAAAGTTATACGAACTGTTTCATATGACATACCTACCCTGATTTTAACCCAAGCTTAAAATCGAAAGTTCATTTTGGAAGCAAAAAAATCTATTGCAGTAACTTACAAAGCATATTTCCATCATTCAAATATGTCGGGTGTGATTTCTGCTTTCTACCGGTACATTTTGTTACCTTCCAGAAAGCTTTGCAAACGATTTATTTCAACTACTATAAATATGGAAGCGGACACTTGTAGCCATTTAAGCGCTTAGGGGTCTAAAACTTCATTGAATCTTCAACTGGCCATCACTAGACCGTTGCAAGTCGAGACTAAATAATACCGTGACGTTCCATATAATGGTCATACCTATGAGATAATATAAGAAAATTATAGGTTCACAGAACTGACAGTCTCCACCCTTCACATGCCAAATGTTGAGACCCTGCAACACAACCGACGCTGATAAGATGTCATGCATGTAACAAACTAGTAACAAAATTGCGCATCAAATTAAGATAGTTCAGCAAGGCACTGCATAAACCAAGAAAGGCATAGGATGGGGTGATCTAATTCGGAAGTTGGACCCAATTCTGCTGTCTGTCCCCAATGACAGCATTTGAGGACAAAAATGTAAGCCCGAAGTACATCCGCTTTTGCACACTCAATCGTTTGTGCGTACACTGAGGGCATACACTTTTGTTCTCAGATACACTCCATGAGTATATTTGGCGAAATTATGTCCACTGCAGGAATTAGAGCACCCTACCTTAGTTAAAGGAGAAGGGACAAGCACTTACAGAGAGGTCACTCATAACAACCAGAAAGGCTCTGAGAGAAAAGCACACGACGGAAGCAACCGCCAAACCCGCCACCTGAAAGCCCACGAATAAACCATGAGATGTTATTACAAGATGCTTGCTAGAACCGAAAACTCATGAATGAAAGAGAGATCCATTCTATCATTCAGCAAGACAAGACTCACCTTTCTAATGTCTGCTGAAGCTCTTCCAGACTTCACCCTGCTCATTTTGGTATACAATAGCAACCCTGAAAAGATCAGATTAGAAAGGTTAGGCAACTGTGACGTGCAAATCATGTTGTCCAGGACAAAGATTTCAAGCTTGGTAAGCCGTAAGACCAGATGGGCTAAACCATTAGTAGTTGTACAACAAGCCTAGTAAATCCCTACATACTCTATGATACACAGAAAGACACCTAGGTAGAATACTGCTGTAGTAGCCTATACCCTAAACCCTAATACATTGGCCAAGGTATATTCCAGCATGGTATCATGTTAGTAAGCTCAGCATTTCATAAACGACCAGAAAGAGCCCTTTCACTTGTGATTGAAGTAACGAAGCTCACCATATCCTGCCAAACCACCCCCTGAGAGCAGTATCACGAGGGCAAAGAAGTTGGCGTACACCTGCAGGGCACAAACACCGTCAACCTTCAGAAACCTTCAATTGAAGTAGAGTTGGTTCAGTTTGAATTGGATACACGTCGTAAATGTGGAATAGGAGGAAACCATATTCAGTAAAAACCTAACACAAAATAGAAAGAAAACACCAGTGTAACCAACTCTAAATAGAAATAAATGAGGGATAGAAGGCTTGATTTTCCTTCCAAACATTCCTGATCCAACAACGAACCACATCAGACCAGCAACCAGAAAAGACTAGCAATCAGCATCATGAATGGGTGCGAGAAGTTAACAACTCACCTGTGCAAGTTTCACTGAATCGATTGGATTGTCGTACATTCCATACCATATTAACACAGCAAAAGCTACCGTCAACAAGAAGATTACCAAGACCACCTGCAGCAAAGTCAAGACATCTACATAAGAAATTGGAGAGTTTGATAAAATTTCATAACCTCTAAAGGAACCCACAAATATAATATGGTTGCAAGCTACAACTTTTTCTGACAGTCATCTTGTGGCAGATTTTCATCATCTTCCAAAACTTTTTGTTGTTCATAAAATACATTTTAACTGCAAAAATGAGACATTTTGAAATCTAGATCAATACAATTAAACATTTTATATGTGGAAAAGAATTGAATATCATTTGAAGTCATCTCATTTTACTGTTAAAATACACTCTTTACAGAATTTGGGATCTATTTGGCATCAATTTCCATCTTCAACTATCCTTCCATACAGTAAAGAACATGTTTTAACTACTCCTGTCAAAATTCAACTTCTAACAAAGAAACCTGTATTTACTATGACCATTTAAAGTTTAAAGCATCTAAACTGATTCGACAAAAATTTGAAATTCTTCTGTCAACTTCGACTATTCTAAGTACTTTCCTGGCACTGTATCTTACGTTTTCACTTTTACACAGAACATCATCAAAGTTGTAGAAGTCACATATTATAATACAAAACAAGGACAAACCCAAGGTCCTACAGGAGTCAAAACGGTACAGTGCTGCTGAACAGCATTAATAAAAAAAAGAAGATGCTCTCCTTTGATTTCGTCTGCAAAATTCGTAACTTACCACAAGCACAAACCTCTGTCGTCCTCGAACACGCCACCGTCGACATGGTAAACAGGCTCGATGAGACTTATGTGCTCCGGACTCCACGTGATTTGGAGATGAGGGCAACTGATAGTACTCAGGGTCCACATCTTCATCATCATCTTCCTCGTTGTCATTAGCTTGGTTGCATAAATCCACCCTACATACAACACAAACATATTACAAACAGAACAAAGGAGAACAAAGTTCAATCACTAAACTTGAGAGATTGTGCAAACACAATCAATGCAGTAAGCTATTCAATCCCAGTGAAAGAAATGGAACACTCACCAGAAGGAAAGAAGCAGCAAGAATGTGGCCAAGAACAAAGTTTGAGGTGCCGCTGCGTACCAAACGAACACAGGAATCAGTTTCCTGACACCAATAGGCAAAATAACACACCTATCTACAATTAAACTCAAAATATTGGCAACGCATATACTATTTTCTGTAAGAGTTAGAGAAAGAGAAATAACAACGATAAAAGCTTTCGGTGGCTAGGCTCACTCTAGGATGGGTACACAACGACATAATCACATGGCAATTTAACCCTAAGTGCCCAAACTGAAGATAGAAACCCCACTTTGGAAACTGACTGTCGACGATTATAGCAACTACAAAATCTTTTTATCGCTGAAAAATTGAAGGAAGTTTTGTTACCTTCTTTGAAACGTCCTAAACAAGCTATAAAACCTTGAAGCCTCCTAAACGAGTTTCAACTCTTATAGTTCTGGAAGCGGCCACGTCGGCCATTTCAAACTTCAAAGTAAACATTCTCATTATTGTGTCAAGTTCCATAAGTGGTTAAAACATATTGTAATGCAAAAGGAGAACGTTAAAAGGGGGAGCCTACCGATCAGAATGAACCCACAAGCAGTTGAAAAGCATGTCCATCCTTTGCATGCCGCTACTATAGTGAGGACAAAATACACGACGTAGCCTGCTCTCCAAGCAAGGGACATACCAAACATAGGTTAGTTATTACTAAAAAAGAATTTAAATGAGAATCTAAAAAAACTCGTTTCACAAACCTAACCTTCCAAAACAGACAGGTCACGATAGGGTCTTACGACAAGACACAAATGCCAACGTCCACATATCACAATGGAAATATTCTTCAGGTAAAACCTAGTATGAAACTTACCAAGATTTGCAGTTCCGATGAGGCAGTGGAAAACCTGCAAGAGAGAAGATGAGAATTAGAGATTCAATTGAACTTAGGATTGCACAAGTCGAAGTAACAAGCTACACTTGGTGTTAAAATAAAATATTATTTGTTCTGTCTCGTTCGTTCAATGTCAATTTTACACAAGTCCAAGTAAACAACGAGCAAGAGGAGGCGGATCTTACATGGCTCCTATATGACAAGCTAAAAATATTTGAAATAACATAGTTTCAAGCTACATCTTTGAAGTGGATAGGACAATTGTTGCATCAAATGATTCAAAAGGTGTCATGAATGCAATTGATTTAGTTCAATCTTGTTTTTCACCACTAGTTGCACATGCTTTTTCAATTTAAGCTTGTTTCTTGCAATCTAAAGAGGTCATTAGATGGATGACACACCATAAATGGACAACAATGACATAGTGACACTTTGTAAAGAGTCTCTCTTGTCGTTACCTTTTGGCGAGTCCAACCGACACGCTTGTTGTGCAAATAGTGCCTCAACAACTGCACATAAAGAAACAATAATTAAATCATTTGAGGAAGCGGAAACTTCAGACCTTATCAGACACAATACACACTCCAGCCTAAGCGAAGCACCAAAACCCAATTGGCAGTATGTATTTGACTGATCACCACCAAATTCAAATCCATAGCTCACCTGAATTCCAGCCACTATGCTGATGAGGAGATCAATAGCGGCAAGACTGGCGTATACCGAAATCATTACAGAGCTTAAACAAAATTCAGGCTCTCCCAGTACGCCAAAAGCATCTATGCTTTTGATACATATAGGTCCCCACATCTTGTTATCACCTTCAATGTGCTGCAAGGAAGCTCAAAAAAACACCTTGGCAAACTAAGGAAGTTACAAACTGCAGCAATCTGAACACACAGACAACGAGAACCGCGTTATACTCGGCACCAAAAATCACAAAACCAAAGTAATTGAAGGTAGAAGATCCTACTTGTGTCACTTTAATGGGTTTTAAGAGTGTGATATCAGTGTAGTAAGACCTTTAGGATCACGATCCAAATCTTATTGAGATCAGAAAATTTATCACCATGCATGAATTTCTAATGCAATTTCAAAGTAGCAGATTGTAGAGAACTATACGTAACAACAGACAACCCCATTTCCACTCAATAATTAGTGGCCATAGATATTTAGCCAAGTCATGCTTACACCACTTGCTAATGAGTCCAGCCAAGTGCTTCGAATCCATCAGAGACATCAGTCTACGCTGACTGAATTAATTACACGTAATCATTCCAAAGCAAATTTGCTAGGTCGTAAGGACTCTGCAGAGAAATCATGCTTTCGAAGTACTTGCAGAATTAACAGCTAACCTAACCAGTCATTTGTCCTTCTGACGCTCTCTGAGTCTAGTATACATGCCGAGAAAGAGGTCAAATTGAAATCATCAATATCACACAATAAATTACAATATTAACCACAATACACACAATTCCCACAGCCAGCTATCCTCCGCAATACCCTAAGCATCGTACAAGTAGCCAAACAAGCGTGGTCCAACACTGCTAAAACGTGACAAAAAGTCAATCTCCCAAAGCCTGACTTCCCAAAAACATTAGAATGCTTGGGTGGAGTAGACAAACAATCCAACATTAAACAAATAAATGCTTCCACACTCTCCAGGGGACAAAACGACAGTATGGAAGCAAAAAAAATAAATCATAAAAGACTCAAACTATTGCAACTAATGCAACTGAGTGGGAAAAAATCACTGAAATTCTAAAAGACTCTAAATCTTGCACCCAATCCTAATAAAAAGGAGAGAGATAAATCCTACGAGACTCAAATTTTGAACCAAATCCTTCACCGACTCTGCAGATCAAACTCTGCAAAGGAGACGAAGCAAATCAAGAAAGTAGGGAAAAATTTCTCCTTCAAATCCCTCCTAACACAAAGTCTGTACTACCCATGGATTACACTCCTGATTGAACAATCTGATCCAGAATCATATAGAGAACAAGTTCAGTGGCTACATCTTCACAAATAAGAAAATAATGTGGTCAAAGCCAAACTCACCTTCCATAGTGCAGCGCTTTTACTCAAGATTTGAAAAACGACAGATCACTTCCATTTCGCACTTTCGCCTCTTCCTACCGGCGCAACTTCAGAGGTCGGTTTCCCCAAAAAAACTTTCCAAAAACTCTTCCGCACGCAACCCACACCAAAAGCTCACAACATGGGAGTCAAACTGTGCGCTATCAAGATCTCACACCCGTGAATCACCTGACCCCCCCCAAAAAATTAGAAACTAAAACTGCCAAACCCAAATATGAACTCCAGAATTGCGCCAAGCAAAAGAAACGGTGAGCAAGCAAGCTCATCAGTCGCGACACCAAACTCAGAAACTTCGTCAACTAAAGTACGACTTCAATTCTACTCAATAATCCAAACCCAAAATGAAAGTTGTACCATGTCTTGGCAAACGGCCAGTGAAGTTCAGTGGTGGAGCTAAAGTGCACTAGAGATGTCGGGTTTATTTGGGAGCTGTGAGAAACGAAATTGCGGCAGATTAGTGGCGAAAGACAAGCAACGTTTCATGGAAAGGCGGGCACAGTGTTGTGCAGAGATTTTTTGAGGAGATGGCATCTGGTGACATGAGCAGCAGCAGACACGGCAAGGGCGCTGCAAAACGCAGAGATTTGAGCGATGGAGCGGCGTCGGAGTTCGGCCACGCCCGTTTCGACGCGGCGATGGTGTGCCATCGGGACATTTTGGGTGCGTATCTACGAATTTGGAGCGAGAAATCTATGTGAGCTTAACGGTCTTGCGTTCTTTGTTTTCTGTAGATTCTGGAGTCTGCGGAGTGTGGACTGAAGGGGGGAGAACTTAGTGTAGCTACAAAATTTTATTTTTGTGAAAATTGGTGCGATTCTGTGAAATTTTGGCCTACGCTTATTCATTATAGTGTAAATAGCGTGACAAGAATTGGGATTTTAAATTGTGGTATAGCAACTAAGGGCCATTGAATGAAAAGAAATTAATGCTTTGAGAATTTCGTTGGTTTATTAGACTCTAATAAAAATTTCCTAAATTTTGGTGCAGTTTACCTCATCTCTTATTTTCACTACTATCATGTTATTGTTATAAGGATTACTAAATGGAAAAAATGCTATCCTGGAATTTGACAATCATTGATTGTTATGCTTAGCCATGCAAAAACCTAGTGTAACTTTGATAAATTAGTGTTACAAGCACTAATAGGACAAACAGATGCAACTTTGTATAGTTGTGCTTGATGTCAAATGTTTTGGTATTTTTTATTCACTTATATGCAAAGAATCCCATTAAATGAGGTTTATTAAAGTTTATGATTTTATTCTTTTTTTTAATATTGTAAAAAAAAATTAGGACTTTACCTTCCAAGATAGACTATTTCAAGTTGGTGGATTATGAATGTTTTCAAAAGTTGGCTACAAGAGCTACATCACATATACTTGAGAGAGACTATTTCAAGTCAATGGAATATGAATGTTTTGAAGAGCTCACTATAAAAACTAGACAACACAAATCTAAGAGAGTGATAGTCTCAAGTCGATGGATTACAAATATTATAAAGAACTAGCTACATGAACTAAAAAACACAAATGAAGGACATGGAAAGGCATTTTTTTGTCAATACTTCAATGATGTGACTATCCAAGTCAATGGATGCTTTAAATTTTTTGTCAAAAGCTCTAAATCAATTCAAATAGGGTTAGAAAGGAAAGAGAAACTTGCAAAATAAATATTTTATATTAACAACTAATGCTCAAGCAACCATTTTAGGGTCGCTACCTGACTTTGAGCAAAACATTTGGGCAGAAAATAAAAATAGAATAATTTTTTTAATTTTAAATATTGGAGTCATTCAATATTTATATTTAAAACTAAGATCGCTACGATCAAACAAAAATAGAAAAGAAATAGAAAAGTGTTTAGAATTGTCTAGTGTTGAAAAACTTACTATTCCAAAAAAGTGTTGGTGTTCTCATTTCTAGATCTTATGCATTTTTTCACAAATCAATAGTAACCACAATTCTAACCAATAAAAAAAAATTCAAATGCTATAGATAAAAATTGTATTTTTGGTGAATTTTTTTAGTTATATCTTTAAAATCCATTTGAAGATAATCTAAAAATAATTTTTTGATTTTGACCAGAAGGATACTTTCTACTTTTCATGCTTCACATTATCTTCTTTGATGCAAACTTCAAAAAAGTTATAGAACTTATATTTTATAATACATTTATGTTTTGTCCAAATTCCTTGGACTTTTAAGGATTAAGATTCTCCTCAACCATAATAACTTAATTTTGTGGTGAAAAGACCAAATCTACATTTTTCCTCCTACATGACTCTGTGAGAGATTAAAATGAAGGAAATATTCATATCCTCTAATTCTATTTTTATAATACTCAACGGGCTCAACACAAGGTTATCAAATTAATCTAAAAAATGAAAACATCCTTTTATTTATTATCCAAAAATTCAACCCATACGTGACTATATTTTCAGCTTTTTGTTTAAAATGCTTAGGAATTTCAGGGATTAATATTACCTTGTTATACTATTAATGATTTTTCATTTAAAAAATGAAAAGGACAAAATAGATATTTGGTGTAATATAATGGACAATTGAAGTCTGGCTTGCATCATTTCTTTAATTTGTAGTTGATTCATTTTTGTTGCTTTGTTACTTTGTGATTAAAATTTCACTCACTTAATAAAACAAGGATTTATATTAGCATGCCAAAGTTGTGAAGTTTTTTTTTAAAGTCTACATACTGGAACTAATTTCCTTCTCATTTTCTTCTTAATATACAACAAACCATAATTTCCTTGACAACTTTTACATTCAAAATATTTTTGAGCTTTGCATTACCTATACCCTAGAAGAATTAATCTATGCATGCTCAAAGAAAGGAGAAGAAAAATCATTTTCATGATGGAAATATCATTATATACAATAATATACAATTTCTTCACAACAAAGTACTCAAGTTAATCCAATTAGTAGAAGATACAACAATTGCATTTCCTAACTTGAAATTGTTTCATTTAATATGTTTGGTAACTAGATGGAAAATGAGGGAATATTATCATTGTTCTAAAGCCATTAAATTTTGGAAATAAATTTTGTTCTACTAGAAAAATATCCAATGCATCTCCCACTAATTGAATTAGCTTGAATAATTACTCAATGAAAAACAACAAAATACTCAAACTGAATGAAGGGAGGCTGAAATATTTACCCAATAGCTATTTACACTTTGAATTTTTTTTTTATCAAAATTGATACCTTTGGATACAAGATGCTAAACCCGTCCCAGGAAGTGAATTTTGTGTTCTCTGGGATAAAAGTAAAACAAAAACAAAAATAAACTATTTTGTGTCATATTCAAGGTATATTCTTGACCACTCCTGGCTAATTTGGGGTCTCTAATTGCAAATATGAATTCAAAATTTGCAAATTTTATCATGTGTGGTAAATAAAAAAATTACTGCATTTCTCCCTAGGATAAATCCATCCCTGTTAGTCCCACTTCATGAGACAGATTTAGCATCCTCTCCTCTGGATACTATACTAAAGTCCAAAGCCCATAAAGCAAACCGGCTCTAAGGAGCGTCCTCTAATGGAAAGGTACATTTTGCTTTCTCATTGCACACTATGGGCAATTTCGTTAAAATGGCGGTATTCTGTTAGTTTGGCACTTTAAACACTTCAGACCGTGCACTCTGAAATGGTTTGAAATCTATATCTATCTTAGATTTTTGAAATCTACAAAAATCCTAGATATTTGAAATCTATAAAAGTCTTAGATTTTTTTAATTGCATAGTCTGATATCTATAATAGCCCTAAATTTTAGAAATCTATAACTATCCTAGATTTTAGAAATCTATATTTGTCCTAGATGTCACTTTTATGGTTTAGAATGGACACTTGGAAAATGGCACATGGAACACTGCCATTTTAACAAAATTGCCCATATAGACAATGTGCAAATAGTGTACAATCCAGGAGGTGGTTGCTTTTAGTCCCTACTCCATTTCACTGACTTCGAAAATTCATAACTAATTCCCCAAATCTCCAAAAAACATGACACAACTTGGGTTAAACGCCAATTCCATTTCTCTTTCGAGAAAAATTAACTGAAAGTAGCTCTTCCGAATCGGGTTGGCTTTTTCCGAACCTCCTCCCTTGAGTTCACACCGGCACTTGTTTGCTCCGATTTCCGGGATAAGCTCTGTCACAGTTGTACCACCAACATGTGTTTTGTTAGAAAGTGGGGATCGGATACACCCCCTCCATGACACATAAGTAACTGAACATCTTTGGCGCAAGTGGCACAGTTTTGTGTCAATTCCAGGCCCACAGACGTTGCTTTAGGAACTGGAGCGATCAGGAAACCCAACCGCAAGTACGTGGCCGGTACCACGCACTACGCCAAGGCAGTCCCAGTCTATCAATCAGTCTTACTACTGTAGATAATTAAGTCTATCACATACGTTACCACGCTTACTGCATGTAGCTGGACAGTGGACCGCTTCGTCACTGCCGTAGTGAACTGACTGACAGAAATGGTCATCGATCGATCCCCCGATTATAATAAGGTTATCACATACGTTGCTGCGCTTAGCTGGACAGCAGTGGACCACTCCGTCACAGTGAACTGACTGACTGATCGACGGAAATGGTCATCGATCGATTCCCCAATAATATCGTAACGTGTGTTGACCTTGGTGCATGTGTTTCAGTCACAGACGGAATTGGCAACCTGCGGCATAACTTTCTATGATTAATCATGTATACCCAGGCAAACAGGCAGGCAAGGCAGGCAGGCCGCAGGCCTTGTTTTCGATGAAACAAATACGAGGAATAAACTTCGCTGCTGTACAGTACAGTACAGTACAGTACTGTACTAGCTCGCTGATGATGACTGTTGGTGAATGTTCCTCCAGTTCTGTCTGCCTTTGTCGAGCTTTTGTGGAACAAAAGCAACAGTCGCCGCAGGCTATGGGCGATTGGGGGAGAAACAGTTGGACTTGTTTCCTGTGATACCGTAGCAGGCCCGCCATCAACAGGAGGACGGACTGGGTCAGTAATTTTTAGATTTTTTAGACTTTTTAGATTCTTTTAGATTTTTTTTTAAACAAATGAAACGGAATTTCAATTGCAAAGTAGTCGAACACAGAACACCCAACCACAAGTGTCCCGGTAGAAGAGAACGACAATGACCGGTCAGTAGTTTAGGAGGAAGTGAGGAACTTTGGCTGGAAGGAAACGGACGGAAAAGCTCAAAAAGTACTTACTCATTGGAGCAACCACATTGATTTCGCCCCAGTCTACCAAGTTCTACTAGCTATTTTCCTATAATTTCTATACTGAACCGGTTTGTACCGAGTGTGTTTGTTTCTCTATTTTTTTACAATAAAAAAAAAGTTTATAGATTTTTTCACTGGGGTTTTTCTCGATGTTTTCAAATTGCAACTGTTTTTTTCCCAAATTCCACCAGATAATAATGACTGACTAACCGGTGGTTCTTCCCAAACATTGGTTGCAACCATGAGCAATTTCAAATTATAAGAACATCCATCTCAATGTCATTCCACAACTTATAATGTAGTGGCTGAATTTTTGCATAGTTTTGCTTATATCTTTGTAAATGTATATTATTCACCTCAATTTCATCAAATTCATCATCATAAGTTTGTTTTTTCTTGGAAGTAAAATAGTGGTTTGGATGAATGAGGAGTTATATAGTGTTCATTAAAAGCATCTCTAGAACATCTCTATTCATCTAGCAAAAACATTTTTTTCATTAGATTGATGTGAAATTAGAACTTATTGGTAAAGATTAAAAAATACAACAGCTTCCCAAAAATATAATTTTTATTTCAATCAATGTTTAAGAGCAAAAGTTATGGCACAAAAAGTCCTTTTTTAAGTTTGTCGGCAAAAAAAATCCTAAAATAATCCTTAAAATAAAATATTATAAATGAAAGGTAATACATGATAAAAAAAAAAAGTAATTGCGTGACTTTGACTTTGTCCAATTTGCTATAGTAAAATTGCCAACATTATTACATTAATGGCACAAATTTGGCAATTCAAAGTTTAAGCCCTAAGATATTTAGGAAATGAAAGGATTCTCAATTCTAGTGATTTGGCAGTAAAGTCAAAAAAAAATGCTCAATATTTTCAAAGTACCTTGTTTTTATTTTCTACTAATAAGACCTTTGGTTTAAAATGGTGAAACCAGAAGCATGATGTTCTAAAATGCTCTTTCAAAACTCACTTACTACTTTATGTAAGACTACACACCATGACTAAGTGTGAATGCAACTTTAAAAAATGTGAAGATCTATATAGTTTGAACTACTCTTGATTCCAAACATGTATCAAGGATGGTTACGAAACGAGAACAAGAATATTCAAGGCAAGAATCTCAACAATGATGCAAGATTGTATTAAAGATAGCAAGGGATACAAACGATCAACGCTAGCGCTAGAGTTTCAAGACTAAGGAATATAAGCTAGATATTAAAAGAAGTTGTCGAGATTGAGGGACCTCTTAGTCTCGACCTCTATATATACAAAAGCAACTAAGACTTCTTCTTAGACTCAACTCCTATATGTAGACTTATGCAACTAAGACTTTTCTAAGAGTTTAGAAGTTGCTTTAAAAGTTTTTTTAAAGTAAAAGCTTGTGGAGATCATTTTATGTTTGTGACAACATGTGGGATAATATCCAAAGGACATAATAATCTCATAAGATTGAAAGGATTTGCCATAAATAGATACTAGCATTTGGTTGTTGGACTTTGTAGTTTGTGTAGAAGTTGTATAAGCACACTTTTTTGGAAGTTCCAAACACCAAATATGCTCCTACACTGTCTGTGGATTATGAGATTTTGATACCTAGGGTTGAAGAATCTTCAACAAGTTGAGGGGGGTCCTCCTCTTTTTAGTTACTTAAAAAAAGTTCAATAAGCTGTTGATGTTCTTGAGTTTCGTTGTGAACTAGGCACACTAAATATGCTTGAAAAAGAGGTTGGAAAGGGAGCTAAATTGTGACTCCCCTAATATCTTACAAGTACAAGCCAAAAAAGTAAACCTATTAGCTCATAGTTGCATTTTTGGTTTTGCCAAAGCTAGAATGGTCAACCCTTATATCTTAGACATGCGCATGCATCTCCAAATTGTTCAATTCAAAAAGGCATAATTATGGACACATTAGCCTAACTTCTTACCCTACCAACTAAACTAATTTTTTTGAGAAGCGTTGCCCTAAACTTTTGAGGTCAAAATAGTAAGACTCTTTAGAATTCTACTGAGCATTTTGAACAGAAAAAATAACTCTATTAATAACTTATATAATTGCCCATATATAATGGAAGTTATTATAATTTATATCAATAGTCTTATTTACATCTATTGAAATTTATTTTGAGCAATTAATATAATGGAATTTAATTAGAATTCTAAAAAATAAATTTAATTAGATTTAAAAAATGTGAAGAACATCACTTGCCCTTGTCATTTGAGATTGGACTAGTATTGAGAGCATAATGAAGAGGTGTCATATAAATCCAAAGCGGATAAGAGCATAGCTGCGTTATATATTAATTTTGTATAACCTAAGAAGTTAATAAACTCCGTACACAAAAGTAGGAAGAAGGCAATTATTTGTAGCTTCGTTACATCAATGTTGTGTAAAACCAACAAAAATATTCTTAAATCCTTAAGCACCTTTCAAGCACAATTCCAAAATTGCTAAGTGAAAAAATTGAATAGTCACGTAAGTTGTGTCATCCTAAAACAAGTATGTCCTTTTGCCACACTTTTTTCACTTTGTTGAACAACAATGGTCAACAGTGGTTAGTTTGCATGGTTACAAGGAGGGATTTATTTGTATTTATATATATGTTTGTAACCATGTTTTGTACAAGACAAGATTATATTAATGAATATGCATGTTTATAGATGGTTAGCACTAGCTAAAGCGTAATATGTATATATTTGTAAAGCTAATTTAAAAAAATAAAGCTAATTACATTGTTATAGATATTTACAAATTTTACAAGAAGCTTTTTAATATAAGGTTTTAAATATATATTATAATAAATAAAAATATTTTCATTTTCAATGAGATTCAAAAAAATAATAATAATAATCTAATTACCAAATGCATATTTGGAGCTTTAAAATATATATATCAAGGTTTGCTTCAATTGTATATACTAAGGCTTGCTCAATTTTTTCAACATATAAACACTGTCGAGATATTCTTTAAGATTCAATTTTATTAGTGAAGAAAATTCCAAGAAAATTATTTACAAAATATGATGACAATTTTATTTTGAATTATTTTTTGATGACCCTTATTTGCAAGGATGGTGCCACATGTAGTCAATTTTTATCTTGTCTTAGACAAAGTGACATTGAAACATGTTTATGCATTGGATTGGAGGCCAAAAGATCAATCTAGAATTTACACCAAAATATGTCTTTAATCTTTATTTCTTTGAGGTTCAAGCATCTAGATAATCAATGCGTTTTGATCAATCCTCATTTTCACCGTAAAAATGATTTTTTTAAGAAATAAGTCATTTGAGAAAAAGAATTCCATCACATATCATTTTTAATTCATATTTCAAATTTGGAACTCTAAAATATTGAGCAGTTTATTACATTAGCAAGTAAAGTCGTAAACTACATTCTTTGATCTGTGCACGAGGTGATTGTAAGGAACACTAATACGTCCTACTTTTTGTTAGTCATCTATTACATTGGTGTTTTATAGCCATAAGCTTATAACTATTGCCTCATAACTTTTGAAGATTCAAAATTAATAGATAGACTATTTAAGTATTGGCAATTTTTCATGTTAAATGATTTTTAAAATCTTAAATAAATAATTTATAATTTATGCAAAATTATTATTATATGATTGATCAATTTTTTAATGTAAATTGTGAGTGACAAATAAAAAGAGATTTCAATGCACTAAATAATGTATCATTTGTATTGTATATAGAAGTTATGAGAGACAAAAGTTTTTTGGGTAGATGTAGATAAAAGAGCATTTCATTTGGAACTGACGTAGATTAAATAGCATTTGATCAAGTGGTGTTCTTAGACATCTAGCACTTTGAAGTGTCTCCTCCTTATCGGCTATAGCTATAATGTTGTGATTATGAACCAATTATATATAGTAAGCCGTGTAAGTGATGCATCATAACATTAATGAAAATATAGATTCTTCTGGATTTTTCTTCAACAATGTTAGAGCTTAGTTTTTAGTACGGAGTGTATCTCAAGTGTGGAGTTCCAATGAAATTCCAAAATTTGATTTTTTAAGAGCTAAAAATTGCTTTATTTAGATTCAAACTATTTAAGTCCCAAGTTCTACTAGTTCATTTAGAAATGCCTATATTTTGGAAGTTTTGACACCAAAGAGTAGAAATTTGATTTTTGATAATTCCAATTCCAGTTAAAATTCCAACTATTCTTTTAGATATCAAATGAAAAAAATAAACAAAATCAAAAGATCTTAGTGGGTTGATTTTGGAATACAATCTACCCATTGCAATTTCCAAGTTGAAAATGCTCAAAATGAAATTTTTGTTTCTCTAACCTATTTTTGAGTTAGGATATAATATTGATATTATCTATGTGACAGATAGAAATTAGAGTTGGAACTTTGATCTTTCCTTATATGGAGCTCCAAATCCTACACATATCATTATCTCATTGTCCTTATACAATCTAACAAAGTTGAAAATGACCTTAAATTTGAAATACATCATTGATAATTTATATCTTCTTCTTCATTCTTCTTCTCTCACTTTTTTTTTCTCCTCTCTTTTCTTCCTATCTTCTCTTCTCATTTTTAATATAATTTCAGCAGCTAGGTTATAATCAAATAAAGTAAAAAATAATAATAAAAATAAAAAATAAAAATTCTAAAGGCTTAAGTCACCTTCAATAGTATAACGGAAAAAATACTACATAAATGAACATGCCATTACTTTGGTGTGTTTCTATAATGGGATCAACAATAAAAAAAATTATTTAAAAAAAATTAAAAATGTGTTTTTTCGATACTTCTTTGATAGAATCAAAGTAGATTCTAATTCCCAATCGTTTTCCATATTTTCGTAAGGCATCGGTATTCAGTTTTTATGAACAGTAAAGAAGTCTAGGTATCTTTTCAAAACCAAGGGATTGGCAGAAACCCAAACCTTGGATATGTTAGCTATATTATATATTTCTCACAATCTTAACTTGGGTGGTTACCCATTCTTAGAGACTTGGGAGTAAATATTAATCTAAGTATGCATCCAAGCTAGTTTTGTAGTCTAGCAATGAAGTGCTAAGCATAACTTGGCTGATTTTGAGAGCATATATCAAATTTGAACATTCACAGGGAGAAAAAAACGTGATCAGTCCGTATATCTAGATAAGCTTGTCTTATTTGTGTATCAGTAATCCAGAAGTTCAAGAGACCAGTAGTAATCTGAAAATAATGTCTAGGCAATGCAAAAACAACACACCAACAATAAGCAAATAACTAAACTATAACTCCATGTTTATGGGAAGAGAGAGTAAAGTATGAGTTTTGCCAACAAACTATAGTATCCTCCCTCCAAGTGTAGTATGTAGAATTTCTTGAGAGAAATATCTCGAGAGGTGGTAATCCTCACCTGTACCCATGTCAACCAGCAAACAGTTAGTATGCCATTTGACGTGCACGAGGTGTCTTAAGATTACCACAACTTGTTATCGTATGTTCACAAGAGAGAAAGCTTAACAAAAAAAACTACTATCATACACTTACAGATGCACAAAGCTAAAGAAAAAAATTCCAAAGTTAGAATTTTGCTTTGTACTAGCAATAAGCAACACCTGTTGGCCGCTGTTTTGGGAACCTAACACCATCTCAGTCACTTCACAAGTAAGACAGTCTTCCCGAAATTCCTTCCTTGGCAGCCAGAAACTAGTGTACAGCAAGCTCGTAACTGAACAGAGCTAGTTTGCAACTGAGCAGATTAGAAGGAGTCACTGAGGAAAAATAATTCTGAGCAGCCTGGGAGTATAGTCAAGCAATTCACGGCAGTGTAGCTAGCTTGTTGTGTTCAACGTATGTGAACTGAACCCAGCAGTGTGTATCGAGACACATAGAGAGCCGTAGCCCACAGCCTGGAATGGACGTAAGTGCCTTAGCTCTAGCAGTGGCGGTTTGGAGCCAGTGAATTCAAAATTAACTAGCAGAGTTCAGTGAGTAAAGGCACGCAGCCCATACTCCGCCAATTTTTGAAAGTTTTAATTTCTAACGTAAATGGGATCATAGATATCCAGAGATTTTGCCCATCTGTATGCAGGGAGATATGAGCAGAGCCAGTATACATTAAATATACTACTCAAGTACTCATTGTGTCTTAAAATTGGTAAGCTGATAGGTAGTTGGTTTTTATGAAGCAATACCCAAATATTATATGAAAAACTTATTCATTGAGGTAAAGAAACCATATATATGCATTATATATAGGTATATCAATGAAAAAAAGAAAATAAAAAAGATTTGTAATGATCAGAGGCTCATACAATCTTATATTTTTTTGAACCAGCAGTAGACTAATTGAAGAGGTTAGGAGTGTAACCTAGTCTTTGAGTCTAAAAAAAGAAAAAAAAAAAAAAATATATATATATATATTCACCCCTAAATTTCAACGAACCTTTTTTACAATGAAAGTGAAATTAATTGTAACAAAAATTCACGTTCTGCAATCAAACAACGTCTCAAAAGTAAAATTTGCATTCCAACAATAAAAATTGCATTTATACTAGTAAAACAACATTGAAACAACATTCATAGCATAAAACAACATTAAAGAATGATAAATAAAAAGACCATTGAGCTTTATGGGAATGACTTAACTTAGTTACTTTACTAATCAAACTATTATATGAAAACTTATCTATATTAGGGCATATATGATTTCATGCTATTTTTTATTTGTTTAATGCATTAGTCACCTTCATTTATGAGTTTTAAATTAAATTAAATTAAATTAAATTGGCTTTTCCTTTTCCTGTAGACAAAATAAAACTCTGAAAAAAATTCATTTTACCTTTTGTTTTTGTATGTGTCCAATCATTCCTTTCTAGTTTTGAAGAGGCAAATAGTCAAATAATTCATACTAGTATGAAAATAAATATTTAATATTAGATATAAATAAGGTCAATTTGGGAAGATGGGAAGAGTGACGAATAGGGTTGGTGGTTCTTTATATCGATTATCAAACCGGTCGTCATGTTGCTCTTGGAAACTATAAAGCTATGTTTGATTAGACTTAAAAACAATTCATACCAAAGTATATTTGGCGCATATGGCTCACATATTGACAAATTGTATATTTCTATTATTATATTTCTTCAATCAAATTGTTATTCTATCAAATTGCAGTGATTGCGAGAGTGATTGCAAATTTGCACGTGTCTAATTGCCAAGTGATGGCTAGATTATTAATGTGTATATGAAGAATTGTTGATGAGTAAGGCAATTCATATATTAGTGATGTGAAGCGGTGGGTGTAAAGCCTTGTGTGTCAAGCAATTAGTCAGTGAAATGATTCAAGTTGAAGTCTGAGAAGGACATGTGAAAGATGCAAACCGCAGAATTGGCAGTGATTGTCAACGGATGTAATGTGTGCAAAGATGAGATTTCCTTGCCAAATTATATTGACTAAAGATGAATTTATGTTTGGAAAGATGTAGTGATTGCATCTACTTGCTTGTATTGTTTTAAGATAGGGTAGCTGTCATTGAATCAAGTTGTTTTATGCAAATAAAAATAAATTGTTAAAGTGCGGAAAAGCAAATTGCTTGTAACTAGACAAATTGTCTTGTAGGGGTGCTACAACACATTGTAAGATAATTTTGTTGTCCATTTGTCAAAGAATCCAAGTGGTATAATTTAAAAAGTAATGAATTGGGTCTAATTGCTAAATGTGGTACAAATAGAAGTAGAAAATTGTGAAGAATTTATTGATGGTATACCAAAGCCAATAGTCTTGTAGTGATGACTACATGCTATTTGTTAATAAGTTGAACAAAATAAAATTTTATTAATTTGAATAGTTATTTGAAAATCCAGTTGTCTAGGAAAACCGATTTCAATCTAATCAACTGTAATTTTACAATTGACATTTTTTGGTGAAATGTAGATTTATTGTGTAGACCACACCAATAGTATAATGTATTGGATTGTCTGGGTTGTGGTTCATGTATGTGGAGACAACTAATGTGATGTCATATTCCTTGTGACAAATTGATTTGAATTGATTAGGTCTAAATTGAGGAATCATGAAAGAAAGGACTTTTTGAGCGATTTGATGTTGTTGAAGAAGGATTAATGACCAATTTGGAAATTATCCTATTAGTATAATAAGTTTGTTCCATGGGAGACAATCAAGTAGGAAATCAATGCTAATGGGGCTTATTCCTAAAATAGGTAATACAATCCAAAAATAGAAGACAATGTCCCAATTTGAAAGAGTTAGCAATCACTCAAAGTACAATGACACTCCACACTAAATTTATACACAATTCACAATTTCCAATCCAAATTTCCAATTAACACATTCAATTATCACAGCTTACCAAGTACACATACATATACATACCACTCAATTTGGCTCAAAGTCATATCATATTAACCAAATTGGTGAATAAATCATTGTTAAACATCTTCGTAGATTCTCCGATTTGACACAAACTCACTCCCAACTAGCTCCACGCTCACTTGATATTTAGACTTCTAATTCATTCCATCAAACAATCTTCAACTTAATCTCACATGCTTTCATCTTCCCATTAACATGCATCACTCCAACTTCCGCTACATAACACTCATATTGTTCTCACCAACTTATAACTTCCAGCTCTCACATTCACATATTATCACACCAAAACTAACACACACTTGTCCAAACTTGGACACACATATAGCAAAAAGAAAACATAACACAGCTCAAACCGGTCGGGACTCGCACTAGCTCTCTCTCCAATTGGGTGGAAATGAATCCGGAAAGAAGGACCCAATAGGGACCAGAATGATAGTTGACAAACCGTCCAACTAGAAATACTAACCGCAAAGGAAAAACACCCAAATTGGACTTGACATCCTCAAAATTAGCCCCATAACTACATTCCAACTTGGTAAAATAAAAAACAAAATCACCAAATTAAAATACAAACTCACAAAAAAGCCTATCAAAAATCCAAATAAGCACTCAAAAAGTTTAAAAAAAGAAAATCCAACTAATTTATCTATAGATGTTTTATTCTTGGATATGATATTTTGAACCCCCATCTACTTGACTAGTGACCTTAGATACTTAAATGATAGACTAATTGACCTTTCCCTGAAAAGAATCCCTATACTTAGAGCTTGGATTTTGTTTGTGAATTAGAAAATCTGAGCTTACAATTCCATACTACCACAAGCTCTCAAAAGCAACTTATAGGAATCGAGGTCTCAAAGTCCCCTCTTGGGACACTTAGGACATCAAGTAGGCTCACATGGCGTCAATTTTTGACATGATTTCTTCAAAATTCTTTTGAAGATAGAAAAACACATTAGCTTTTTAGGAATATAATTTTTTATTTCAATCAATGTCCAAGAGCAAACTTAATGCCAAACTAAGTTCCAAAGCAATTCCATAGGAAATAAATAAACACTACAAAAATTTGAAAACTTTCTTGTACTTGTTTTTTATAGATTGATTTTTTTGTACACATAAAGTTTTGATTCATTCCACTTGAATCAGTAATGTGAAAGTTATGGAGCTTCTTGTTTTATAAGCAATCATTGCATCTTTTTAAAAAATAACTTGCTAAGTTCGTTTCTGAACTCAATTTTCAAAATGTTCCAAAAAAATATATATTCACAAGGTTCAATTTGCTTGCTATAACAATCTCTCCTTTGAAATTAGTGTGTTCCAATTCCATCTTTAAGCAATTAACAATTCAATTTTTCCTTTGATCTCCTAATTATTTATATTTAGCAATCTTTTAAAGAATAAAAATCAACCTGCATTTCTATCTTAGATTCTAAATTCTAAAATTTAAAATATAAAATAATTTATTCAAAATTTGTAGTGCAAAAATTTAAGTTAAGAAGCTTCAAAATCTTAATATTTGGATGTGCCTTGGTCAAAGTTGAACATAATTTTGAAAATCTCCAATTTTGGTATTGATTTAACCCCTAAAGGTTAAAGACTATATTTTCACCAAAACCACTCTGAAGCTGCTATTTCTAATACAACTACCAAATTTTAGAAAGATAATAAAATTTGGAAAATGTAACCATAGGATCTTGTATTTAACTAGTTTGAGAAGTTGTGGAAAAAATTTCAGAAATTTCCACCGTGTGGATTGCAAGATAATAGCGAAAAAATTGACAAAAATCCATTTTTTTTCCCTGCAAAAATCCGGGCAGCTGCACTTCAAAAGGCACATTTGTATGAAAAAAATGTCCAAAATGGTGGTTACTCTTTTGATTCATTCTTCAAAGCAAGTTGGAGACATGCTTGAAAAATTTCAGATCATTTCGAACTGAAAAACATAAAAACATATAGGAAAAAAATAGTATGTAGAAAGAGGTAGAAAATGTTCAAAACACTAAATTGTTAAGAATTTAAATATGAAATTGAAAAATTCCAATTCCAACAGTTGTAATGTTGTAATAAATAATCTACACCCAATGTTTTTATTTTTTTTCAAAAATATTGAAAATTGAGTTAAATAAAGGACTTCAAAGTTTATCTTAGAGTAGAGATTCCATAACTACCCTCAAACTAAAACTCCTCATAACTTTCATTTCATTAATGAAAATGGAATGATTAAAAGCTTCCCACCTATATATAAATCTAAAGAACCAATTACTAATTTTTTCTTTTTTTTAAAGTGATTTTTAAGGAAGTTTTTCAAGCTGCCCAAGCTGCCCGCTGACCAATGAAAATGACATATCATGCAATAACTTTTTAACCATGTAGTCAAAAGTTATGAAAATTGTTGGGCCTTAAAGCTACTCCTTGAGCACATATTGTGTGAAAATTTCAAAAAATAAAATAAAAATTTTCGGTCATAGTGAGCTGCCCCAAATTGCTATATTGTCAAAAACAATGTTTGGTCCTTTAGGGGTGAAATTAAGAGATTTAAGCTTTACAAATTTATTTTTTATTGGTGAAGAAATCCGAATTTTCATTGAAATATTACAAATTGCAAGCTTTATGTTTTAGAGTCTAAATTATATAATATAGTGTATATTTCATATGTATTTTTTTTTTTCAAAAATGTATTTTAATTTAAAATTTTATAATATTTTTTTTCATCGAAACATTCATGTATGTTCAAATTTTATGAATATTATAATAATACTTTATTTTATATAATTATATTTACACATTATACTTTTAAAATCAAAAGAATTCTATTTTCTTCCAATTTTTTGTAAAAATTAAAATTTGAAGGAAAAAATATTAAAGAATATAAAATTTTATCTATCATTTATACAAAGGCTAAATTTCACTTAATAGTGCTTATTTAATTGTAGTAGAAAGTCAATTCTAAGGGATGAAATGGAGTGAGAAGAATTTTGAATTAATTCGATTATTTGTGTTAAAATTATAGAAAAAAAGAAGGAAAAGAAGGTAAAAAGAAGGATAAATTGACTTCCAAAATGATCTTTTGACCATGAGGCATAGGAACTAAATCTTTGGGGGTCCAAGCAAGGTAGAACTACAATTGTTGGTAGTCTATAAGTGACAATTGCTATCGTCTTAAACATATATAAATAGGCTATACAACAAAATGAGTATGCTTAATCAATATTATAGACTTACCTTAAAGTCTATCTCAATATTCAATCGGCTTATATTCTTCAAATTTGTGGTTTATAAAAACAAATTTATTTGATAGTTCAATGGTGTAAATTGAACCTTCCTAGACTAATTACATCTATAAAACTCATATTTCAATCAAATCAAACTTTGAAAGTACACGCAATTAGGAGATTAAGATTTTGGAGGATGAAACAAATTTATCTCTAGCTTGATTGTATTTTTTCTTTTCTATCTCACCTTATAAAAATGAGTATATATAAGAATTAAACGGAGTACTTTATGCCGTTATAAAGTTATTGCTCTCATGCAAATTTAATCTTCAATTAGGTTAGTCATTGAATATGCATGATGAAAAATATAAAGATTACAAAATGAAAAATGGGATGAAAAATACTATATCTCCTATTCCAAAGGACAAGAATTTTTTATCCTTTTCTCATTTTTAACCCCTAAATCCCTAAATTGTAGGAATTTGGGCAACATAGCGATTTTGGCAACTCACTACAAATAGAATTTTCATATTTTTATATTTGAAATTTTTACATAACATGTACCCAAGGAGTAGCTTTAAGGTCCAACAATTTTTACAACTTTTGACTACATGTTTAAAAAGTCATGGTATGATATGTAGTTTTCATTGCTCATTGGGTAGCCTGTGTAGCAAAATTAAAAAAAATTAATCTTTTAAAAAAAAAATTGAAATTTGTTTTCTAAATTTATATGTACGTGGAATGCTTTGAATCATTCCATTTTGATTAATGAAATTAAATTTATGAAGAATTTTAGTTTGTAGATAGTTTACAGGTAGTTATAAAATTTCTACTCTAAGATAAACTTTGAAGTCCTTTGTTTAACTCAATTTTCAATATTTTTGAAAAAAATAAAAACATCATGTGTAGATTTTTTATTGCAACATTACAACCATTGAAATTGGCATTTTTCAATTCCACAAATAAATTGTTAACAATTTTGTATTTTGAATCATTCTCTATTTCTTTCTACTTACTATTTTTTTCTATATGTTGTACAATTCCAAATGATTTGAAAATTTTCAAGCATGCAGCCAAATTGCCTTGAAGAAAGAATCAAAAGAGTAACCACCAATTTGGACATTTTTTCATACAAATGTCACCTTGTAAAGTGCAGCTGCCTGGTTTTTGCATGGCCAAGAAAAGGACTTTTGTCACTTCAAATGTTGATATCTTGCAATCTACTCAGTGGAAAATTTTGAAATTTTTTACACATCTTTTTAAACTAGCATAATACAAGATCCTAGGGTTATCTATTTCCAAAAACGTTTTCTTTTTCTGAAATTTGATACTTGTACTAGAAATGGCAATTTTGGAGCGTAGCCAAAAACCTTTAGGGGTTAACCTATATCAATGTCTCTTATTTTGCACAACCAATGCTTGATTTGATTGAAGTACATTTTGAATTTTTATAGGTTCCATTAGTTTAAGGAGCCATGATGTGCTAAATTGAATTTTCAAATACACTCTTTTTTGTAAAGTGAGAGTGGAAAAAATAAGTTGATGTGATCCTAATCAGATATTAAAACTCTTATTTCAACTTTTCCAATGTTTTTATCTTGATGTGTGTTTTTCTGAGGAACTTGAGAATTTATCAGGGAGAAGGAGAAGGAGCATATTGGTTGTTTATAGTATCTACATCCTAACATAAGCATCAAGAATGGAATCCACCATCTACGTTTATGAGGCCTAGATAGTTGAGCCATTTCCAATAAAAACTTCATTCATGTTGGTGTAACCGTTAAATGACAGATTAAGCTCTAGGGTTTGGTTGTGAGAGAATTGTTGACAAAAAGTAGTTTTTGCATGTTTTTTGAATGTTTCAACCTACCAATTCTTCTTTCATAGTGAATATGGCTTACCAAGCATGACAATTAGGCTACCAAGTCTAAACACTTTACACTTTTATATGCCTCAACCAAATAAATGTTGGTCAAGCAAAAAGACCCATGTTCCGCTTCAAGGAGATCTTTTATTCTCTTTTGGATTGCTCTCTAGGCAAAGGATTGTTGTGTAATTTTGTAAGGATGATAAGGCCGAAAAGTGGCCAATGGATTAAAAAATCTTTCTATTTAAAATAAGAATTGCGATGTTTCTATAATACTTTGACCTCCAATGAATATTTTCTGGACTTAATAAAGCAAATGATTCTCATAGTATCAAAACGGATGATTTCCACGGTGACTAGCTTATAATTTCAAGGTTAACAGTTAATATCTTCTTCCTCTCATGATGCATATTATATTTGCATGTCTCGTGATGTGTGCTAAATTAAATTCTAAATTTGCACTATAATTAGTCTGCAAAAGCACAATGGATACTTGATTGTGTAGTCATTTCCATGAAGCAAATTATCCATAAACGACGCAAAGGATTTTTTTTGGTTGATGAATGACAAAAAATCTCTCCATGTAGGACAAAAATGCAACCATTCATCCTCTAAATTTTGTGTGGAAAGGGAAGGTCTTCTACAATAGTTTGTCTTCTAGTGTATGTTTTTTCATTTTTTTTAAGCCAACACATGATACACGGTATCCAAACATATGATTTCCACGGTGACCAGCTCGTCCTTTAATCCTTGAGCAGCTAACCCATCACGGTGGAAATCATATGTTTGGATACCGTGTATCATGTGTTGGCTTAAAAAACTGAAAAAAAAAACATTCATTAGAAAGACAAACTACTACTGTAGAAGGCCTTCCCTTACGCCACAAAATTTGGAGGATGAATAGTTGCACTTCTCTCCTTGATGAAGAGATTCTTGGTCATTCATTGGCCAAAACATATCCTCCCCGTTGTTTAGGGGTTAAGGATTAAAGTGGGAAAAAAACCAAGGCCAATCAACTAAAGGCCAACTTACATGTAAGCCCGGTAGGCAAGTTTACAACTAAATTAAGCAAGAAGACCGATTGTCTTGTCGGGGTGGGCAAGCAGAAAAGGAGGAGTTGAAGCTTCACCAATAATTATCGGTGGACAACCTCATCTGTGGAGACTAGTGAATCTAATACGTGTGAATTTCTAATTGTATCCCTCCTACCCACCCACCAAGTCCACATGAAAGTGCAATGGCTATTTTCCCATGTAGCACTTGCTGTGAAACTTTCCTGATGATCAATACATGTAAAGAGGCCCTAAATTCTATTCGGCGGGTGACCCTTCTACACGATAAGGGCCTCCTCACGTGTATCGGTAGGTGGAAGGAGTCAACAAGGTTTAAATATAGAGAAGCACTTTTATACTCCTTCTACAGTGTCTAATACACTGATATCGGTGGAAATCTCTCTCTCTCTCTCCTACTTCCCATGCTTATTGATCATCGGTGGCACTGTTTTTGTCTTTTAGTTGCTTTCTTTGCCCACCGGGCTCACATGTAAGGTGGCTACACCCAAAACCGCCACTTTTTGCTACTGAGCCTAATTACTATTATTAGACTGGTCAAATGTTCATATGTTCTTGTACGCAAGTGAAAAAGGAGGTTCCAACGCACCAAAGAACATGACATTTGGATATTGTATGCAAAAGTGATTAAGGAACAAAGTTTGGTTCTAAAAGCGTTTCTTCCACATAGGTACAGAGCTGATTTTGGAGATGTACACATAGTATAGATGGCGGTTTAAGGTCAGTGGCACATTTGGGTGTACCTACCTTAAACTGTCCCTAACTCTACTCTACTGTACAGACAGTATGAGTTCTGGAATCCGTATGTGCTGTTGTGCTGTAGTGTAGCGTATCCGTCCCTTCTTTCTGCAGCTGCAGTGTAATCGCAGACGATGATTTGTTGTGTCGAACATTCTTCTTCCGGCAGACAGTCCTTCCTGTGCCTGCCAAGGTTTAGGTATTTCAGTGTCCCTTACATTCCCTGGACCCTACGCTACATAAACTTAGACACGGCTCTGCTGCCAAAGTGCTCAAGCCAACGCCAACGCAACGCAGCGGCACGCAACTCGACGGTGGGAGAAGAGCTGCACCAACAGCTGGACTAAACTTAACTCCCCCTGGCTACCTTGCCACAGTACTGTACAACCCTGGGGGGGGGACCTTGTCGCCTATTTATAAAGGCCCCGTTTACACTGGAAACGAGGAGGCCAGACAAATTGACAAGTCTCAGGGCCGCTTTACACTATGGTGGAGGAGGAGAAGGGGGCAACTGGTCAAGAATTGTAGGCAGTATGATTGGAGGAAATAATTTATGTTCTTCACCGGATTGGGTTTGCATTACATGATGCCAAGTCCGGTTTTCAAGGCAGATATATGTGGCACCGTTCCATTGGATAGTTGGAAAAGCGTTGTAAGTCATAATGCACACCCTCTCTCTATACCTTTAGATTTGTGGAAAGTACAAGTATGGACGTTTGTGATGAACTAAAACATTAAATGTTTTTCAGCCCTTGTGGAGGACTGCAAGTTCCCCTAGGTTCCCAGACTCTAAAAATTGTGCCGCAGTAGCTGCCTGATTGTCACATCATTTTTTTATTTTTTTTATTTCAAAAAAAAATCAACTTTTTTTTTCATTAAATTTTTTTTTGACAACGGCCGTTCTTTAACTGCTGGAAGAACATTGCCGGGAATAGGCCTGAAACGGCCCTCCCCCCCCCAAAAAAAACCCACATCTAATGGATAGTGTGCTCTAAAAGCTACCATATAAGGGCTGGTCCGCCTTTCTCACAGGTCTCTATGGATAGAAATATTTTAATATCATTTTTCAGAGAAAGAAAAATAGATGTAAAACCTAACACAAGTGGTTTTGTATTTTTCCAAGCATTTTTGAATTACTAATAAATTTTCAAAGATTCGGTGCATAGGCACCTATTTGTAACCATAGGGCTCCCAAAATTTGTCTACTTGCAACTTGTTAAGAGGTGTGTGGAAATCAAAAACAATGATTGGCTCTTATCATAGAAAAATAATTTTTCCTTGATGTATTCAATTGCTAAAGTGGTCCATTTAAGGATCATCCCATCTCCATTCTCTAGGTCAAAATAGGATCAATTGGAAGGAGAGGGTTGCTTTTAGAGCATAATACCTTATTAGACTTGACATTATGTCCATTATGCTCTTGAGTCTCCCTGCTCTTAGAGGATTATCTATTCTTTTACAACCAAGACTTGTTGGGTGGAGAATTTCTAACATATATGAAAATAACATGGTTGCCTATGTGGTAGTACTTTTTGTTAGATGAGTTCACTAGAGGTCAAGTTCTTGGGTGGCCTCACCGCCCGGAGAAGAATTTTGGCCTTAAGACAACTCCAACTTCATTTATTGTCTTTTCATTGTGGCATATCTTAATTGTGCAATTGAGGACTTCCTTTATTTCAAATCGCTTTAGTTGACTCTTTGTCTCTTCTTCACCATAGTATAAAATTGAAACTCTTTTTTTGGTGAAGTTGACTTATAGACTTCAATTTGTGAAGTTGTTTGGAAGACTTATCTAGTTGGTGTTTACACTACAACCGGTCAAGACTTTTATAACATTATTATATTATCATTTCATCTTTTCCAACATCTTACCAATTGTCTTAGCCAAAAGTTCTTGACCACCGTATGCACTTCGCTACCATAGTGTAAATTAGCCCTCACTCTCTAAGCCTCCCCGTTTGTTTTTGAGAAGTCTTCCTTTGGAAGCCATGATCTTTGGATAGGTGCAAACCGACTAAAGGGCAAGAAATGGAAGGAAAAAAATATTAAAAAGAACTATTAAAAAAAAAAAAAAATTTTAGTGAAAAAATCCCAAACCACCTCTATGAGGTGGGTTTGACTACTATTATAGGGGTTCAAAATTTGAGGAATTTTTGGTCAAATAAGATAAAAGTGTACACCATGCCATTGGACCTTTTTGAAGACTCATGACCTTTCATTTCATAACGTAAATCCAATTTCCAAGGAGTTCTCAATTTCAACCAATCAAAACCTTCAAAACTCTTTGCCCCTTTACCTTTGGATCTAGTGTATAAATTAAAAAAAACTGAATTTGTACATGGAATTGGAGACCTTGGATTAGCTAAATTATACTTGGATATTAAAGATTAACAAAATTTAATTCTAAAAATAGATGTTAAATGTTAGGAATATAATTTTTTCAAAAATATAATTTTTTACAAATATAGGAAAAATACGAATTTGAAGGAATATTCCTATTTTAGAGCATTTATCCAATTGTTTTTTCCAACTTTAATGAAACATTTGGCATAGAAGTGTTGATCCTAATGTTGATTCTAATAGTTGAATACAATAGTGATCACATAATACATAATCAATGATCCAAAATTAGGGGTAGGATTTTACATTTATCTACCTTTCTCCATGCAATGAAGAAAGCTACATACAAGACCAAATGAGCTCTAGTTCTAGCTCTCCAATAATAACATTGTTTTTGAAATATGCTTCTATTGATACTACAAAATTAGATGAATATAATATTTAAACATAATTTGTGAACTTCAAATATTAATAACAATTGCAATTTTCATGGTTCAACCTAACCAACCCCAAGTCTCCAGATAAAAACATGCCCCTTCTATTAATTTATAGTTAACCTTGTATTTCCTAACCTCTCAAAGCTTATTTGGAATCTTCTATTCCAAATATGAGCTCAAAAAATTTCTATCTCTAGAAAATAACAAGAATAGTGTAATCATGAGGCTTTGTACTAGGTAAACAACAACAATAAATTATTGATCAGTCAAATCCAATTGTTTTTTTCCATCTCTAGACAATAACAAGAATAGTGTAATCATGAGGCTTTGTACTAGGTAAACAACAACAATAAATTATTGATCAGTCAAATCCAATTGTTTTTTTCCATTTGTTTTAGGTAATGCAAAAAGCAATAATCACTGGAAGGATGAAGCTATTTGCATCCATAGAAATGGATGAAAGTTAACTTGCAATCTATAGATGAAATTTTATTTACTCATTCAAAACAACATGCGTTCATCCAAAATAGAACGATATTATCTCAAGATTCGGTAGTCATTTGACAATTTCATCCATTGAAAAGCAAGAACATTATGCCAAATATTCCCCACAGAAGGAAAATTATTGCTTTTCAACAAAAAAAAATAGCTAAAAAAACACACCCTAGTCAGACCCCCAATTCCCACTCCAACCAAATCCTAACTGCAGTGTGCAGTGTAAATACAATTGTAGATAAGATTTAGAAACTGAAATTCAAAAGCTAGAGTTGATGCCATAGTCTCTGTCCGTCTAAGGGACACAAGCAATAAACTTTAGTCGGTTCTTATTGGATTGTTTTTTCCCCGCCCCCAAACCAGACCTCATTGACTCACTCACAACCGCTGCTTGAATGCCCAGAATGAAGAAGACTTGCGATCTCATTTGAGAAGGGAAGAGAATTATTGATTCCATCTACACACTTCATGCTTCTTGGACGTCGGTAATTGAGTGTCTCAGTTTGCAGTTTCTTATTGAATGGGGCAATCTTATATGCAAACATTCAAGCACACTCATACTTAGGCACAGTCAGTTTCAAAACACGACCATACACAGCAGCAGCAGCTCCGTCTTGGAACGGATGGTTTGCAATGCAGCTTCAGTACTGATCTTTTGTTCAAATGCATGGGCACTGATTTCTTCACTTTATTTTCAGTCTTCACACGCATAAGGAATTTCAACTCTTTGCGCGCATGCAGTAGAATCGTAACAATCACATGAGAATCTCTAGCTACTAGGGCCAGTAACGTAGGGTGTAAAAATCCAACCTTCCACTGATTGACGCACTCGATCTGCCGGAGAGTCTGTGCAGATTCCTTGCAGTATATCTTCAGAATCCATATCGGCACACAGTTCAATTCAATTGCAGATTCCGCTTGTCGATCTTACAGCCTCTTAAGAATGGGATTCCTAAAGTACATTTTACTAGATGAATGCCGCTCTCTTAAACTATCTTAGTGGTCGAACTATTACTTTCACAAGACCGGCTGTCGTAAATGCAAGAAGTTGCACTACAAAAGCCATCGATTGCAGAAAGCCGTTCCATAGCCGTTCCACATACTTAGAGTCACTTCGCATTATGGCCGACCAAGTCGAGAGGCTGTGGGATTGAGTAGACAAATTTATGTTGAGAGTCCAAAGAAATGAACAATAAAATATAAAAATTGGAGCCTTCGATTGACTATATTAGTGTGAAGCCTCCAAAGGCCAAGCCCAAAGTCCATACACTTAGCAATGAACTTCCACCTACCAATCTAATGTTTGAGATCTTGTCATAAGTTGATGACCTCTCGGCCATAGTTTGGGTCTTCATTTTTAGTCTACCCAAACTATCTTTGAGAGTCCGTCGCCACGTAAGCAATTTATTGCCACGTAAGTAGTTGGAGGGTGATGGCCTTTGGACTTGTGCCTTCTAGTGTGAAGGATCGAGAGATCAAACTTTTGATTTTTAAAAATTTGATTGATAGAAACCCACGACCTCGCAACCTTTGACCACAGTGTCAAGTGGCCCTTACATGCTAATACTCAATCAAAGCTTACTTACCCATGATTGGTTGGTTGCCTTCAATGGTTCCCTTCTTCCCGACTGAGTTGATTAATGTCTTTTCTTATGCTTTCGTCACTGAGCTCAGCATTTTCTGTACGTACGAAGTCAACCGTTCAAACTCGTGTGAATCTTCAGAATCCACATCGGCATAAGTACTGTGAAATTGCACATTGAAACCTTGTGTATCTTCCGAATCGGATCTGTCAGGCTCGGTACACTATCTGATTGGACAACGACTACATGGGGAAGTGGTGAAGCCATTTAAAAACCCCATTTTTGTTCCTGAAATCAATGGTTGTTTCAGATGGGTTGAGTGTATGAGTTTCAAGGCCATTCTTGTCCTCATTCGGGGTGCCTGGGGTCACCGAGAATCTGCGGCAGTTGTAACATGTGCGCCATACTTTTGTCGCTTTTACCACATGATTCTTGTTTCTCGGTTTGGGGACGCAGGAGAGGAGGGCCACAGAATCAATTCTACGCTTTTCAAGTGGTACCAAGCTACTACTGTGTGCCATCAAGGCTTTCACGGCAGGGCTTTTCCTTCAAACTCCGCAATAGAAAGTGCTTCTTCTGTAGGGGCTTTTCGATGCACACAGCGACCTGGCTCCAATAGGGGTCTCCGCGTCGTATTTTGATTGGAGTGTAAGGTGGAAATACCCATTCCCGTCCCTGTATCCAATTCCGTCACCATGTACCAACAGAGTACATTCTTACTACAAAAATGTGCACCTTTGGTACATCATGATGGAATTGGGTACATGGACGGTTTCATGGTGTCTTCACCTTCGAGTTCGCCAATGCATCGACGGTGGCAAGGTGAGGTGATTGCCTAAAGTAATTGCATGACATTGCAAAACCGTCCCATCTAGATTCTTGCCTAGAGTGGAAGTCCTTTGTTGAGAGTTGGATGCTTCACATTGATTTTGGGTACACTAATTTTTAGTGCACTTTGAAATTCATGGTTTAGTGATACATTATTTTAAGATATTTGAAATATTGCTTTGACTTCCAACAAGATCCAACAAGATTTAGACAATTTAACAAGGGAAAACCATCCTACATTATTGCTTATTTGGATGATTTTTAGGTGCTATGACTTTGTTAGGATCTAAACTTCAATTGTTGTAGGTAGATTTGACTATTATTAAGCAAATTTCAATGACTCCTACGATTTTGTATTGGTGAAGTTTTTTTTGGTCACACATGAGGAGGTCTATTTGACTTTCAACCAATGTGCAAATCCAAAGGAAAGAAAAAGGTTTTGAATTTTTTTTTGTCTCCAACCTTGCATGGTACATCAGGTGATCATGTGGGTCAAAAAATTATATATTTTTATTAATTATTTTTATTAATTATTTTTTTGTAATTATACATTTTCATATAGTCAAACGTCCCTGAGCAAGGTTAAGATTTCTTCTAATGAAATTCAACCAAATGTGAAACTTGGCATTCAATGATTGGAATATGCTGAATTTAACTATGTGTCATGTTTAAAGGGAAGATGTCCTAAATACATCTGGACAAATAATTTAAAAGTATCTAATAAGAAGAATTGAGATTAATTATGTAGGAGTTTAAAATGGTAGAGAGGTGTTCTATAATTTTAGACCACATGATCTTGAATCATAAACAAGTTCATAAATGGATATGTTTAGATTATCAAGGGTTAGATTGAGATGAGCAAAAGGCAGTTTTATACTCCCTATATATTTAATTAATTGCATTGAATATAAACCATTCAATTGTCCAACCAAAATTTAGACTTCAATTGAAGAATGTTTGAGAGAAGGTTTAAAAAATGATGCATTATTGAACTATACGGGTTGAATTTTTGATGTTTATGTTATTCCTGAGACTCCCAAGATTCATTAAGAAACAAGGGAAAAACATGTTTTACCACCCTTTGTAATTTCAAAATAGATCTATTGCAATGAATGTTGAAAAATCACAACTAATTCCCTAAAAAGATCCTAAGATATGGTATAATAAAGAGTAAATGCATCATTCATTAGTCTTTCAATAAATCTATTGAAGATTTTAAATTTCCACCCTCTTTTGAATGTGAAAATAACCTTTAAAATAGACATTCTATAAATTCTATACTTGGCACCCCAATAATACAAGAACATGAAGTTATGTTTAGTAAGGTTGTTGCTATATATATTAATACAATTTCAAAGATTGAATCATTAAAAAGAAATCATAAGATTATGAATTAGCGGTATATAGATGGTGTAATATTCTTACATGGTAATCCTAGTATTAGTAGTATATATGTACTTACTTAAAAAAATTTAGTTGATTACAAATAACTTAGAGAATTTGTTTCATGTTGGACATTGACTTATAAATAGTTGAAAGTATATCTATCAACAAGAACAAAGATGGAAGTGCTTGAATATGAAATAAAAGTAAAGATGTGCTATAACTCTAATTTTGATAGGTACAAATTCACATATATCATACTCATACTTAGATAGCAAGATTGGCACTTTTCTGTTGAATATTTCATTAAAGTTTAAAAATAAGGTTCAATATTTTAGAATATAATTAAAAAAAATTGGAATAAATTTTTTTTTAAATAAAAAATATTCGATACCTAATCTATAATATTTTCATCTTTTACAGATGGATATTTTGGGATTTGTCTAATTAAGCTTGCTATATGTGAAGTTTCTAGTTGAACTTTAAGGTAGTATTTTTGTTGTGTTTGGTTGTTCTTTTGGAATAGTTGGTAGTTTAATTGTTAATTTTGTGGTCAAAGTGGGTGATTTGGCATGTTAGTTCACCAATTTGGGAGAGATTAGTAGCTACAATGCCAAGTTGGATATGCAAGTTGGATGTGACAAAGTGACAATGTTGCCAAGTGAACTATCAAATGGGTGATTACCGAGTTAAAAGCTAGTTGGTGTTTGTACATGCGGTTCCAATTTAGTAGTTTGCCTTTGCGTTTTAGTTGTGCAACCTCCAGCTTGCATCCTATTAGATTGGTGAAGATTCATTTTGAGGTTACCCACTGCTAGAGAGTCGAGTGAGCGTCCCAACCTAAGTTGGTTGTGTATTTTTCTTTGTTTTGTGAGATGTGATGTGTGCTAGTTAGAGTGATGGAATTTGTGGTTCCAAGTTGGTGATGATACGTTGAGTGATGAAGCTAATCGAATGTTGTGCTATAATATTTATCAAGTTGGTTGTTGAAATTGTGAAATTATTAATGGTGATGTGATCACCATATTGAGCAATATGATATAAATTTAAAGCCTAATCAATTTCTAGTGCAGCATGGTGAATGTGTATCTTAAAACAAGTGATTGTGTGTTTTGGAGTTGTGTTACCTATTTTAGAGATTGAACCTAGTAGCATAGATTCCCTATTTGCATGTCTCCCTTGGAACCAACTTATTATACTGAAATAAGGGATTAGTTAATTATTCTCCTTTAATATTATTGTTTATTTAACCTACATTTTCTATCCTAAAAGCAACTCCTATGCAAGAACATAAATAGAGACAATATTGGAATTTTGAAGTAGAGAGAAGCAAAACTCATTTCATTCCAGTGACTTTGTAATGTAAAGTTGCAATCCAAATCTAAAATGGATTTTTTTCCATTATAAAAAGTAGGAGAGGAAAAGATTATGGACTAATAAAAGACCTTTCATGTAGAATTAATTTTCTTTATCGGCACACATAATAAAGCTTGAAAGGTATAACAATTATGATTTTTTCTATTATGAACCAATTTGCGGGCTCTCCATATTTTGCCAACTTATTAGGCTTGAGAAAGAAAATGGTAGGACCAAAAATAAATAAAGACCAAGGCTGGTTGCATTGGGAGGGTGTCTTTTTGAGGTGCCTATTTATGCCATTGATGTGGTGGTTTCCAATAGGATTGGAGCTACTCTATTAATACAGCTACTCACCTTAAGTATGTGTCCTACATAGCTCCAAAAACCACTTATTATGTGTACAAAGATGAAAAGACAAGCTCTTCATACAAGTGGCATGGTATGTGGTCAAACAACTTGCGATTTAGGATTTGTAAATTAGGATTAGTAGGAGTTCAACCAGTCATATTGTAGTTAAATCAAAAGCAAAAAATGTTTTCAAAGTAAAATTGTAGACCTCATTTAGGCATAGTAGAACAATTTTTTTTAAACTTTGAACTGAGTTAATGTGAAAAATCAAGCTAACTTTCATTTGCCTAAATCCGTTTGAAATTTCAAGTGTCCCATTTAAATTTATGGACAAATTTTGGATTGGGGTTAGAAGGGACATTTTCTTTGACACTTTTAAACATCCCTTTTGAATTTTGTCCATAACTTGTTTGGGAAGGTTCAAAATTACTAATGACTTCACAAAAATGAAATTGAACTTCATTTCCCAACTTTTTTTAGTTCAAAGTTTTTGGAAAAAGTTATTCTAATATGCCTAAATGAAGTCTAAAATTCTACTTTGAATGCAATTCCTACATTTTGACAATGAGTAGTTAAGCTCTCATCTTCAAATTATCCTATATCCTTTGAAGATTCATGATAGAAAATTAATTTAATTATAAGAAAAAATTTGTAGAGTTTTGAGCAATAAATTGCTCAAAAAAATTGTTACGTGTACCAATATGTATTGCTCTTGGACATCTCATAGACATCGTAATTTTCAACTAGTATGTATATACCTTGTAGATTTAGGAACCCGAGTAGGAACCTATTGAGTTTTGTGTTTGCCATATCGTTAAACTTATAGCTCCAATGATATGATATAAAGTAGAACAACCCATCATGGTCAAATGATCCATGATGGACACCTGAAGAATGACCCCATGATGGGTTTTCTTAGTTTATGAGATTTTGGGCCACAATCAATGTCTTACCTAACACTAGTGGAATAATTAGTAACCTCATTAGGAACATCCAACTATTTCAGTGTAAATAATTGTTGGAAGTGACTTTTTAAGGCCTTCCACGTTAAAAAATATTGTGACTACTTTAGAAGAGTAAGGTGAGCATTATGGGTATAGTTGTATGTTGGTCTTGGGGTAGTCTAGAGACTCTTTTGGACAGAACACTTAAAAAAATCATAGCAAATTCATACTTTGTTGAAAAAATATAATTTCAAATGCTCTTGTTAGTTTTCACACTTGTCTGTATATGGGGAATTTAAAAAAAAAAAATTTAGCCTTGGCATGAGGGCAAACTAGCAATTCTGACCATGATGGTCTGTTTTACCTTAGTCTAGACTTGGATTGAGTTTCATGCAGTAAAGACTTTCTCGTTAGCTTGAATGTGTTCTTCAGCCCAATTGAGAATATTGGATCACAGTTAGCAACTGGAATTATCAAACTATTTGTTCAGAGAAATTGGGTTTGATGGAACTCTGGTTTTAGGGTTTCGAGAATTTCGTTTTGGAGTGTCGAGTTTTTGCGGATGCCGTGAATCGGTGGCCATCCTCATTGGAAGGAGGTTGAGGTCGAGGTCGAGGTCTTGTAGTAGCAGGAGTGATTGTGATTGGAGTGAAACCCTAATCAAGATTGAGCGCAGACTATGCTTGCTTCAATTTGAGAGTCTTTATTAGGAGAAGGCATTTGGTGGGTTTTTTTGGAAGACATTTGGTGTTTTTTTTTGGAAGACATTTGGAAGGCGTCGTGAACGAGGATGGCGGTACGGTGTCCATTGAATTTGAGGCAGGGGTTGCGGTTTCTCGGCAAGTTATCAAATGTACGGATGTCTCTGCGTTTTTGTTTGATTGAATTCAACGTGCATTACGATGCAGAGACTCACACTTGTTTCAATCCTTTACAAGATAATTTGAAATGCTTCTGTAATTCCTTCTGAGGTTCTACGAGACAACCTTGGTTGCATCGTGGTGAATTTAGGTTAGAACAGGAATTCGGTTCTCGTGTGACTTCTGGATTCACGTTGGACCGAATGTGAAGATTCTTGTCGCGATTTAGGGTTGTTTAATTGAAGCACAGAATATACTAACCCCTAAGGACCAAGGATTCATGGTTTTAAATTGCCCAAGTTGATTGATCATTTTGTTGAAAAAACGTATTTCAGATGGGGCCGAATTTTAAATCAATGAAGAATGTTGTATGTGTTTTTCTAAAAATAATTAAAGTTGAACAAAAGAAAGTCTTCAAATAACTTACTCAAAACTACTGAAAACACATGAGCCCAATGTGGAACCTCTTGGTCCTCTGAGCTGATTTTAAGCATTGGATCAATGTAACTGTTTATTAGAACACCTTGTTTCATTCTTCTAACAAGCAGCTGTATAGATCTGAATTAGCAAACGTTCCCAATGCTAATGTTTAATACTTTGAATTACAGGGCCCTCCGTCGAGAGAAGTTGTTTCGGGCTCCAGATGCAGAGCAACTCCTTCGGAGGAATCTGGACTCCGGTCTGTTGTGGTGGCAGGGTTAGTGTTCTGCACAACCTCAGGAGCCCTTTCCACAGAGCAGCTCAACGGTATGAGAATGAGGTCCTCAATTGCCCCGCGTTTTTAGGTTTTCATTTATGAAAAGTGCGTTTTATTAGGGATTGAGCACTAAATCAATTGGTGAATTGAAGCTGAGGCGATGTCATGATATAAGTGAATTGTGGGACATTGATAATTAGGGAGGAATGAGAGGAACCATGTTGGTGAAGGTGTTGAGACACAGGGTTCATCTGCGGAGATTGAGGAAGCTCCGAGTACCCGAACTGGTGACCACGGTATCAGATCTTTGCAACTATAAGCTGCTTGTATAATTTTACATCTTTGAATTTCTCTTACTTACCTGGCTCCTAAGAACCACACGTCCAGAATTTCATTAAGTGCCGTTATAGTAGCGTCATGAAACTAATGAGAACTTCCATATGATTTTATTTTATTTGTGGAAGTGCCTTGGTTTTAACCTTTCACTTAAGGCTTTATGGAATTAGGAGGGCTAGATTAAGTGTTGTTAATGACTTAAAAAATTTTCTTCCTAATTCTAATTAACTCTGAAATTTATGAAAGGACTTGTGTTGGGTTGCATTTGCTCTTCGCAACGGCCAAACAAGGATGAAATCCTTATTTTTATTGTTTAAGGGAATTTACGTTAGACCGCATTTCAAGGACGTATCAATGACGGTGCACTGCGATTTGGCCTTTGTGTGTCATGTTGTGCAGATGATATCGTCAAGAATTGGACTGCTACTGGGAGGGTCTCCAATGCATTTGCACACTCAGGAGCTAGTCGACCGGAATTAGCTGCAAAGGATTCTTCTGGTGAAAGTCCATCTTCACAAGGGGGTTGCTTAAACCGGTTTTCTATTGCTGATGCTGCAGCAAGGGCTGCACCTGCTGTTGTTAACATCAAACTTTCAATAGGCAAGTTTCCAATCTTACCAACACTCTATGTACTTGTTTCTGCTTTTATGGTTCCTCTCTAGCCTTATTTTTAGTTGATCTTTTCTCCTTGCCTTTTCTCCTTGCCTTAACATTTAAATGAACCGAATTGCCAAGTATGAAAGGCCCTGGTTGCGTGATATTTGGTTGAAAAACTTATGAAAATTTGCTTCTAATGAGTTATAACATGCCTCCTAACTTGATCTCTTGCTCGGTTTTGTGTCATATGATGGTATTGTTGGATAGGTATGAATGGTGTGCTTCTAATAGCCATTATCCATGTTCTGATTCTTAGTATTTAGATTGTGGCGACTCATTGACGTTTGTTGGCTAGGGTTTCATATGATGTTAGATAGGCTTCTACACCCGCCAACTAATAGCTTTTCAAATTAGTTCATAAATGATGATTCCTTACACTGAGTGGTTGCCGTTACCTGGCCTTCTAGTTATGCCAATAAATCGAATATTTTATAGTCAGAATATAATGTGGAGGTTTTGGGAAGTGCAGGGAGGAGGAATGCAATTTTTGGAGAATCAGCAGGCTCTGGATTTATAATCAAGTCGGATGGTACTATAGTGACAAATGCGCATGTTGTTTTTAGCGATCGACGTGGCATCCCCAGAGGTTCGGTAAGCATATTTGATTAGAATTTGTCTATATTCAAGTTTCTAATGGGTTTAGGTCGCAATGCTATCCTTAGGCTAATCTGAGTTACTATTTTGTTGTTGAAGTCAGGTTATTGTAAAGTCAAGCAAGTTGAGTCTCTCTTTGTCGATTTCCATTCCAATTATGGTCATTACCAACTGATTCTGATGCCCGTGTAGTTGACTGTGACTTTGCAAGATGGTCGGAATTTTGATGCTAAGGTGGTCGACTTTGACCTCTTGTCGGATTTGGCTGTGATCAAAGTGAACTCATCCACGCCACTACCCGTAGTGAAGCTTGGTACGAGCAAAGATCTCAGGCCGGGTGAGTGGGTGATTGCTTTGGGTAGTCCTCTTCATCTACAAAATTCAGTAACAGCTGGTATTATCAGGTAGAGATGCCCTTCTTCTCCTTTAATCGACTACTGCAGATGCTGTAACGAGAGATAATGCTTGAAACATAATATTTTTGTTTCTACACCTCCTCATCAAAATGACTTGGTTAGAGTATTTCTGAGCTTTATGATACAGTACTCAATGTGATAGAGTATCCTTTTTTCATTTTTTATGAAGTCTAGTAGGGATATCTAGCAATCTCTTTTGGAAGATATGTTACTTATTATATATCATGAATTATGATTTGATGAATCGTAACGTTAGAATCTCTTGATGTTGATTTTACATTTATTTTCTGTGTACATAATGCTCAATTCCATGCCTCCCTACTCTTAGCATGTGTTGTAAATCTTGGCTAAATCTTAATTTTGGAAGTCTATGCTGTTCTTGCTTGTAGTTGTGTAGATCGGAAAAGCGCAGAAATGGGAATTGTTGGAGTTGGAACTGCTTACATTCAAACTGATGCTGCAGTCAATCAGGTACACTTGCGAAGTCTTCCATTGTGTAATTTGTTTGAAGGCATAATCTATTTGTTGAATTTTTGAATTAGTTACTTTTTTTTATGTATCCAATGAATCCGAGTTCTACGAATTGATCATCTTATTTGAAGGAGAGCTCATTTCCAAAGCCTTTGTTATCAATGTAGATATTTTAATATTATGAAACACTAGGGATTGGAAGTTTTGTCTTGAATTTGGAATGTTGCGCATAAAATTAGCATATTTGTTGCTGTTTCAGGGTAACTCAGGTGGACCATTGATAAATCTTGAGGGTGAGGTGATTGGCATTAATACAATGAAGGCTTTAGGTTCTGATGGTGTCAGTTTTGCTATACCAATTGACACAGCATTCAAAATAATGAACCAACTCAAGAAGAGTAGGTAAGCTTCCAATGTCACTTGAGATTTTGTTACTTCACCGATTTGCTTTTGGTAATTATGATGTCTTTGTTGGGGATTGCTATTATGAGCATTTTCTGTTGTGATTGTCTTTATTTGTTCAGGCGTGTCATACGACCTTGGCTTGGAATGAAGATGTGTGAGCTTACGGAACCTAGAATTTTGCAACTGAAGGAAAGAAGGCCCGATTTTCCTAATGTAACTGCCGGCATACTTGTCTCTCAGGTTAGTCCGATTTGTGTTTGTACTAGTGAGTTTTTTTCACCTTCATTTCTATCTAGGCCCCATCTACACCATCCAAGTAGCACCTTTAGCAAACTAGAATCATTTATTTGGTGCCTTCATTTTTAGAGCTAGTGGGTGTTGGTGTAGTAGGGCCTTGCCTTGTATAGTTGTATTGGAATTTTTTTGGCCAAAGGCTTATTTGCAACACTAAGTCCACAGTTGTAAAAATAAATGAGCGTGTTGGCATTTGTAGGTAATACCTGGGTCCCCAGCATCTGGAGCTGGGGTGCATAATGATGATGTGATTATTGAGTTTGATGGAGTTCCTGTTACCAGCATTACTCAGGTATGTAAGTTCTAGTTGTGAACTTTAAGGCACTTGAACGGTCATTAATAGATTAAGAACATAATTGTACTATTAAGGCTTTAATCTCCTACTGCTACAACGATGTGAAATTTGGGATATTGAGTGGTTTTTGTGAGATGAAATGATATTATCATCTTAACTATGTGTTACGAAGGAACGCATGCATTTATAGCCTTGATGATGCTACTACGCAAAATAGTTAGACGATACTATTTGTGTCACATCAAGTATTTTAAAGTATGTAGGAGTGAATTTTGGGAGATGTATAGAGTGACAGAGAGATTTTTGGTTTACGAGCCAAATCCTTTGACATCATTTTTAATTACTATGCATGGTTTTCATTCAAAGATTAGTGACCAAAGACTTTTAACCAAGTTGTGCTTATATCACTTATTTGAAAGACTAACCAAGTACATGAATAGATCAAATGTTGTTAGTAACATTATAATAGACTAGATCTAGTCCTAATGGTTTAGATATTCTCCATCTTAAGAAGTGTGTCAACAGTTATGCTTCTAAAATACTTTCTACCCCTTGAGGTAATGACAAAATTGGTATAGTCTATTAAAAGCCTTTTGTAGTTGTGGTTGGCAGTTTTGTTGGTAACAATGCAACTTGGATTTGACCACTTAGCTTGACAGTTGGTTCAATAGCATCTAGCTATAGATTGTGTTTTGAACCTTGTGTTTTAGAAATAGAGATGGTTTTTTGGTCCCTTTCACTTTAATTGTTGGCAAGTCATCTTTCAAAGTTGTTGACAGATTGTAGAGGCCCTTGGAGACAAAGTAGGAACCTCATTCAAGATGGTGGTGAAGCGAAGAAACAATGAAGAGGTTGAACTCTATGTTACGGCTGAGGAAGCCACTCCGGAGATATAAGTGAACATGTTCCCATTTTGTAACAATTGGCCCTTGGGGTCATTTGGCTTTTTGTCATGACATGGTGTACCAACATGGAAGAACACAGAGGGTAAGAACATTTTATTGTTAGAAGGTAGAATTAGAGGCAATTCTATCTTCTAGAGGTAAGGACATTTTATTGGCCATCCCATTTGTAGGTGATCAAGAAATTGTATTCTTGTTTTGAGTCATATGTGACATATGAAGTTGGAGCATTTGTTCAATCAAGATTTGTGTTTTAAAAGGTCAAGTTGGTGAGATGTTGTCATTCAAGCTAGTGTCAAATGGGAAGTCTTCAATACCAAGTTTAAGTTGGATCATAGTTCCTGGTTGCAAAGCACAGACTACATGAACTTATTGTAGGTGCTTGTTCAATGCATCTCTACTATGACATAAGGTATGTGCACCAAGAATCGCCATTTCAAAGCCTCCTTTAGATTTGCAATGGCACTAGAAATATAGTGTAGTTGCTCATTGTTTCTTTTCTATGAGACATGGTAGAAAAGAAAACTTCATTCAAGCATCGTAGTAGATCCCTTTCTAGGCTCCGAAGTCACTCTAATAATTTCTTCAATATTCCTTACCTTAAACTCACTTTTATTAAATAAAAATCATGTAACATTTGGGTAATTGCAAGAAAGATCGGTACCATCTATCATCACAATGAGAAGATATCTTCTTATCATCCTCTATAACTTTTGAAGTATAAACCTCATGAACTTGAAATTTTTATTGGAGATGTCTAACTCAATGGTAATCAAATCTCTTATTTTTTAGAAAGAAAAAAAAATCATTTTATATTTAAAAATCATTTTTGTTTACTTGCCACACTATAAGGTTTAAGGGGTTTTACTACGTTAGGAGTCTCCAACTTTAATGATTTGGAGCTGAAATTTTCATGGTCTATTTGCGTAGTAGGAAAGCATATTCCTACCAAAGGAAATCTAAAAGAATATTATTTTGTGTCCTCCATATAAGTGCAAGCAACACTTCCATTGCACACAATTTTTGAACAATGAAGATGGTTCTAAGAGCATTCTTTTGGTGAAATCTCATCACTATGAACTCTTTCCATATGGCCAATGACATATGCTCCCATTAGAACAAAGGGTCACATTTTTACCACATTGCAAATCTACGATACTTGATTCCATCTAAACTCCCATGAGAAGCATTGTCATTCTCCTTTGGGACCTAGATGTTGCATCTGAGATGAAGTCACACTAACCAACAAAGGTGGTGGGAGAAGTTTCACTATTCTACGATCAAATGAAGGAAAGGCCAATGTGTTTTTATGTCTTGAATGAGATGCACATTCATTAACTACAATTAGCTAACTCATTGACAATAAATTTGTGAGAACTTTTGTTTCTAATATGACAAACTTACAATCTCACACCATAGGTCATGCATGTCGATTTTACCAAGCCCATCACCAAGATTCTCCAATAGAGACTTCTTTTTCAGGCTCTTCAACTACAAATTAACAAAAACAATAATCATAAATAAAAGCATATCTCTCAAGGTCCTCATCTACATCTATCCTATATTTTGTATGAAAGCTTCTTCTTAAGATGGAAAAGACAAGATGTTGCAGTTCTCCAAAATGATTCAAAAAATCAATTTCATGCAACAACCACCACCATAGCTTTGTGACATATCCAACACACTCCATTTGTTCACCTAGTATTTGCAACGCTAGTGGGGGGTAATGATAACTGTTCCATCACCTTTCTAGAAATAACAACGCTTAACCCCTCAACGCCCAAGGGGCTCAAAAGTAGCCTCTCATAGTTTGGAAGTCTAATTCAAAGTGATGTAACTTTTGCATCCAATGTCCAAATTCAAAAAAACTTGTTGGGAAAGTTGCGCATATTAGTCTAGTTCATGTAATAAAATTTTCAGACCAATTTAAGATGAATTGAGTTTGTGACAGCCATTCAAAGTTCACAGGTTCAATTTGATTTCAGCTTATTGCATTATCATGGCTGCAACTTCGGGAGCTTGTATCTCCTTCATCCAATGGTTGTTTTCAATAAAAAAATTTGTATTTTGTTCCTCTAGACATCTAATTAACGTGGTAAAATTTTCATGGCAAGCCAAGTTGAGTTGAATGTTTGGGAGCAATTCGAAGTTCAAAACCCTAACATTTTTTGGTTAGTGTAAACTTTGGCGGCTTGTTACTTTTTTATACTGTGTCTGTTTTCAAATTTGTTTTTTGGAAAAGTTGCGCATACTTGTCTAGTTTGTGTGGCTAAAATTTTGTATCAATCAAAGAAGTATTGAGTGACTGAGAAGCATTTTAGTAGAAGTAGGTTCAGCCTTAGATGTGTTTTTTGCACCCCTTTTTGTTATTTTTTTTTACATTTCAAAGTCATTTTACAAACACAATGATTTAATTTAATAAAATACTTTTCACCAGTGTGTTTATATGTTGATTTCAAACCACTTTCTAGTGTAAAGTTTTTTCATTTGAGTAGGTTTAGAAATCTAATTTCTCCTCCAAATGTGTTTTAAGGAAAATTTCAGCATCTTTTTTCAACACTAAAACATTATAATCTTGCAATCTACGAGGTCAAATGGCTCCAAATTTGATCCACGTCATCTACATATTACACACTACAAGATTGTACGGTTGAGATTTTGATACCTTCATGATATGTAGACTTATAGGGCTTGAAAAGCAATGATGTTTTTAAGCTCAAAATGGCCATGGGCCTTGAGGGGTTAATGTAAGATGGCATTAATTCATAGGCTGCTTTATTGTTCAAGCATATGGAAGAAAAGCATGCATCATGAAAAATGAATAAAGACTTCGCTTCTTCAATCTCCAACTGAGTCTCTAACTCTGTCATTTCTATGCATTCATTTGCATCCATCCTCAAAGGCATCAATTTGTATAGGTAATGTGTTGTCACAAGCACAACACTTCCAAGTCTATAGTTTGCTCATAAAAGAGTCAAAGCTTGCTTGGTTGTTGTACTTGACACGTTGTCTATTGTCAAGAACACTTTGACATTATTCATATCTCTCATCAAAGTGATGGCAATACTGCACATCCAAAACAACTAGTGTTAATTGCAACCAATTACACTCAAGTATGTAAAATTGCATGCAAATTATAATACACTATAGACTATAGGCTATCTATTGAAAATCGACCATGCATTGGATATCAAAAACATATCTATGCTTTAAGAATAACACATCTCTTATCAAACCTTGTCAACAATCATTGCATCTAATGTTTCAAGATTCATGTTGGTGAGCCTTCTAAGCACTTCTCTCAACCATTCTTCATCATTTTGATCTCCCAACTCCATATGAGCAACTTTGCCCCAACACTCCTCATATGCATCATTACTTACAACCTTGCAAATGGTATTTTTTCCAATATCTCCAACTCCATATTTAAGCCTATTACACGTACCTAATACAATGAATTTTTTTTTGATTGCTTGATCTTTTCTTGTATCACCTAGTATTTAATTGATATAAGTAGAAATGAATCAGAATCAAAGAATTTGCACAAAACAATTTAATCAATACCAATATAAGAGTATATTTCTACTCACCTCAATGTCATCTTAATTATATTGGGACAAAAAGCATCATCATTCATTGGAAACAAGTACATGTACAAAGCAACTTCAAACACTATTTTTCACACACCTTGCATAAAGGTGATTTCCCTTGAATATGAGAATCTTCAAACCGTGTCCTGTGGGGAACCAACTTACAAATCACTTCTACTATCTTCTCTTGAACCTTCACTTTCCCCAACTCCAAGTTGAACTTCAAGGCACTTATTGAGCCAAATAAATGCAAGGCATTTGCCCAATCATTCACATCAATCCTTTTATCACATTCTGCCCAAGTTTGCCATGGGGATAATCATTTGTCATGGTTCTCTACATCACGACATTGTGAATGTATGATGTTAAAAAGTATTGGCATTATTGTGAAGCTTGGCCTCTTCTTTTTGACATTTGTCATTGCCACCAACTCCAACATGGACCATTTTGAAATGAAGAATTCCTCAAATAGTACCACCACCCCAACTTCACATTGTTCAATAGCTTCAAAGATAAGCTTTGGAAAATCCTTTCCCATAGGCAAGCAATCACTACGCTTATTTAGAAATGGATGGTGATCACATCTCTCCAAGTCCACACACAATTGTTCCAAAAATCCTTTTCGTGCACCACTGTGACTCAAACACCTTTGGTTGTAAAGCGCTGAAACCCTGAAAAATTGAATGGGATCCATGAAAACCAATTCAAGATTGACCACCCCAACATCACCTCTCCACACAATCAATTCAACTTGAGATTCATAAAATTCTCCTCTTGAATGAACCGCTTTCGTTCTTCTCTAGATCGCGGACGCACAAGACACAGACCACGGCAGGCACACAAAAGATTCTTCTTGCGTAACAGGAAGATATCTGAGTAATACGTGCTGATGTGATGTTGTGAGACGGGATCCCACGATTCCAGTTTAGCTAGAGATTTCCGGGTGGCTCTCACAATGAAAGACGTGCGCACAAGAGTTTCAACAGCAAAAAGAATCAAAGACGGAGAGATGGAGTGTTCACCAGGTCCAGTAGTACTCAAAAAGAATCAAAGTCGGAGAGATGGAGTGTTCACCAGGTCCAGTAGTACTGAGAAATTCTCCAGCCTTAGATCGACTGCAAAAGAAGACGGATCCGCCAAAGTAGACAACAATATGCCCACGACCCACGGACAAGCGCATCGAGAGCGAGCTGGCCCCGGATCCCCAGCTATGGGGTTGTTTCCACAACCGCACGCGGCCACGGGACACAACTTCCTGCCACTAGCAGCTTGCTTCGCAACAACCCAAGAAGCGTCAAATCTTAACCAGTTTCGAGGATTCTCGTCGAAAATCTGCAACGCAAGACTTCACCGTCCCAATCAACCTTCCATTCCGTCTAGTTAGGAGATCGAAAGAATCTGCAGCACTAGCTGACTGTGTCCTGTAACGGGATCCATGTGTACGTCGTCGCGGATCCATGTCTTGCGTTGGGAATCTGGCGCAAGTTCCTCCACCCTGGTTCCTAGATTCTAGATGCTCGTGCTTTGCCGACGAAGTTCCGATACGAGGAAGAAGGGTCGAAACTTGGGCATCTGAGAATTAGAAGGTGAAAGTGACACTGCAATTCAAACGGGCAGGGATGGCGTGCGTCTCGTCCCGTCTAATCCCGTTCCGTTCCAGCAATTGCAAACGCCACCAGGACGAAAACTAGTCTACCGACACATTCCGTGCAGCCGATCCAACACCTCCAGCAGTACGTGGAGCGTCCTTGCCACTCATCACCAGCAAGTGACATCTATCGATGCATTATTTCGAAGGCACGAGGAGCGAGTGTTGAGTGAATTTTTTTAGTTTTTATTTTTCAGAGATGAAATCACATGTTTTATATATGTCATAAAATTTTCAGAATTTTTCGTGAATATTTCAAATTACCATGAATTTTTGATGAAAAAATGAAGAAAATTCATATCATATACAAAATATGCTTAAAAATTTGATACTGCCATACTTGGTGGTTAATGTTGGCATATTTGACCATTCATTCAATTTTTTTTTCCAGAAAATAAGGTTCAATATTTACTATAAATGAAAAATGTCCTATAAGATCAATTTGTTCCTATTCAATTTTCTTTTAGAAAAACTAATCCCCTAAAATTCTATGTTAAGAAATATTTTTTGCCACAAACTTTTTCGGATGGAATTCCACCCAAAGAATTTGTACAGACACTAGTGCATGGATAATGAGTTTTCATCTACACTTTGCATGTTCATCCATGTTTACGGACATAAAAAGCGTCATCACTCCATCAGCTTCATAAGCTCCATGCCGATTGCTTTCTACATTGCCTTAAAACATAAATACAAATCCCTACTCTAGATGATCCTTTAGTTAGTATTAGTATGGTAAAAACACTTATAATTGTTCAATAAAAGGTTTGAACATAGTTCCTATTACCAAATTCTAAAATTGAAAGCTATTATTGGATCTTGTTTGTAGTCAACAAGAGATTCCAGATTTTGTTAGAATTCATTTTTTGAATGAACCATGAGCTGAAGTTTCCAAAGTGCTGAAAATAGATATACCTAAAATGCCCCCTAGGCTCTCGTGCATGGAGAGTGTACAGCACATTTTAGGCAAGAACGTAGATGTGACAGCTTTGCGATCAAAGCTTGAATGGCTTCTCCGCGAAGTTTGAAGTTTGAGACTCTGACGTTTGTGTGATTTGTGCTCTCTCGTCCATTCCATCTCCTGAAGCAAGTTGCAGGACCCACAAATTCACAGTTGCAGTGTGTACTGATTCTCAGCTGGAACATTCGATTTGAGGCCTAAATTCACGAGCTTGGAACGATCATTGTCACTGCAGCTGCGACTCTGTTTTCTAGCACGGCAAGAATTTCGGCTACTTCTGTAGCGATGTCAAGTGGAGACCAATTTAGGGCGGAAACCAGTGCAAGCGAAGGTTGAGGACCCATTGCAGATTTGCAGCTCTCTTGAGTGATTTTTCTGGTAAGTATGGAATTTTTCTGTTGGCTTTGTCCTGATTCTCGAGAGGGTTCCAGCACACTGAAATGTGGATTATTTGGCTACCAGTTATGAGCCTTCGAATATTGTAGCAGTGGGTCAACACCGCGACCTTGAATTGTAAGTATTGTCTCATTGAAGCATGATGTTTTTGACTGTGGTGAAACCAAGAAGATGATTTCATTTCTTACACGAGAAGTCTTTAGTTGACACTTGTGTTGTAAATGGGGGAGCATTCAAATAGGTTCCTCTCCTTAACGGTGTTCAAGCGGTAGCAATGCTAGTACTTGTAGTCCAACAATCTGCATACCGCTTATTGCGGATGTTTTCAGAGGGTTTTGTGATCCCATTTGTGCAGGACGTGAGCTAGCGAGGATGGACGCTGAAAGCCAAAGGAAGTTGTTCTTTAAGAACTTGAGTGTTGCACTATGGTGTAAGGACAAAGAAGGCGATGGCAGCGGCACATTCGCTGGAGGTGGCACCATTACTCAAAACCAGCAAGATAAAACCCTCTTGGAATCTGTGCATGTGGAAGGAGCACGAGAATTGCAGCTTCCTCTTTCTTCTGAGGATTTCGTGAAGCTTCTTGGTGTGAGTGAGCAGGCGCCTTACGGCCGTGGCTTCGCCACCGTACTCAACCCTACTATTCGGAACGCTTGGCAGGTTAGTGTTCATTTCTTTTCTTGAAAGTATTGAAAACAATATGGAAACAATGTTCATTTCTTTTTCCGTTGTTTTTGGAACTGGAGTGGCTAAATTTTTTGGTTAAGTCACCAATTCTAGCGATAAATTGCAGAGTATCTTGTACTTTTAGTTGCTACGATAGAGTTTCTGGCAATTGATAACAAATTTTTGTTGAATTCTGACTAAAAACAAGTGCGCTTGTTTCCTTCAATTTCCAAATTCTTTGTCTAAATCTAATGATGATTAGCCAAAGTGAAACATCGTGGCAGGTGGACGCATCTAAAGTGACATTTCCCCAGTCCCCGGATTTTGTAAACAAAATAAGGCTACTTGCAAACAAGGCAGTGCGTGCACTGGGACTGGATGGAGCGGCTCTGCAACTGGAGGCTCATCTTTACAAGCTTTTGTTGTATGAGGTAGATGGCCCCTTCTCCCTCCATCGTGACACTGAGAAGGAGCCCGGTATGTTTGCAACCCTAATTCTGCAGTCGCCAACACAAGAGGGGTTTGAAGGTGGTGCATTGCTTGTGCGCCATTGTGGAGCCAGCAAGACGTTTAAGTTCTCCTCAGAGAGTGCAATCAAGTTTTTCTACACAATTTTTTACGCAGATTGTCAGCATGAGTTGCGGAGAATCACTAGTGGGAAGCGAGTATGTTTGGCCTTCAACCTTGTCAGAGGCAGGAATGTGATGCAAATAGGAAATTTGAAGGAATTTTCCTCTCGGTTATCCAAGGTTGAGTCAGCGTTACTTCCTTGGAGAAATACAGAGGAATCACGCGATGTTTTCCCATCTGATAAGCTGGCAATCCCACTGCATCACAAGTATTCGAAAAAGAATCTGTCCTTCTCTGGTTTGAAGGGCGATGACAGCGTTGTAGCACACGTTTTGAGAAACTGCAGGGATGATATGGGACGATCATGGCTTGATCTCTATTTATGCATCTACACGTTGCGACAAACAGGGGAGCCTGACGGTACCAGCTACAGCTATCGACGTAAGTATGATGATGATTCTGATGACGATAGTGGAAAGGGTCATTGCATGGGCGAAGTCTTTGAAGAATACTGTGAATCTAGCAACTGGGTTCAAATGAACAAGGGATGCGATTTGTCACTAGAGATAAACGAGGAAGATGAAGGTTGTCGTTGGAGAAGGAAAGATGATTTTTGGAGAGCCAGATGAGGTTGACTACGAAGGCTATACTGGAAATGCGGGTCCAACTTTGGACTACTGGTACCACAAGGCCATGCTTGTAATCTGACCACGGAAGAAAACGACTGTAATAGCGGGAATAGCCGGAGCTGTGGATAGTTTGAAAACTAGTGTAATAGAGGGAGATTCTGATATTGTCACAATGTTGCAAGAGGCAGTGTCCTGTTGCGAAAGAAACGTTGGCAACGAATGTCTGGCAGGATTGGCAGGATTGTTGCAGGTTTCTGTTACGGCAGGAGGATGGGTGGAAGTAATGCGTGTTCTTAAGTTATTATCTGAGCCTCATAAGTTATTCGACCAAGAACGGAAGGGCCATACTGTTGGGATTGTGGATGCAGACTCAGCGACAGCAATTGCAAGTGCTGTGCATACTCATGGATGGGTCAACTGTGGACCATTTGTATTGAATGTGCTTGTGAAGGAGCAGGTGATGAAGCAGGGGAGGTATTTCGCTCATTTAGCGTTGGAGCTTCACAAGTTGGGATGTGAAGATGCGGGACTCCTGGTGGCCAGGAGAACTTTGCGATTCATCCTAGATTCACCGTTGAAGGGACGTGAATGCGAGATGATTGACAGCATGGGGAAGCTTATCTTCCATTTCAAGGAGTGCGCATCAAAGATGGGCCTCATATTTGTGGAACGACTCGGGAAGCTGAGCACAGACGTGTTATGCTCATTCTTAATTAAAATTTTTGCTACTTTTTCTAAAGAAGGGATCATAGGATCTTCTGCTGTTTTGTTCAGAAGGATATGTCAAGATGTCACCACGAGAGACTTCCACAGACCAACGATGTTAGAATCTCACATTGTTGAGCTTGTTTCTATATTCTCTCTAGTTGGCGATGAGCAGCTTTTCAGTAAGCTCATCCAAGCTTTGCTGGGTCAGTCGCGGATTTACGAGGCGCAAAATTTGATCCAGAGACTTCTTGGCTCCGATGCAATTTGGACAGCTTTGTCAAGGACGCATATCGGAAGGAGCACGTTAAAACTGCTCGCTGAGGAGCGAATTCTAATCCTTTCCCGCCCAGGGACTCCTTTCACATGGTGTATGCCCAGAGCCCAGTTTCCTCGGCATCCAGATGTCGAAGCATTCTTGAGGGGTCCAAGTGAGAGTCTTCGATACCCTGGAGTGAACGACTCAAGGCACGCTTCCAATTTCGCTCGAAAGTACTTCGGGCACAGTGGGTATCGTGATGGTTACAGCGCTACTGCGTTTGGATATGCAGACGGAGGAATCTCTACTGTTACTATTCAGAAAACGCGTGCAGCTTTTCAGCATCAACTTGCCGAGCACAAGAGGGAGCAACAGGAGGAGCTCCCGAGACTCGGACAACGACTTAAGAAACTGCAGAGCGCAACAACAGCAGGCAGTCGAGCACATAGTGGAGGAATAGAGGTGGTGGTTCTGTCCCCTGATGCAAGTATCGAGCGTCAGACGAGGAGGAAGGTTGAAAACACCGAGTACATCGATCTGTCTCTAGACGATTAAGTAATTCAGGGATGCGAGAAGGGGCATTTTGCTTCAGGTATCTTATGTAACAAAGCAATCGCTTTGTGAAAATGTTTTGATACCCTCATTGCCTGGCGATTTGTTACAAGTAGAACAGGAACAGAATCACGTAGGGAGTCCATTCCGCTGCTTTGAGCGGTTCCCTTGTGAGAATGGAATTGTTGCTTGCAGATCGTGTCCCCATTTTTGAGACGATTCCAAGGCACAGAGATATGTACTATTTGGATACCATATGAATAATTTATGAATTTGCTGGAGCTTGAAGTAGGTAGGGTCTCAATCACAAGCCATGAGTAAAAAATGTACGATGCATTTCACGGAAGCATCTTTGCATTTGATAGCACCTAGAAGTTTGAGCTCATTTCTTACGAGTCATTGTAAATGGGTGACTTTGCAACCCAGAAGGAAGGGATCACAGGTAAACGGATTCCGTACCTTAGTAGATCAAAAATTTGTAAAATAGTTCTGATTTCCTCACCTCTGGTCTATGATTTCTTCCTCTTCTACTTGTAACGAATCGTACATACAAGCAGGTACCCTGAATTGCTTAAGAACTACACAGAAGTTGAAGAATGCGGTGATTAATTCTACTTTTGTTTCAAGACCTTCATGAAATTTTCCCTTTGCTCTTGATTCATGCCGAGGAGCGAGCAATCGCCCACTCCCCACTCAGCACCTCGCTCACAATACTTGTCGGCAATCTCCTTTTTGTGCCTGCACAAGACAACAATTTGCAGATCATCTTTTCAAGATTCTCTTTTAAGAGAAAGAACTCAAACTGTTGAATGCAGAAAAAACACTGTTGTATACGAGGCCTTTTGACAATCTTCTGTGTTGAAGCTTTCTTGAACAGGACCTGTAGCTCTCCTTAATTTTAATTTTGCTGACTCAAGATGGGATTAGACGACAATTACATGGCGGCATTGTCTTTGGATTTCTTGAGCAGCTCCTGGAGGTAAGACGAGTTCCTGAACGTCTCGTCCTGGCCTTCGTACATTTTCCTCTTGTCGTCTACAACACAAACAAGGTAAGTGAAACTGCTTTGCATCAACACCATTCTCCACGAGCGCCTCGATTGAATTACATAAACCCTGTGCATTTGCATATCTAGGTCATGCACTTCCAGCCTTTCAATCATTACATTTCCACCTTGAATTGATGCTATCAGCACACTACGTTTCTGCAAAGACACAGGGATGGGAGAGGATGACACAGCTGCGTACCTTGAATTTTCTTCAGGAAGTCGGGCTCAGGAATCGCCGGCAACTCAACTGATTCCATGCCTGACGCTCCGGATAGTATCCCAGCGTTCACTACAATTTTTCATCAAATCAAAAAGTGGAGGAATCAGCTGCGAAACAGTCCAGAAAACCTTTGATGAGCACCCTCAGAAATGCCATGACAAGGAATCCCTAACATCTTAATTTGCAAAGCTGAGCTCATGAATAAGTAAGAGCTGATCAAGCCCATGAGTCATTATCTTCTCATGTGAGTCCGTGACCGCTTAATTTTTCTACATCTGTCCCAATTTTTCTTGATTTGCTCTAATTCAGCATGTCTTTGATCAAATTGTGCCACTGTTGTCAAAGATGCCATGCCTCTACCCGTAAGAGTGCTCTAATCAAAGAAAAAATTCCAAGAGGATTGAAAACGGCTATTGAAAATTGAAAATTATAATCAGCAATCAACGACATCAGCTACAAAAACTCCTAAACACACAATGCTTGAATGGAAACCCAAAATAAGGGGTTACAAGCGCACAACTAATCAAGACGCGACGACCTAATGCACTCAAACCCCAAAACCTGGTAGTGGCGACGCGGCGAGGATTGTGCACGCAGCAATGGGCAGAATGACAGCAATTTTCAGACTATCCCGCACTCGGAATTGGATTCCACTGGAGCATACAACAACAGCACCTCCTCTACTCTCCGAATTCTTTGCAAGGCAGCTTGACCTCAAACATCCGGCCTGCGCTACGAAAGAGGAGGAGAGCAAATGAGTGGTGGCCATGGTGTGTGCAACCACTCCCTCTCCCCCAACCAAATTCTCGAATTCAATCTACCAAAGTTTTCCAATCTTGCAACTGAATTTCAATTGTGAATGTGGGTTTGAGAGATGCCAAAGGATTGCTGTTGTCGGGATGGAGAGAGATGGTGAGATGTTGGGGAAGCGGGCTGCAGGTGCTGCTCGAAGTGCGGCGGGCGATAGTGTGGGAGATTTGAACGGTGGCGCTCGATGGGGAGTGGATAGCCTTGGAGTGGATACCCGGAAAGGGATTTAGACGAGTACGTTGAGATTGATAACCGGGCAGAAGGATATCCAGTCGGGGTGTGGTTATCTACACTGAATAGGGGTATTAAGGGGACCCATACTAATTCATCAACATTACACACTATATAAATATCTACCTTTGTTGTACATCAATAGTTATTGAAATGATCGGGGTTGTACATTATGTTTCAAACATCTATAGTTTTTTACAATAAGTCTTTTTAATTTTTTGATTCCCTTAATATCCCTATTCAATGTACTTCAAATAAATATTTGGTCCATGATTTAAAGTAGAGGCATCCATTTCTAATTGGGGTCTTCAAATCAATATTGGAAATATATAATACTAGGTTTTCTAAGTTCTATAGGTAATGTATACAAAAGAAAAGAATGAATTGGAGTATTCACTGAGATTTTATTATAAATAATCTATATATCATATTTTATATGTGTTATCTTAAAAATTCATTTTTGTTTTTGTGTCCACATCGGACAAGTCAAAGTGATTGGAAGGCACAGGCAAATAGGCGGTCCGAGCGGAATAGACGGACGTGTTAGACAGGCTTAATGAAATTAGGGCAAGGAATAAAAAAAAGGTAACGTACTAATAATAAGTATGGTCATCAAAGAACTCATCAAATTTGGAAAAGTAAAAAATGAAGCAAATAGACTTTGATTGGAATTTGCTCCCTGTGGCACAAATTGGAGCAAGTAATGTAGTGCAAGCCAGTGCCCAAATTTATCCAATAAATTTGGACGTGGACTCATTCATTCTACATTACTTTGGGTGAGGACTCATTCATTCTACATCTTTTGGCCATTGGTGTTGAATAAAAACTTCACATCAAATTTAATTTCTTCATCAACATGTTCAAATTTCACCAATTGGTGTCAATTTCTTTTAATGAAGTCATCCACAAAGTCATCAAATTTGGGAAAATAAAAATAAAATAAAATAAACTTTGATTGGAATTTGCTCTCTATGGGACAAAATCATGCAAGTAATGTAGTGCAAGCAAGTGTCCAAATTTATCCAATAAATTTGGGCGTGGACTCATTCATTTCACAATTTGAGGGCCTTGGTGTTTTAAAAAAATTCACACCAAGTTCAAATTCTTCACCAACTTGTTCAAATTGCACCAATTGGTGTCAGTTTCTTGATATAAGGTCATCCACAAACATATCAAATTTGGGAAGGTAAAAATGAAAAAAATAGACTTTGATTGGAATTTGCATTACGTGGCACAAATTCAAGCCGGTAATGTAGCACAAGCAAGTGCCCAAATTTTTTCAATAAATTTGGGAGGACTCATTCTTCTACATTTTGGGGGGCTTTGGTATTGAATAAAAAATTCACACCAAGTTCAATTCTTCACCTACATGTTCGAGTTTCACCAATTGGTGTCAATTTCTTTGAGTGAAGTCATCCACAAAGTCACCAAAATTGAAAAGATATAAAATGGAAAAAATAGACTTTGATTGGAATTTGCATTGTGTAGAACAAATTTGAGCAAGTAATGTAGCGCAAGCAAGTGCCCAAATTTATCCAATAAATTTCAGGAAGATTCAATCTTCTACATTCTTTTGGGCCTTAGTGTTGAATAAAAAATTCTCACCAAGTTCAATTTTTCATCAACATGTTCAAATTTCACCAATTGGTGTCAATTTCTTGGAATAAGGTCATCAATGAACTCATCAAATTTAGGAAGGTATAAATGAAAAAAATAGACTTTGATTGGAATTTGCACTGCATGGCACAAATTTGAGCAAGTAATGTAGTGCAAGCAAGTGCCCAAATTTATCCAATAAATTTGGGGAAGACTCAATCTTCTACATGCTTTTGGGCCTAGGTGTTGAATAAAAAATTTACACCTAGTTCAATTCTTCACCAAGTTGTTCAAGATTTAGTGATTGGTTTCAACTTCTTTGAATAAGATCATGGATGAACTCATCAAATTTGGTAAGGATAAAAATGAAAAAAATAGATTTTGATTGGAATTTGCGTTGCGTGGCATAAATTCGAGCAAGTAATGTAGCACAAGCAAGTGCCAAAATTTATCCAATAAATTTGGGCAAAGACACATTCATTACTCATTTTTTAGGCCTTGGTGTTGAATAAGAAATTCAAACCAAGTTCAATTTTTCACCAATATGTTCGAGTTTTACTAATTGGTGTCAATTTCTTTGAATAAGGTCATCGATGAGGTCATCAAATTTTGGTAGGTAAAAAATGAAAAAATAAGACTTTGATTAGAATTTGCACTGCCTGGCACAAATTCGAGCAAGTAATGTAGTGCAAGCAACTGCCCAAATTTATCCAATAAATTTGGGAAAGACTCATTCTTCTACATTCTTTGGGGCCTTGGTTTTGAATAAAAAGTTCACACCAAGTTCAGTTCTTCACCAACATGTTTGAATTTCACCAATTGGTTTCAATTTCTTGGGTGAAGTCATCCACGAAGTCATCCAATTTGGGAAGCTCAAAAAATTAAAAAAAAAAATTTGATTGAAATTTGTATTGCGTGGCACAAATTTGAGCAAGTAATGTAGCGCAAGCAAGTGCCCAAATTTTTCCAATAAATTTGGGGAGGACTCATTCTTCTACATTTTTTTGGGCCTTGGTGGTGAATAAAAAACTCACACCAAGTTGACTTCTTCACCAACATGTTCAAATTTCAGCAATTGGTGCCAATTCCTTTAAGTGAGTCATCAAGGAACACATCAAATTTGGGAAGGTATAAAATGGAAAAAATAGACTTTGATTGGAATTTGCACTGCGTGGCACAAATTTGAGCAAGTAATGTAGCGCAAGAAACTGCCCAAATTTATCCAATAAATTTGGACAAAGACTCATTCTTCTACATTCTTTTGGGCCTTGCTGTTGAATAAAAAATTCACACCAAGTTCAATTCTTCATTTGTTCAAGTTTCACCAATTGGTGTCAATTTCTTTGAGTAAAGTCATCAAAATTGGGAAGGTAGAATATGAACAAAATAGATTTTGATTGGAATTTGCGCTACTTGGCAAAAAATCGAGCAAGTAATGTAGCACAAGCAAGTGCCCAAATTTATCCAGTAAATTTGGGCATAAATTCTTTCATTCCTCATTTTTTTTGGCCTTACTGTTGAAAAAAATAATCACACCAAGTTTATTTTCTTTAGCAACTTGTTCCAATTTCACCAATTGGTGTCAATTTCTTTGAATAAGGTCATTTATGAATTCATCAAATTTGGAAAGGTTGAAAATGGAAGGAAATAGCCTTTGATTGGAATTTGCACTACGTGGCACATTTTTGAGCAAGTAATGCATTGCAAGCAAGTACCAAAATTTATCCAATAATTTTGGTCGAAGACTCATTGTTTTACATTTTGGGGGGCCTTGGTGTTGAAGTTGTGTGCTATAAACTTGACTTCGTTAACAAAGTTACTATTTTGGACTATTTTGGAATTCATTTACGTGTTACAAACAATTAGAATGTAGATTTATAGAAAAGAATTGAATTGTTGTTGTAGATTGTAAAATAGGACCTTCTTAACGAGGTCACAATTTTGTGTTCTTTTGGGGCTCACTTTCAAGGTCTTTTGGGGTTTACTTTCATAGTACAAGATTAGGGTGTAGGTTCACTAATTTTTTTTAGACTGCAACTTTGGGATGCTAAATAGGACCTCGTTAATGAGGTCTCAATTTTGGGCTATTTTATAATGAAGATGTAACAAGTGCATGTTTTCATTTTCTGTCAATAGATCTTCATGGACGTTGATGAAAGGCTTACCCAAATGGAGCGGTTGGAGATCGTCACCAATAATGAGGCTCAGCTTGAGGTTACCATTCCTAAAGTTAGATGCATTTCTATTTCTTATTGCATGCATAAATCGTAAGACCATTTTTGTATTATAGTTTTTATTCACTGTGCTTTCAATTCCCCTGACTTCAAAGTACTAACTATGATTTGTTTTTAATTTACTATTGATTGTAGGTTGTTAACACTATTGAAACTCAAAATGCGAATACAACTTTTGAAGGACAAACGATAGAAGAGATGAAAGAAGACATGCGAAGTGGTCAAAATTTTAACTCCAATGTTGTCATCAACAATATGCTATTTAACAGTCTTTGAAAACATTGTGGTGGACTAGGATCCTGATTTGGTATTCCTCTATATAGGATGATTAGGCTTCTGTTGGTGCGTCTTCTCTTTCAGAATCAAGTAAAACGTTTGGAGGCTAGTTTTGTGCATAGATATTGACAAGGTGATCATGCGATTACATTTACATGTCAACAACAAACGACTAAAGGAAATTTCTAAATTAGTGACTCCTAAGATCGTAGAGACATGGGATAAACACTGGATATAAGAAAATGACAAATTTGAGTCGTGATTAAGTTCTCAGCCATCCATCTCACATTTGTCAAACCACATATTTTTTGTATGGAATGGCAATCATAGATTGGCGGCTTGGTATGCTTACATTGACAAAATGCATCGTCATGATCAATCATGGCATGTGCTTGTTGAATGTATGCTACTAGTATCAAAAGGTCGAACATGCATTCTATAGGAGGCTATGAACGACATCAATTGGTAAGTTTTGTTTAAGAAAATTCTTCTATTTCACCACTTTTTTTACAATGTTGTAGTATTCCATCCATTCAAATTCTTTTATCTTACATTCTATTTCCATTGGCATTTGTAGGTCTATAGAGCATTCCCATGTCAAGAGCAACTTGGTTCAACAATTGCATATGATGAATACCTATGACAATTTGAAATTGGAAGAGTTCAAGGGTCTTTTGAACGATGAAGATTACAAAAAATGCAAGAACAAAAAACTACCAGATGCTTGGTACCCATTGACATCACCCGTCTTCATACAATTCCTTCATTGGGTGAGTGTCTTGTATTTGCAAAACTTAATCATTCATTTTTTGTGATTTATAAAATTCATTTTATATTGATTTAACATTCCTATTTTTCATGTGCAGCAAGAAATTGCTATTGTTTCATATAGAGCTATGCAAACTTATTATGAGAAAATACAACTGGAAGATCAAACTCCAAAAAGAGTTCATGATGCCATGACTCAAGCCACCATTGCAGCTACCAAAGATTTTGAACAAAGTTTGATAACCAGTTAGCCATTGCTAATCCAAAAAATGGCGTTGGATTTCCAGAAGAAGAATGTAATATTTAAATTTTGCATGCTTGTTTTTGGGACTTGCATATTTATTTTGGAAGTTGGTTTTGACTACAATTTTGTTTTTTGAAATTTCAGATTAACTCCATTACAATGCCTATGAGAAATCTGAGATGTCATTAGAGAAACTTCAAAGGATAAGTATATGCCAAGTTCAGCCAAACCACAAGATTCATTGGCTTAGATGGAAGAATTCAAGCGAGACTTCTAGGGAGGGCTTTAGATTCCCCGGCCTTGGTTTCAACACACTCACCTTAGAGACTTGGCTCTCTAAGTCTTCTTTTTGGGCTGAGGTATGTGATCAACCTTCTTTTTTATTTATATGATCAATGTTTTTATTTCACAAGCTTAAAAATATTTTGATTCTTATCTTATAGTTTGACAATGATATATGTTGCCTTCATACTTATATTTTTTGAGTTTTCTGTAGTTGAAGAGGCAGCCAAAGTAGAATTCACAAACATCATTAAGTCTGAGAATATTGTTATTTAGTGGAGTGCCAATGATGAGTTGGTTACGATTAGAGATTATGTGGAGACATGGCGAATTGTGTTATGGGATCATGCTTTCTGGTGGCTCTTCAAAAAAGACTCTTCATATTCAAGTTCTATTTCTTTCAAAGAGCAAGAGGGTACAAATGTTGCAATAAAGAGGATTCTATACAAGTATATCTTTTACTTCAATTATATTTGTTTTGTAAATTTGAGTTGCTTTACAAATTCATAGAATAACTGCATGACCATCTTCTTCATTGTCATAATCACACCTATTCAATGATTGTAGATATTTCAAGCGAGAGTTGATTAAAATAAGTGGGATTGAAAGAAGATTCATGTCCAAGCTTTTTGGAAGATGGCTTGACACTTCTTTGAAGGGTTGTATGTTCACATTGACCCAATAACGGGGGGGTTCATCTCAAAGAGCTCCAAACATGTCTTTGGTATCTAGAGTGGCTAAGGATTTTTGCCCCAATACTTGAAGGACCTGAAAAAGAGGCTGCTAGAGACCATCCCAAGACAGTTGCACTCAAGAAGTCTTTAGATGAAGAGGAGGTTGGAGAGGTTGCACCAGTGAAGAAGGGGCGCAAGGAAAGGGAGAAGAAGGTTGCAAAGAAGTTGGTGAAAGAGATAGCCACAAAAGACAACACTCTTTTTTCATCTATACTAGCATCTATTCTTGTACCTCCTCCTCCGCTTGTGCCTCCCACTGCACTTGAAATCATAAATACGACCCGCTCTTATTGCCCTTCAATTTTTATGTCTATTACAACAAATGTCTTTGTTCCATCTGAGTACATTGCTAGGTCCACAGTTCAACCTGATGGACATGGTATTGAGCTTTAGGCTCTAATTCTATCATCATCGATTTCTGCAATGCTTAGCAACAAAAAGAAGACAGGGGACAATGCACTAGCATGGAATCAAATGCTTGATTTTGCAAAAAAAGTAAGATATTTTATTTCTAGCCTTATTATAATTATTTTCTTTCAGTTTATATCAAGTTACAAGCATGACATTGCAATTCATTCATAGATCTAAGAGTGCATTTTTTAATGTCAAGGTTGGAAAAGAGTAGGTGCAAACTTTTGGACACTGTAATGTGAATCCTAGTTGACTTCATCCTTGACTTGATTATTGCTGATATTTTCAGATGGATTACAAGTTCTCAACGTCTCGGTTCCACCTTCTAATATTCCTACTTGGAATGTGTTGAACCAAAAGAAGGTTATTGAACCCATCTTTGAGTTCGCTTTGGAGTATATTCATGATGTTGGAGCAATTTTGTTGTTCCACCCAAAGAATGGGAAAGTAAAGGAATTTACACTTGAGCGTGCTGATACGTATGGTTTTTGTCTACTTGACTTATGTATGAGCGTGAATGAGTTAAAGCTTTCCAATTTCAAAAAATCCAAACATTGGGTGAGTTCCTTTGAAATTTTCCTCATGTATAGTTTTTGATGTTTTGAATCTACTTCTAGCAACATTGTGTTTGTAAAGTATTAATTGTCATACTTGTTTATCCCTGGCAATCGCAGTGCTTTTGGATCCTTTTTTTGGTCCGAAGCAAATGAAAGAAAACATTGGTGGTGTCCAAGTTTTCTATCAATGTGAACCAACAGCTTCGCAATGGAGGTACAAATCTTGGAGAAGTTGACCTACTTCACAACTACACCTCCTTGCAGACTCAGCTTATGAATGGTACGATTCTGTAGAGAGGTGCTCGTAAGAGGGACCATCCATTTGTACAAACATTGATAGAGGCATTTTTAAAACCTGGTGATGTGGTGTTGGATTGTTATGCATCTATACGTAACTTCCATACCTTATTATTACTTAAATCATGTTTTTTCTACATTGTGTGTAACATATTTATTGCAACTAATGATGTTGTATTGAATGAATAAGGGCTTCTATCCATGCATGTCGCAACATTGGATGTCATTTGGTAGGCTTGGAGAGTGATAGTGAGATTTTCAAAGCTCTACTTCACCCTTTGATCACCCCTCCTACTTCTCATGCCACTTTTCAAACTAGCGCCCTCTATCTATAGTGCTAGATGATTTTGATGAAGAAGACATTATCAAGCCTTATGCAAGACCCAAAAAGAGATGTTGCTGTAAGCTGGTTGATGCTCTTAGGCATGTCTTTATTTTCTTTTATTGTATGATATTTCAAAATTTATTCAAATTTTCTAAATGTTTATTTGTTGCATCTTGTAGACGCAATCATCTTCGACATCTTGTGCTCTCGCCTTCTCCTAGTCCCCAAGATTTGCCATGTTACATTGTGACTATGGCAACAGCTATGGCAAAAGTTCCATCATCCATTTTTGTTGCTAAACATCATTCATATAATGTTTTTGTCAAGAAATTTTTAGACCTTGAAGTTGATGTTGAGACACCAAGACTTTCATGCAGTGATAGTAGTGAAGTCAGTGATCATTTTTCTCTCATATGTGGTATTATATCGAATTGATCTTGTTCTAAACACTATTATTGTTAATCGATTTTCTAATGTCATGTAGTGAGACTAAAAGGGCCACTACATTTTTGCATTTTATCATATTCTTACATTATTTTTCATTCTAGTGATCTTTAAAAAGCGGTAGGGGTCATCTTCATTCTAAAGAACATCCATTTTACAAAACATCTTCATTTTAGAGGTCAATTATTATGATTTTTTTGGATTGAATCTAATTCTTTAAATTAGCAACATGCCTCTTTTCTAAGATGGAAACATATAATTTGAATTTGTAAATATTAGTATTAGTATAGATATAAATTTGGTGAACTGTAACAATGCTTGAAAAGAATTATAAATTTTAATTAGAAATGGTACCTTCAGCCTAAAATAGTTTCAAAACACCATGTAAGCACAAGTCCTTAGTTTTCAAAAAGTCACCCTAAACCTTGGATTTGAGATACTTGGTAATTGACACTTATCTGAACAAATTATTTTATAGTCCCAATCATCCAGACTCCTTTTCATTCAATGTCATGAACAAATATATTTCATCCAGTAAAGTCAACTAAAAACAATTTATCCAACTCCATTCATCTGCATTCATCTCCATTCATCTTCTTTAGGCGCATTTATAGGGATATATTTGTTTATAATAAACCATGGACCTAGGCATTTTATGAAGAAAAATTAGAAGTTTTTCATAATTTTTTCTAAAAATTCTGAATGCTCAACGCTCAATGTTCGTTGCTCCTTGCTCATACTCTAGCAACCTTGGTCCCAAACATTGCATGTCCACTCTATAAGATTCTTTTTGGTGAGCATAGGCATATTATCAAGATACATGTCTTTGAACAAAGTCCACGATGTGAGTCCATTCTCTCGTTTCGGAGTATTTGCAATGAAGTTTTGAAAACTTTCTCCACCTCCAAGGCAACTTGTTGTGATCTATTCACAGAAAGATTGCAGGCAACCTTCCAATGGTAGTATGTAGCCGCCTACTTTGACAACCGCCCTTGAAGTGTTGAGTTTTCTACTTGAAGTTCCAATTCCTTTTCTGAAGCTACAAAGCTTGAAATTGCCGAAAACAAGAGGGAATCTTGGGTCCCCTAGAGGTCACCCATGGAATTGGTCCTATCTCCCATGATGGCAATAAGAAGTGCATTTGGAAAATTTGTTGAGCACTTTGTATATTTGATAGGAGGAGAATGGTGATGGACATCGCTTATAAGGTCCCTACCACCTTACCTAAATGCATTGGATCATGGTCCACCAAGTTGTCGTCCATATTAGACAAAGTGAAAGCGTTGTGCTCTTTTTCTTAGAGGCCTTTTAGTTCCTTAGATTACTGAGAAATTATAGTTTTCTGTTGTTTACATTCATCTTGTAATTTCTTCACATCACATTTGTAGTGAGGCAATCATGGTGTCTTCGGTCTTTAGCAAAACTAGAGCTTGTGCCAAAGTCATAGTGTTGACCCTTGTAGCCACTTCAGGTTGAGGACTTAGAGTGCCGCCAACTGTTTCCATGGTTGTGTCATCTTTCGAGCCAAAGTCAAAAATTGTACTAGCATCTTGTTGTGGCAATATTTTGTTTGTAACAATTGTTGATGCTGATCTAAATCCAACTTGTGTGGTTGATCGCCTCACTTTCGAAGGTTGCCTAGTTCTGCATCTTTGTAATAGTTAGCTCTATTGTCCATTTCAGTCTGAACTTCGGAAAGGGCAACAAACTCCACGGTAACTTGTACCATCCTTGAAAATCGTGTACCATCAGAATCATTATCTTCTTTAGATTCCTCAATTTCTAGTTCTGAATGTTGGACAACTCTATATGCACTTTGAGTATGTCCGAGCCCTCCTTCTGAGAAAATCAAAACACCTCTTGGTATGAAACCGCTTTCTGGATGTTGTATGTATGTGCTTTCTTTGTCTGTTCTCCAATTGCACTCCTTGTTTAGCGCCACCTCAGCATGTGTGCCTCTTGCAAGGAAAATAGGCACCTCATTTTTTCAACAAAAGAAGTATTGTAGAGGACTTGCTACAATTCAAAGCACCTTTGTGTGAAATCCTCCTTTTCACAATACTTCAAGTTGGCCTTGTTGGTGTGATGATTATAATGATGTCACAATGCTAGAAAGAATTTGCCAATGTGGCACCATTCAATATATTCTTTACACATCTATATAGTCTATGGCTCTAGATCCTTCTCCCAGCTTTTGGAAGCGAGATGGTTTTTACTATTTAGCATGTAACATTGCTTTCGGTAAGTGGTGCCTCTATACTTGCAAAGCTTGTCTTTAGTTGTCTTTCTTATTGCGCTTGCAATGCATGTAGCGGCGGAGATAGGAAGTGACATAGTGGTATTGTTACTTATGTTGATTGATGTTTAGAAGGTTGCCAAATCAACTAAGCAAAGCTTTTGGGGGGCCAAATCAACAAAATTGCATTGATTGCTTGTTGATTAGGATGCCGGTTTCTCATAGTATCTATTTTAGGATTTTAAGTGTTGGAGATGCTTTGTGGAGATTGGCGATTTATGCTTGAGTCAATTGCAAAAAGAACTAAAAGTTTTTTGGAAGTTGAATGGTGTTTTTATGGGGTTTGCTTATACGAAATAGTGATTAGGTTGCTTTAACAATTAGGTTGCCTTACCCCACAAAAGTTATTGTACAAGCCATAAAAGTCACCACATATCTTGACCAGTATTTTTATTTGCACACATGAAGGTTCATGAGTCAGAATTCCAAAAATAACCTCATTCAAAATTAGTACAATGTTGAATAGTATTAGTAAATATTTATATAGTATCTAATGTTAAGAAATTAGTGTGGGACGACCTAATTTTCCTATTTAGTGTAGGTGTAAAGGTCACCTTCTCTTATAATGGGGTGGTTTAAGGGCCAGTATGAGATGGATACAATTGTTTGCTATGTCTTCCGTGCATGCGTCACTATTGCTCTCAAGCTCCAACACGTATGTCATTTGTAGATTTCATGTATGTGTTCTTTGTTCACTCCGCTTTTAAATAAATAACCTATACTTAGAATTCAGATAGAAAGAGTGGTTTGAGGACTTTAACCCTTCAATGTCGAGGAAGACATTTGGCATCCAATGGATGATAAAGAATCCTTCTAGTAGGACGGAAGTGCAATTATTCATCCTCAAAATTTGTTGTGAAAAGAGGAGGTCTTCTATAGTAGTTTGACTTTGAATTAATGCTCTTGCAATTTTTAAAGCAAATGATTCACACGGTAATCAAAAGGATGATTTCTACAGTCACCAATCCATCTTTTGAGGGTTAATAGAGTTGTCAATGTCATGGTCAAGGTTTGTAGAGTGATTGAATTTAAATTGAAGTTCCTCTAATTACATTTAGACTTGATAGTTTGAATTAATGTAGTCCAAGTAAATTTGATTGTATCCTACATTTTGAAAACTCATTTTCTAAAATATTATAAAATATGGAAAAAATATAATCGCACTTGGATATTTGAATACAAGGGAATGTTTCATTTGTTGATAATCAAAGCTTAATAGTCAACACTCAACCTCCTCTATAATTGCACATTCTTTACATACTCTTTCTGTTTCTTAATAGGACTCGTGTTTCCTTTGTAAAATATAAAGGAAATATGGGTCTTATTTAGGAATAGAGGTAGCATTTAAAAAAAATAGCCACCTAGATTTCTGCAAGTTTAGTTGCAAACACATGTTTTGAGTGTATTCCAAATTTTCATTTGTATCCTATTTCTTTTAAAAGTAGAACAAGCAAGCTAGTTGCTAATCTTCTCTTTATAACTGGACTTCATGGTCGGTATATGTAGACAAAAGAAAATTTTGAAAAAAAATTCATTATACCTTTTGTTTGTTTTTGTAAGTGTCCAATCATTCCTTTTTAGATTTGAAGAGGCAAATAGTCAAATAATTCATACTAGTATGAAAATAAAGATTTAATATTAGATAGGAATAAGGTCAATTTGGGAAGATGGGAAGAGTGACAAATAGGCCTGGTGGTTATTTATATCAATTATCAAACCGGTCGTCATGTAACTCTTGAAAACTATAAAGCTATGTTTGATTAGACTTAAAAATAGTTCATACCAAAGTTTATTTGGCGCATATGGCTCACATATTGACAAATTGTATATTTTTATTATTATATCCTTCAATCAAATTGTTATTCTATCAAATTGTAGTGATTGCAAATTTGCATGTGTCTAATTATCGAGTGATGGCTAGATTATTATTGTGTATATGAAGAATTGTTGGTGAGTAAGGCAATTCATATGTTAGTGATGTGAAGCCCTATGTGTGTAGCAATTTGTCAATGAAATGATTGAAGTTGAAGTCGAAGTCCGAGAAGGACATGTGAAAAGATGCAGACTCCAGAATTGGTAGTGATTGTCAACGGATGTAATTTGTGCAAGATGAGATTTCCTTGCCAAATTATATTGATTGAAGATGAATTTATGTTTGGAAAGATGAAATGATTGCATCTACTTGCTTGTGTTGTTTTAAGATAGGGTAGCCGTGATTGAGTCAAGTTGTTTTATGCAAATCAAAATAAATTATTAAAGTGAGGAAAGGCAAATCGCTTGTAACTAGACAAATTGTCTTGTAGGGTTGCTACAACACGCTGTAAGATTATTTTGTTGTCCATTTGTCAAAGAATCCAAGTGTTATAATTTTAAAAGTAATGAATTGGGTCTAATTGCTAAGTGTGGTACAAATAGAAGTAGGAAATTGTAAAGAATTTATTGATGGTATACCAAAGCCAATAGTCTTGTACAGGCTATTTGTTAATAAATTGAACAAAATAAATTTTTATTAATTTGAATAGTTGTTTGAAAATCCAATTGTCTAGGTAAAATTTCAATTTGATCAACTATAATTTTACAATTGACATTTATTGGTGAAATGTAGATTTATTATGTAGACCACACCAATAGTATAATGTGTTGAATTGTCTGGGTTGTGATACATGTATGTGGAGACAACTAATGTGATGTTGTATTCCTTGTGACAAATTGATTTGAATTGATTAAGTCTAAATTGAGGAATCATGAAAGAAAAGACTTTTTGAGCAATTCGATGTTTTATTCTCGAAAATGATATTATGAAATCCCATCTACTTGACTAGTGACCTTAGATACTTAAACGATAGACTAATTGACCTTTCTCCAAAAAGAACCCTTATACTTATAGCTTTGGATTTTGTTTGTGACTCGGGGGGTGCCCTTAATTCTATTACAACAAACCACGTGCAAACAAGTGGTTTCTAATAAAATATAATTTCAACCTAAAATTTTGAGCATTGTTTAATAATGACTATAGGTTTCTATTGCCAAAATTTCCAACTCAAATAAAATATGAAATGATTTCTAGAAGAGGCTGAAAATGAACTAAAATGGCATATTTTTCAACTCAAATAATTATAGAGAACACATTTAGATGATCATTGAATCAATATTCAACTCAAAATGAGCTTTCAATAGAGACTTATTTTTGGAAATTTTTTGTTCATTTTTTAGACAAATTTTTCTTATATAATATAGAGGTGTGAAAGTTATTTTTCAGTTCTGCAATGTATCTTTTTATTTCAAAAATTTGTAACTAATTATTATTAACAAATAAAAATATCAATAATTCAAAACATAAACTTTCAAAGTAGAAAAATCTATTCATATTTTTTATATTTTGTTTTATTTAAAATTAAAAAAGTATATAGGGGGTCCAAAATTTCGTTCGCACGTGGATACTCTAAGTGAACTCCCCTTGGTTTGTGAATTAGAAATCTGAGCTTACAGTATACTACTTTTGGATTCCAATAGTTCAATCTTCAAAGCTTCATTCAACAAAAGAATCTCATAGCTTTGCTCAATCATATTTTTTGAAGATAGATGCTTAGAAAATATAAAGTGCAACATTCTATTTTTCTCTTCAATGTCTTATGAATCAAAGCACATGCTTATGAAGTGTCACAAGCTCTCTTTGTCCTTCTTCAAAATTAAAGCCCCAATCTACCATGCCAAAACATTTCTATAACCAAGTTAAGAGCGTCATCTATTCATAGCTCAATACTTGTGCGGCCTAATTCTCGAAAAGATAAAAACTTTGACTTTCATGTTTGCTTGTGAAGCATGCAATTACAAGCTATCAATTGTGCACATTTTGATACTACACTAGCTAAAATTTATATGTTTTATTTGACATCTTGGTAATGCACATGAAGCCCTATAAACTTGGTTTCCTTAGCTTCCCTATACAATTAACTCACTTCCACAAGCTTATTGCATAGATGCCGGAATACATTTGTCTCGTATTAAACACACAATAAAAACTACAATTGCTTCATGTTAAATACAATTACCTCAAATAAAACTGCATCAACGTTGCTCAATTTAACTAAATCTCACAAGTGTCAATGATAATGTGCAAATAATTTGGCAAAGTCTAATACCTACAAATCATGAACAATATAGAAATGCAAAAGAAAAAGAAGGCATAAAATGGGAAAATGGCATAAAACTAAAGAAATTTTATGGAAGATTGTAATCATTGAAGATGAGAAGGGGAGATTTTCCAATTCAACATACCCCTTTTTTAACTTCCACCCAAGCCAAAGGACAATGGCCCTCCCTAGAACCTGACATTCTTTAATGATGCTTGTCTATTTATCACTTAATTTCTCCATGCCTCATTAATATCCAAACATCATTTCGGCTTGAGTCCATTTATTAGCCTTGTTCAAGTCCTCAAATGCATCTACAAACTTGCCCATCTTTCACTTAACTTCCCATGCCTCGTTACTGTCAAAGCATCATTAGGCAGAGATTCATCAACCTTATTCAAGTCCTCCAATGCATCTGCATACTTGCCCATCATTCGCTTAACTTCACCATGACTTCCCACTGTTCCAACATCATTAGGTTGAAGTTCATAACCCTTATTCAAGTCTTTGAAAGTTTCAATGCATCTGCATACTTCGCTTAACTTCCCCACAAATCTTTAATGTCAAAGCATCATGAGGTTGAAGTTCATTAGCCTTATTCAAGTCCTCTAATGCATCTACATACTCGCCCATCATTTGCTTAACTTCCCCTCGCCTCGCTAATGTCCAAGCATCATTAGGCTGAAGTTCATCAACCTTGTTGAAGTCCTCCAATGCATCTGCATACTTGCCCATCATTCGCTTAACTTCCCCACGATAACCCAATGTCAAAGCATCATTAGGTTGAAGCTCATTAGATTTGTTTAAGTCCTCCAATGCATCTGTATATTTGCCCATCATTCGCTTAACTTCCCCACGATAACCCAATGTCAAAGCATTGTTAGGTTGAAGTTCATCCGCTTTGTTTAAGTCCTCCAATGCATCTGCATACTTGCCCATCATTCGCTTAACTTCCCCTCGCCTCGTTAATGTCAAAGCATCATTAGGTTGAAGTTCATTAGCTTTGTTCATGTCCTCCAGTGCATCGTTATACTTGCCCATCTTTTGCTTAACTTCCCCTCGCCTCGCTAATGTCAAAGCATTGTTAGGTTGAAGTTCATCGGCATTGTTCAAGTCCTCCAATGCATCTGCATACTTGCCCATCGTTCGCTTAACTTCCCCTCGCCTCATTAATATCCAAGCATCATTAGGCTGAAGTTCATCAACCTTGTTTAAGTCCTCCAATGCATCTGCATACTTGCCCATCATTTGCTTAACTTCCCCACGATAACCCAATGTCAAAACATCATTAGGATGAAGTTTGTCAGCCTTGTTTAAGTCCTCCAGTGCATCGTTATACTTGCCCATATTTTGCTTAACTTCCCCTCGCAACATTAATATCCAAGCATCATTAGGCTGAAGTTCATCAACCTTGTTTAAGTCCTCCAATGCATCTGCATACTTGCCCATCATTCGCTTAACTTGCCCACGATAACCCAATGTCAAAACATCATTAGGCTGAAGTCTGTTAGCCTTGTTTAAGTCCTCCAATGCATCTGTATGCTTGCCCATATTTTGCTTAACTTTCCCTCGCAACATTAATATCCGAGCATCATTAGGCTGAAGTTCATCAACCTTGTTGAAGTCCTCCAATGCATCTGCATACTTGCCCATCATTTGCTTAACTTCCCCACGACTCTTTAATGTCAAAGTATCATGAGGTTGAAGTTCATTAGATTTGTTTAAGTCCTCCAAGGCATCTATATAACTGTACATCATTCGCTTAACTTCCCCTCGCCTCGCCAATGTCAAAGCATTGTTAGGTTGATGTTCATTAGCCTTGTTTAAGTCCTCCAATGCATCTGCATACTTGCCCATCATTCGCTTAACTTCCCCACGATAACCCAATGTCAAAGCATCATTAGGTTGAAGCTCATTAGATTTGTTTAAGTCCTCCAATGCATCTGTATATTTGCCCATCATTCGCTTAACTTCCCCACGATAACCCAATGTCAAAGCATTGTTAGGTTGAAGTTCATCCGCTTTGTTTAAGTCCTCCAATGCATCTGCATACTTGCCCATCATTCGCTTAACTTCCCCTCGCCTCGTTAATGTCAAAGCATCATTAGGTTGAAGTTCATTAGCTTTGTTCATGTCCTCCAGTGCATCGTTATACTTGCCCATCTTTTGCTTAACTTCCCCTCGCCTCGCTAATGTCAAAGCATTGTTAGGTTGAAGTTCATCGGCATTGTTCAAGTCCTCCAATGCATCTGCATACTTGCCCATCGTTCGCTTAACTTCCCCTCGCCTCATTAATATCCAAGCATCATTAGGCTGAAGTTCATCAACCTTGTTTAAGTCCTCCAATGCATCTGCATACTTGCCCATCATTTGCTTAACTTCCCCTCGCCTTGTTAATGTCAAAGCATCATTAGGTTGAAGTTCATTAGCCTTGTTCATATCCTCCAGTGCATCGTTATACTTGCCCATCTTTTGCTTAACTTCCCCTCGCCTCGCTAATGTCAAAGCATTGTTAGGTTGAAGTTCATCCGCTTTGTTGAAGTCTTCCAATGCATCTGCATACTTGTCCATTTCTCTCTTAATTTCCCCACGACAAACCAACGTCCAAGCATCATTAGGCTCGATATCATCCGCTTTGATCAAATCCTCCAATGCATCTACATACTTGCCCATTATTTGTTTAACTTCCCCACGTCTCTTTAATGTGAAAGCATCATTAGGTTGAAGTTCATCAGCCTTGTTGAAGTCCTCCAATGCATCTGCATACTTGCTCATGAATAGCTTAATTTCCCCACGCCTCTTTAATGTCAAAGCATTATTAGGCTCAAGCTCATCAACTTTGTTAAAGTCCTCCAATGCATCTACATACCAGCCCATCATTCTCAAAACTTCACCACGCCTCTTTAATGTCCAAGCATCATTAGGTTGAAGTTCATGAGCCTTATTCAAGTCCTCTAATGCATCTACATACTTTTCCGTCATTCTCATAACTTCCCCACAAATCTGCAATGTCAAAGCACCGTTAGACTCAAGTTCATCAACCTTGTTCAAGTCCTGCAATGCATCTTAATACTTGCAATCATTCCCTTGAGTTGTCCACAACTCCTCAAAGTAGTAACAATATTTGAAAAATGATTGTCAATCTTATGAATATCTTCCAATCCAGTACCTTTAATCTCAAATGTAGAGTCAAAACTTGTTTCTATCCATTCTTTTTAGAAGAATCTTCAATCTACAATTTTGTGTGGAAGATATATAATAGTTATTTTCTATATAGAACTACTAAATCCAATGATGCATATGTGATTTGTTGAGCAGGAACTTGTATCCAAATCTAAAGTACATTGGAGCACGAAATTTATTTAATCAAAGTATGAAATAAAACCACATGAGTTTTGAGATACACAAACTATTTATTTTTAAATCTTGAAATTTGTACCAGTGAGTTGCAAGCATACCTTGGAAGTGGAAGAGGGATCTGCAATTTTCAAAGTATTGAAGTTACTTTCAAAATCATACAATAGTTGCATACTACAAAGCTCTGAAATGCATCTTAAAACACAACCATTTCAACTTAAATCTATGTTATTCTATATTTCAATTTAGTTTCATATTGGACAATAAATACTAATATTATACACTACAATACACTACATTTGAATAATAAAAATTTAGTTTCTAATAACATTGGACATGGATATCATGCATTCATATCAACAATTGTTTGAAATGGTGGCCATGTACTATACATTTTCTCTAAAAAAACAAGACAAGTGAAATCTTTAGAAATTCAAAGCCTTAAAAGTCTAGATAAAAACCTGTCATTAGTACATACTTCACATACTTCAACTCATTGCAAATGTCATCAAAAGTCGGACGATTTTTCGGCTTTGGATTCCAACATTTTTCAATCAAAGTTTTCAGTCGAAAAGGACATTGAGCGGGAAGATTTGGACGATCACCCTCCAATACCATTGCCTTCATTTGCTTTGGATTGTCTACATCTCCAAAAGGCAATTCTCCACTCAATATTTCATAGCACACCATTGCAAAGCTGTAAATATCACACTTGTGAGGATGCTTTGGTTGCTTTGGTTCTGATTGATTGCCCCTTCCAACATTCATCTCATTGCTTGTACTTTGAAGTTGTATCAACTCTGGAGCCATCCATCTGTTGGTTCCAACATTCATGGTTTGGTCTGAGTATGTGGTGCTGTTTTTCTTGATTTTGGATACATTGAAGTCTGCCACCTTAGCTTGAATATATTCAAAATCTATACCAGGTGTCTTCACACTCTTAACAAGAATGTTGGATGACTTCAAGTCTCTATGCACAATCTTTTGTTCATGAAGGTACTTTCCTCCTTCCGCTATTTGGTGTATTAGGTCAATTGCTTCCCAAATATTGAATGGAGGAGAATCATGATTCACTTCCAATCTTTGTTGCATCAATGTTAAGAGGTCTCCATCCATCAACTCCATAAAAATGGAACACTTTTGCCTCTTTTGGGTATAACAAAACATAGACGTGATGTTGGGATGGCACAATCCTGAGAGGATATCAACCTCTTTCAAGAACTCTGGATTATTTTCACCATCAAAAACCTTTATCGCAATTTCCATTTCCAACCACATGGCTTTGAATACAGCAGCTGATGACCCTTTTCCAATAGACACCCCTTTTTTTGCCTTTTCAGAGATGCTTTTCAATAAAGTCAAATATTGAGAAAAATCCCATTTTGATTCCAATAGAGGTATGTTTGGAATTCGGGCCACTCGTAAAAGTCTTTGAAGCAAATAACTTGCCAAATCCTTCTTGTCTCCATGCAATGAAGGCAAGGCCAATGAAATTTTCTTCAAAAGGTCTTTTTTGTCCTTAGAAGCCTTTGTTTTGACAATTTCATTTACACCCTTGCTAATATTTTCCACTTGATCCAAGGTTAAACCCTCAAATGCTCCACATCCCTTAGTCAAGGCAACTCGGCACAACTCCAAATGAAATCCCATGGATGAAACAAATTCCGACACGTTTGCCAATGTCATTGCAATTGGTACCCATGCATCTTGACTACACCCTTTGATGAATCTTTCAATTTCCGTAGCCAACACAAAGAGCAGCTTGAAGTTTAAAAGACATTTTGCCAATGCTCTAGGCAAATATGATCCAATGAGTGCACCTTGTGATGTCTTTAAGAATGCACTCCAACTTTCAATGACCTCATGGAGTATATCAACAAGATATTGACATTGCTCGATATTGAATGCCACTGCATCCATCATTTGCACACGTTCATTACAAGCCACCAAATTTTTTGAGTATGTATCCAACTCCCTTTCCAAACTCATAACGCCTCCTACAAACATTCATTGCATATTGTCAATATTCTTTAGCTATAAAGAAAAAGAATATAAAATCAGCATTTGGATAAACTTCAAAGTAGTGGCATAAATTTATTAACAATCATCTTTATTCTTTGACATTAGATGGTAAAATTAAAAATTCCTTTAGAAAGTGAGTACCCACATTTACATCTTCATAAAAGTAGAAATATTAGTGGAAAATAGAAAGATGCCTTAAATTGGTAGGAGAATTACCTTCATAGGGCCTCATTGGTGAAGGTTGGCCATCTATCAACGCAACTTTTGCCATAATTTAAAATGCTTTAGATGTAGTCTTGTCAAAAATTGTTTCCAAACTGCCACAACCGCCTAGTCTTAGTGCTTAAAATAATATAACATATCAACAATCAAATGTTTGCTAAAATCAAATGATTGAATTCACCAACATAATACATATATTAAAGAAAATAAAAAATAAACCCATATTCAACCAAAAATTAAATGCCTTGATACATTAAAATCAAATTGTCAGAAAAATTCAAAAAAATAGAGCCATAGATTTCCAAAATTACTTGAAAGAAATCATTTCCTAACTAGATTCTAACCTAATAGCACATAAAGGTTTTCTAATGAACCATATTGATGTCAAAGATATTATGTCCACATTTGATTTGCTAATGTGGTTCCTTGCTTTAATGTTCAACTACATACACTATCAAAACAGGCTTACTAATTCTCAACAACAATATCAACAAGATCTACATACATTAGATTAACTTCATTATTGCTCATCAAATCAAATTTCCTCCATGATTCACATTGTATAAAAAAAACATAGCATAAAAAATACCTATCTATACCAACATTGCATGTCATACATGACTAAATTTAGTGAAAATCCAATTATAGATTGAGAGCACACAATGATGAGAACAATCTTGGCCAAATCACTTGGGCCACAACCTAAGACCTTCACTTACAAGGTAATAATGCTAGCAATAGAAAGGTAATTTTTGACCCTAAACCTCTTGTAAGCAACAATTCCCGCATTGTGGAAATCCCTACAATCCTTGGAAAACCTTCATAACCAAGCATTATTCAACACTATGAAGACTTTTGTTAAAATGGTGCCATTCCACAATTTCGACACCTTTACGGTTCAAACCGTGCAATCTAAAATCTATACTTGTCCTAGACGGAATTTTTATAGTTTAGATTACATAGTCTGAAATGTATACTTGTTCTAGATGTCACTTTTGTAGTTTAGACCGTACGGTCTAATAATGGCATATAAAATATGCCATTTTAATGAATTCCCTACCGCTACAGAATATAACGAGTACTACATTCTAAAATTTATACAACACCTTTCTAATTTTGCACATGCCTCAAATTTTTAACAACAATAGAATGGAGGTGAATCCTAAGTACATGCAAGAATGACTAAGCTTATGAATGCCATTAGAGGAGATTTGGGGCAAGGGTAGGGCTGTTTCAGGTCGATCCCCTTGCTATTTCCAATGTAGTGTGAGAATGGCACATTGTCAAAAAAAATGATATTTTTAAAATTAGATTAAAAGACAATAAATAAATAATAATAATTCTTAAAATAGAAAAAAAAATAGAAAAAAAATTTCATTTAAAAAAATTATTTATTTTATATTATTTGACGTGCCTGAACTTCGTCCACATCAAACCTCTGCAGTCAGTTGTTGTTCTTGCGTTTTCACAATCTAGAAACACAAGGGAACTTGGAGGCCTTTATAAAAGCTGAATCTCTTTTAGAATTCTACTGATGGATCTCTAATAAAAAGAACAAATTACAGAATATGGAGAAACATAATAAGGGATATAAACTGGCTTGAATCTATGTTATGGAAACTCATCCTAGGAACAATCATGACAAACATTTTACTCCTAGTACAAAGAAAGATGCACATGGGGTAATTTAAACCTATAGATGAGAACTCACATTGTGCAAGGCTTCATTCCGTGATTGCTTCATGGATCTACAAGATGAGACATTGCCACACATGTAAAATTGCAAGCCAAGTATAATGATTCCTCCAATTCAAAATTGAAATCCCAAGACCTAGGCAACATGATTTGCAACAACAAGCAAGGAAACATATGCAAATAGTGCAAAAACAACTCGCAATACAAGCTACTCATGTGTTGCAAAATGCAATCAACTTTACAAATGCTGCAACCGGTACTTGAACTTGAGGACTCATAATATACATCACATTGTTCCCTCGATGCTTCCACAGAGCAATACATTAGACCATTGTGACAGACAAATAGTAAAGACCAACCACAATTCTCCTATCAAAGCACCACACACCTTCCATAGCACTGTTTGCAGTTTCCTAAAACAAGTGCTCCAGATAGAGAGACAAGAGTGTAAGTCAAGAAAAGAACTTTCCCCAACAGAGTACAGTAGATAGGAACAATGTCATAATAAGCCTACAAAACAAAGCGACAGATCATATTCTAACCTTTTCATATGTTTAGAGAGAAAGGAAAATAACACCAGATCCAAGGCTTGAACCAACAAACATAGCCAATGATGTGTTTTACAAAACATGCCAGTTGGTGTCATTTGTGGTGAAACCTTCATAATTGAAGTACAGTTGTTCAAATGCATAATCTGTTTTGACAAAGTTGGTCCAGACTCTAAGCAAATGATTCACATGACTCTCGCTAACCCTAAAGCAATTCACCCTAAACCACTAATTATACCAGGAACCCAAGAACCAAGAATCCAAGCAGTAAAATTAGACCAAGAACCCAAGCCGTTGTCGAGGTGCATTACATGTCAATCATTTGCCCATGGCAAGGCCATCTTACATCGCAAACTGGCTAAGTCCTATCCATACTGTAGAATCTACCCAACTAATTTCGACAATGGAGATCAACAAGTTGCATAACAAACGATCAGAACTTGCCTGCCCAAATGTCACGAAGACTCCATTCTCACCAACAATCAATTGACCAAGTCAGACCAACCATACCGACAAAGATGCAAATGGAGTCACTCGTACCTTGAGGTGAGGATTCGAACGGAGATTGCACGCTTTTTACCCCCAATGACTTCACGGCTCTGCAAGAGAGAATATCGCCACAGAATGGTATCCAAGATCAAGCATACCACTTCCGCACACCACAACTGAAACTCTAACTTAGAACTCTCAGAGAACCAACACCTAGTGCGCAGAGCATGATGCGTAACGACACACGAGGAAACCGGTGACAAGTACTGCAACAACAACTCAAAACACAAGCTGCTCTCGTGCATGCATCTCGGAGAGGGCTTCAGTGTTTCGGTAAGCCCAAGAGAGCGGAGACTTCACCTCCATCGACAAGCATCCCTACGACCCATCAGTCGAAATCCGCAAGGGAGCCTGAATCCGGCCTTCGCAAGCGGGAGCAGCGGCCACTGCGTTCCTCCCGGGGCGCTCCTCAAGAATACACCGGCCAAGTGCGTGGAGTAGGGAAGTAGGAGCACAAGGCAAGGGTTCCTTGGCTCAGTCGGGAAGCTCGACGCGCAAAGGACGGCACCACCACAGCTACAGTAGTGTGTCCACCAAAAGTCTTCCCTGTACAGTACTCGCCTCGAGACTTTAATTGCGTACCCACATCGAGATTTTTACACGGCCTGGGCCCCGCCTCATCCTAGCTTGCCAAGCTGTCCTACAGCTCCACAGTACCTTCCCCAGTTAGCGCCCCGCCAACCCCAGCTTACCATCCGTTGTCTCTTTCCTCGTTGCAATCAGCGGGTAGAAACAAACCGTGTTGAAATAAGTGCACTGTAGCATCACTTCGAGGTTCTTCAAACACGCAGAGACGTGTTGATAATGCATGTCGTCCAGCCTGCGTTGGATGAAGGAGAAGGTTCACCGAAAGAATTGTGTCTCCGTGGTAGGACACTTGTATTTTGTTTTGAGACTTATTATTCAGCTCCAGAGACATTCTGGTGGATGTTTCTACATCTAGCCAGTTTTTCATTGTTAATCATATATCGGCAATCGTGGGGGGCGGAGTGTATAACCTGCGAAGGTGTTGGACCGTGACGTACTCTGAGGATTCTGCGCAGTTCCGCATCGCTGTCGCTCGGTGAATTGAAGCTCGCAACCACGCTATCTTAGATGAGCTGGGGAAGACGACTGGAGAGAGAACGAGAGTCCGGATGTGACGGCAAGGGCTGACTTGCGTCCGGCAGACCGGCTCTCCGGCCCTGGAGGTTTAATTCCACCGGTGCCGGTCGGTGCTTCCTGCCCGGAAGACCGGAGTTTCGTCCGGCAATTGCTGCGGCGATTTGTAAATATTTTTATTTCGGTGGCACAAGAAAGAACAAGTGAGGGTTGCGGACTGAGCATCCATATCACAGTAAGTCACCAATCGGTGTCTCTTCAGGTCTCGGGGAGGTCACTTAGTTCTACTACAACAAACCACGTGCGAACAAGTGGTTTCTATTGCCAAAATTTCAACCTAAAATTTGAGCATTGTTTAATAATGACTATAGGTTTCTATTGCTAAAATTTCAAACTCAAATAAAATATGAAATGATTTCTAGAAGAGGTTGAAAATGAACTGAAATAACATGTTTTTCAACTCAAACAATTATAGAGAACAAATTTAGATGACCATTGAATCAATATTCAATTCAAAATGAGCTTTCAATAGAGAGTTATTTTTAAGAATTTTTTGTTCATTTTTTAGACAATTTTTTTTTATATAATATAGGGGTGTGAAAGTTATTTTTCAGTTCTACAATGTATCTTTTTACTTCAAAAATTTGTAACTAATTATTATTAAAAAATAAAAATATCAATAATTGAAAACATAAACTTTCAAAGTAGGAAAATCTATTCATATATATTTTTTTTAATTTTATTTAAAATTCAAAAAGTAAATAGGGGGTCCAAAGTTTTGATCGCACGTGGTTTCTAATGGACACGCTAAGTGACCTCCCTGAGCTTCAGGTGCTGCAATCGGTCACACCATATACCATGTCCAAGACAATGGGTTGGATGGCCGAAAGATACCTCTCACATGGTCTATGAAGTCTATGAAGTCTCTCTGACGTGAGGCCTTCAAAATAATCTCTTTCCAAACCTGTTCGCATTTTTCTCCCTGCGAAAACAGAAGAGCTCAACAATCAAATAAAATGTTCATCAATGAAACTTGCTCACTCGATCGCTCTTCCTGGCGAGAGGCCGCCGGGTGAAACTGGTTGCACTGTTTTACATATGTATGTACTTGGATTGGTTGCATTGAGGCGTTTCTCTTCTTGAAATCAAAGCAAATTTGCTTCACAACAGGGTGATCGCCCTTGTTTTCCTTACGGTAGTATCAGAAGGTTCACAGATGATTTTGCTCTTGAACTGGGAATCAAGGAAAAGAGGTTACTGAGAAAACCAGTGGGCATGGACAGCAGGCCCAGATTTTACTGATGGCAACTCTGTAAATCGGAATGGTGATCCCCGGAACCACAGATCTTCACCCTGTGAGCGGTGGGCATGTTGAGGTGACGTTGAAGCAGCTCGCTGCCCGTTGCGGAATCAGCTGCCGACGGAGTCGTCAGTTATGTGAAATTTCGAGCCACTGAAAGCACCGGCCTTGCCTTATGAACGTCTATTTGTGGATACGGATGCAATCGATTGGGATTTGCATTACTCCTGAATGGGGCTTTCCCTTTTCGAATGGAGATCGTTTTATTCCTTAGGTCTGTTTTAAGATTTTGTCCACGTCCAGGTATCCTTCCAAGATGATAAAATTTGAGACTCTGTGACTATCTAATTGTGGAATTGGATTCATTTTAATTGTGTGTATGCTATACTGTTCTGAAAGTTGTAAGAATTTGCAGTAAATAGCGCAAATGCATCCACAGGAATGAACTGCCTTGAGCTTGTGTCTTAGTTGACTATCGTTTATGCTTATCAAAGTCATCTGTTTTGGATTTCGGAACTCTTTTCAGAGTTGGCAGTTAAATGTATATGATTTGTTGTAAGGTAGAACTGCCTACCATCCACACAATTTTGCCACTTTTCAAGACCCTTTCATTTGTGATAGTGGCCCAACCATTATACAGTATTGCTTTGCAGATGTAAGGTATGTATGTTTCAAAATGGCTCCAAACTTACAACCAACACCATGTACAGTACATTTGAGGTCTTTTATTGAATGATGATGATAATGTTGGATATAACTAAGCAACATCTTTACCAATTTCATAAGATGGATGTTTCTTTGTAAATGTATGTGAATAAATATTGTTGGCTGTGGGCTTTGGCAACTAAAAGGTATGTATGTCTAGAACCCCAAAAGCACCTCAAGATTGAATGTACAACAAGGATAGGCAACAAAAAATTAGTTGGACCAAGAGTGATAGATAAAAGTATCGTTTTTGTCCATTTTCTAAATTTCCAATTTAGAGGGCTCCAAAAAATACCACTTATTTTGTGGCATTTATTTTTCAATAATATTTTGACCATTTTAGATGAGTAAGATGACCATTATGGATGTACTTGTGATTTGTGGAGTAATCTAGTGACACTTACAGATTGTGGGGCAATGCACATGAGAAGTTGTGTGCCAATTACCTTTTAGATTAAGTTCATATGCTATAAAAGCAACCATTTAAGGGCTCGTCCATCTTTTCCATAGGTTTCCGTGAACAAAAATATTTTAAGATTATTTTTTAGAGAAAAAGAAGTACATGAAGAACTTAGCACAAGTGGTTGGGTATTTTTCTAAGCATTTTTGAATCAGTTATAAATTTTCAAAGATTTGGAGCATAGGCACCTAGTTGTGATCATAGGTCTCCTAAAATCCATCCACTTGCAACTTGGAAAGAGATGTGAGGAAATCAAAGACAATGATTGGTTCTTGCAATTAAAAATAATAATTTTTTCTTGATTCATTCAATGGCTAAAATGGTCCATTTGAGGATCACCTCAACTCCATTCTTTAGCTCATAAATAGGGACAATTTGAAGAAGATGGGCGGTTTTGGAGCAAACCACCTTACCATACTTGATGATCTAGGTGAGCATTCTCTTCCTTCTAATAAATTAAAGTTGGCAATGCGTTTGAAAATATAAAGGTTCCATTTTTCCCTTACAAAAAAATATTTTTGAAAAAAGAATATCCACAAAATTCTGACATTTATATTAAGAAATATCTTTTTGCCGCTACAGTAGTCTGTATTTGGAAGAACTGGCAGGGGAAGTTGCTGTTTCTGTGGATTGTGATTTTGAGCATGTCTGTATTTCCAGCCTCAAACTGTAGCAATTCAAGTTTCCCCCAATTCCCCCAAAGCAGAGTCGATGCTCGTCATCTCCATCCTTGTGGCATTCCCAACACCCAACCCGCCTGCCAAAGCATTTCTTAACCTTTAAACCACGAACTGGTGACCGTGGAATGGCACTTGTATGACATCATCAACTTTAAGAAAATCATAAGTGCTCATTGGAGGTCAAACTACTCTAGATGCTCTCCTCTTTTTGCATAGAATTTCAAAGACGAACAATTGCACTTTTGTCTTGCATATAAAGATTTTTTGTCATTTATAGGTCGAAATCAGCCAAAGTGTCCTTTAATCCCTAAAATCCAAAATTGTGTTTTTTGGTAATATAGTGATTTTGATTTTTTTGAATTTTTGGTAAAGATAAGAAAAGAACATTAGCTTTCCATAAATACAAATTTTTTTATTCCAATCGGTGTCAATGAGCAAAAGTTATGGCACAAAATGTCCTTTTATAAGTTTTGCAGGCAGAAAAAAATCCTCAAATTTTTAAAATTTTTAAAATTTTTAATTTTCTTTCTCCGTATAGATTATATTTTGATCTACATGAGAAGCTTTGATTCATTCCATTTGGATTTGTTATGCAAAAGTTATGAACAATCTTATTTTGGGGGCAATTTAACCCCTAAGTGCCTAAGCCTTTCCAAGTGTGTTCTTCCTATGAAAAGAGAGCATGGACTTATGGTTATCCCCAATGACGCAAATTGTTTTTTTTTCAAAATCTAACCTTACAGATGTTTAAAGAGCTAGCTTATTAGTATATATACCAATTTTGAATGCAAAATTGCATAGGAATTGTGAGATCATAACAAGAGAAATGTATGTTTTCTATTTTTAGTATGCTGCCCCTCCCCACAATGTTTGAGAAATTTGCAAATAAATATTTGGGGGGATTGGAAGTGACATGAACAACTACAAATTATGTTAGCACACTAAAATACACTTTCAAAAAACTTAATTTCACATGAAAAGCTATCAAACTCATTACCCAATCCACCTTGCAATTGTTGAAATGCAATTTTTTTTATAAGTAGAAATCGCAAATAACTCCAAATCAACAATTGCATGTTTAAATTTTCAACGGTGAAAATCATGAAAACACTTTACTCTTTCCATTGGGACCATTTTCAAAGCAAATGGATAAGTACAACTTTTTAGATCTCAAATCAAGTGAAATTGGCAAGCTTTGTTCAAAGCCGGGAAATCAAGTAAAATTTGCAAAATTTACTCTTCCACTAATGATACATATATGCCTTTGAGGACCTCTCAAAAATCAACTATTTACCTTTTTTAGTGAAAAATAAAAGTTTCCAATAGTTAACCTTCAATACTGCCCGTGAAATTTTTTTAATCGGTCAAAGGAATTTAACTGCACGTACCCAAATGAGCCCAAAATTTTGCAGCGACCATATTTAGCCGCTCAAGCAGTTAGGGGTTAAAGTATCTTCTTGAAAAATAAAGTTGTAGGATTCATTTATAAACTTAATTTTCACATTTTTTCAAACAGAAAGTTTTCACAAGGTTAAGATTTCTTGCTAGAACAATCTCACCATTGAGTTTAATGTGTTTCAATTCTATTTTAGAGCTATTAACAATTTAGTTTTCCCTTCAATCTTGAACCTACTTCTACTTAATAATTTTTTAATGAGTGAAAACTAAGTGTTTTTTCTTTGAATTTTTGTTCTTAGATTTTCAACTCAATTTTTTATCAAATAAAATATAAAATTCAAAATCAGTAGAGTAAAATAATTTGAGTTATGAAGGTTCAAAGCCAAAAAATGAAGTTGAGCACCATGCAAAAAAACTTGTTTTATTCACTTTAAATGCAAATATCTTGCAATCTACAAAGTCAAAGTTTTTGAAAGTTCTTCTATACATTCTCACACTAGTCTAGTACAACATTCTATGGTTAAATATAAAAGAAATTTAATTTAATTTAAAAAAAAAATTGCTCTTTGCTATAGAAATGGCAATTTTGAGTGTTTTTCTTATGGAAAAAAGGCCATGGGACTTTACGGTTAACATTTTAGCTTTGAAAAATCATAGAAAATTCATTTCTTGTCATAATGTCTTCTTTCTTTTTGCAATTGACTTCTTTCAAACTTTTCAATTTGTAAAAAATATGGGAGCTAACAAATAGCTTTTTTAAAGTATCTAGATAGTAAATCTGTGTGGTAATGGGCAATACCTATATGCTTGTTGTCTTTGAAAATTAAAGCATAAATAATTCAAGGAATTATACGGTATTGCTTTGTAGATGTTAGGTATGTATGGCCCAAAATGGCACCAAACTTACAACCAATAGCATGTACTATACATTTGAGGTCTCTTATTGAATGATGATGATTATCTCCTATGATGATGAATCTCCCCTCTATTGTTTCAAAATCTAGGGTTGGAATAGATTTCAGACTGTGTAGTGTAAAAATGACATTTAGGATAGATGTAGATTTTAAACATCTAAGAATGGTATAGATTTCATATATCTAGGACTATTGTACATTTTAGACCGTCCGGTAGGAATCATAAAAAGTGCAAAAGTAGCGGAATAGTGCCATTTTAATAAAATTGCCCATATGAGTAAGATGATTGTTATGGATGTACTTGTGATTTGTGGAGTAACCTAGTGACACTTATAGATTGTGGGGCAATGCACTTCAAAAATTCACAACAAATTTACTCTTGATTGAAAAAATAAATTGTCAACTAATCCACATGCAAAGATAACAATAATGTTTCCCCACCATATAAGGAGGCACATGAGAAGTTGTGTGCCAATTACTTTTTAGGATAAGGTCATATGCTATAAAAGCAACCATTTTACCCCTAAAGGTTAGAGACTATGTTTTCACCAAAAACGCTCCCAAATTGCTATTTCTAATACAAGTATCAAATTTTCTTTTAAAAACATTTTTGGAAAAATTTAACCATAGGATCTTGTGTTAAACTATTTTGAGAAGTTGTGAAAAAAATTTCAGAAATTTCCACCCTATGGATTGCAAGATAAGAGCATTTGAATTGACAAAAATCCGAGCAGCTACACTTCACAAGGTCATATTTGTATAAAAAAATGTCCAAAATGGTGGTTACTCTTTGGATTCATTCTTCAAGGCAAGTTGGATACATTCTTGAAATTTTTTAGATCATTTAGAATTGTTAAACATATAGGAAAAAAATAGTAAGTAGAAAGAGGCAAAGACTGTTTAAAACACTAAATTGTTAAGAATTGAAATATGAAATTGAAAAATGCCAATTCCAACGGTTGTAATGTTATAATAAACAATCTACATCTAATGTTTGTTTGTTTTTTCAAAAATATTCAAAATTGAATTAAATAAAAGACTTCAAAGTTTATCTTAGAGTAGAGATTCTATAACTACTATCAAAACTAAAACTCCTCATAACTTTCATCTCATTAATCAAAATGGAGTGATTCCAAACTTCCCACGTATACATAAATCTAAGTAACTAATTTCAAGTTTTTATTTTAAAAAAAAGTGATTTTTAAAGAAGTTTTTTTGGTTGCTTGGGCTACCCACCAACCAATGAAAATGACATATCATGCAATGACTTTTTACCCACATAGTCAAAAATTATGAAAACTATTGGACCTTGAAGCTACTCCTTGGGCACATATTTTTACTACCAATTTACACTAGAAAGGTGTAAGTGTCCTATGACAGTCACTAATAACTCCATGACCATCTTCCAAGGCTTTAATTATAGCCACTAATGAATCTAATGTAGTCCTAATTCCATTTATTAGGAAAAATCTGTCATGACTTAATATTAGAGTGTAATGGACAGTTCCCTAGGTGCCTGTCATGGGAGATTTGCCTGTCATAGGCAGATTTACCTTAGATTAGTACCAATAAAACTTTCAAATTTCAAATAATACTTTCATCAAAACAACTTATAGTTCTTTGAAATTGAAGATTTCTAGAATTATATTACTAAGTTTTGGTTGAAAAATCCATTCATGACTCAAGAGTTACATATTTAATACAAGCTCTTCACTTATACACATGGAGTGGTAGAAGGTGAGGCAAACAATGTGAGCTATATAAATTAAAATTAGTACAAATTCTAGCAGTCATAGTTAAGTCAAATCAAAGTAGGAATTTTATTTGAAGTAGAATTCAAGATTTCAAACCTTGTTTAGGCATAGTAGAATAACTTTTTCCAACAAAATTTGTACTACAAAAATTTGGTAAACTTATCTAAGTTTCATCTCCAAAAATTTGTATAAGATTTCTAACCTCTAATCAAAAGTTATGGACAAATTTCAGAGAGGGATTGGAAGTGACATTTTTTAAACATTTTCAAACATCCTCTCTGGATTTTATCTTTAACTTTTGATTGGAGACTTGAAATATCAAAAGAATTTTTGGAAATGAAACTTAGATAGATTTCCCAACTTTTTCTTAGTTCAAAATTTTTTGAAAAAATTTATTCTACTATGTCTAAATGAGGTCTCAAATTCTACATCAAACATAATTTTTATATTTTGACAATGAGCGGTCAAGCTCTCATTTTCAAATTATCCTAAATCCTTTGAGGATTCATGGTGGACAATTGATTTCAATTTAAAAATCACATCTCCAACCTTCATTTCCAAAGATGTCATTGAAGCAATTTCTTTGATGGGCCATCAATTTTTTTTTTTAATGGCAAAGGGTTAAATCACATTGATGTTTAATTCAACGGATTTTAAAGATTTTTGGCAAACCATGTTAACATTTTGTTATAGGTTTGTTTGGCTAGTCCGAGATTTAGCAAAAAGAATAGTGTACACCCGAAACCTACTGCCACGACCTTCGTAACCGATACCAGAGATTATTTTAATTCCCCATGCGGATGTTGTTCATGGATGAGGCCTCCAAAGATGGAAAGGCAACCTCTGTAAAGGCTATTGAATGTTATGAATGATTTTTCCCAAATCAAATGTACGGATGTCTCTGCGTTTTTGTTTGATTGAATTCAACGTGCATTACGATGCAGAGACTCACACTTGTTTCAAACCTTTACAAGATAATTTGAAATGCTTCTGTAATTCCTTCTGAGGTTCTACGAGACAACCTTGGTTGCATCGTGGTGAATTTAGGTTAGAACAGGAATTCGGTTCTCGTGTGACTTCTGGATTCACGTTGGACTGAATGTGAAGATTCTTGTCGCGATTTAGGGTTGTTTAATTGAAGCACAGAATATACTAACCCCTAAGGACCAAGGATTCATGGTTTAAAATTGCCCAAGTTGATTGATCATTTTGTGAAAAAACGTAATTCAGATGGGGCCGAATTTGAAATCAGTAGAATCAATGAAGAATGTTGTATGTGTTTTTCTAAAAATAATTAAAATTGAACAGAAGAAAGTCTTCAAATAACTTACTCAAAAACTACTGAAAACACATGAGCCCAATGTGGAACCTCTTGGTCCGCTGAGCTGATTTTAAGCATTGGATCAATGTAACTGTTTATTAGAACACCTTGTCGATGTTTCACTTGTTTCATTCTTCTAACAAGCAGCTGTATAGATCTGAATTAGCAAACGATCCCAATTAGCTAACGTGTAATACTTTGAATTACAGGGCCCTCCGTCGAGAGAAGTTGTTTCGGGCTCCAGACTCAGCGACAGCAATTGCAAGTGCTGTGCATACTCATGGATGGGTCAACTGTGGACCATTTGTATTGAATGTGCTTGTGAAGGAGCAGGTGATGAAGCAGGGGAGGTATTTCGCTCATTTAGCATTGGAGCTTCACAAGTTGGGATGTGAAGATGCGGGACTCCTGGTGGCCAGGAGAACTTTGGGATTCATCCTAGATTCACCGTTGAAGGGACGTGAATGCGAGATGATTGACAGCATGGGGAAGCTTATCTTCCATTTCAAGGAGTGCGCATCAAAGATGGGCCTCATATTTGTGGAACGACTCGGGAAGCTGAGCACAGACGTGTTATGCTCATTCTTAATTAAAATTTTTGCTACTTTTTCTAAAGAAGGGATCATAGGATCTTCTGCTGTTTTGTTCAGAAGGATATGTCAAGATGTCACCACGAGAGACTTCCACAGACCAACGATGTTAGAATCTCACATTGTTGAGCTTGTTTCTATATTCTCTCTAGTTGGCGATGAGCAGCTTTTCAGTAAGCTCATCCAAGCTTTGCTGGGTCAGTCGCGGATTTACGAGGCGCAAAATTTGATCCAGAGACTTCTTGGCTCCGATGCAATTTGGACAGCTTTGTCAAGGACGCATATCGGAAGGAGCACGTTAAAACTGCTCGCTGAGGAGCGAATTCTAATCCTTTCCCGCCCAGGGACTCCTTTCACATGGTGTATGCCCAGAGCCCAGTTTCCTCGGCATCCAGATGTCGAAGCATTCTTGAGGGGTCCAAGTGAGAGTCTTCGATACCCTGGAGTGAACGACTCAAGGCACGCTTCCAATTTCGCTCGAAAGTACTTCGGGCACAGTGGGTATCGTGATGGTTACAGCGCTACTGCGTTTGGATATGCAGACGGAGGAATCTCTACTGTTACTATTCAGAAAACGCGTGCAGCTTTTCAGCATCAACTTGCCGAGCACAAGAGGGAGCAACAGGAGGAGCTCCCGAGACTCGGACAACGACTTAAGAAACTGCAGAGCGCAACAACAGCAGGCAGTCGAGCACATAGTGGAGGAATAGAGGTGGTGGTTCTGTCCCCTGATGCAAGTATCGAGCGTCAGACGAGGAGGAAGGTTGAAAACACCGAGTACATCGATCTGTCTCTAGACGATTAAGTAATTCAGGGATGCGAGAAGGGGCATTTTGCTTCAGGTATCTTATGTAACAAAGCAATCGCTTTGTGAAAATGTTTTGATACCCTCATTGCCTGGCGATTTGTTACAAGTAGAACAGGAACAGAATCACGTAGGGAGTCCATTCCGCTGCTTTGAGCGGTTCCCTTGTGAGAATGGAATTGTTGCTTGCAGATCGTGTCCCCATTTTTGAGACGATTCCAAGGCACAGAGATATGTACTATTTGGATACCATATGAATAATTTATGAATTTGCTGGAGCTTGAAGTAGGTAGGGTCTCAATCACAAGCCATGAGTAAAAAATGTACGATGCATTTCACGGAAGCATCTTTGCATTTGATAGCACCTAGAAGTTTGAGCTCATTTCTTACGAGTCATTGTAAATGGGTGACTTTGCAACCCAGAAGGAAGGGATCACAGGTAAACGGATTCCGTACCTTAGTAGATCAAAAATTTGTAAAATAGTTCTGATTTCCTCACCTCTGGTCTATGATTTCTTCCTCTTCTACTTGTAACGAATCGTACATACAAGCAGGTACCCTGAATTGCTTAAGAACTACACAGAAGTTGAAGAATGCGGTGATTAATTCTACTTTTGTTTCAAGACCTTCATGAAATTTTCCCTTTGCTCTTGATTCATGCCGAGGAGCGAGCAATCGCCCACTCCCCACTCAGCACCTCGCTCACAATACTTGTCGGCAATCTCCTTTTTGTGCCTGCACAAGACAACAATTTGCAGATCATCTTTTCAAGATTCTCTTTTAAGAGAAAGAACTCAAACTGTTGAATGCAGAAAAAACACTGTTGTATACGAGGCCTTTTGACAATCTTCTGTGTTGAAGCTTTCTTGAACAGGACCTGTAGCTCTCCTTAATTTTAATTTTGCTGACTCAAGATGGGATTAGACGACAATTACATGGCGGCATTGTCTTTGGATTTCTTGAGCAGCTCCTGGAGGTAAGACGAGTTCCTGAACGTCTCGTCCTGGCCTTCGTACATTTTCCTCTTGTCGTCTACAACACAAACAAGGTAAGTGAAACTGCTTTGCATCAACACCATTCTCCACGAGCGCCTCGATTGAATTACATAAACCCTGTGCATTTGCATATCTAGGTCATGCACTTCCAGCCTTTCAATCATTACATTTCCACCTTGAATTGATGCTATCAGCACACTACGTTTCTGCAAAGACACAGGGATGGGAGAGGATGACACAGCTGCGTACCTTGAATTTTCTTCAGGAAGTCGGGCTCAGGAATCGCCGGCAACTCAACTGATTCCATGCCTGACGCTCCGGATAGTATCCCAGCGTTCACTACAATTTTTCATCAAATCAAAAAGTGGAGGAATCAGCTGCGAAACAGTCCAGAAAACCTTTGATGAGCACCCTCAGAAATGCCATGACAAGGAATCCCTAACATCTTAATTTGCAAAGCTGAGCTCATGAATAAGTAAGAGCTGATCAAGCCCATGAGTCATTATCTTCTCATGTGAGTCCGTGACCGCTTAATTTTTCTACATCTGTCCCAATTTTTCTTGATTTGCTCTAATTCAGCATGTCTTTGATCAAATTGTGCCACTGTTGTCAAAGATGCCATGCCTCTACCCGTAAGAGTGCTCTAATCAAAGAAAAAATTCCAAGAGGATTGAAAACGGCTATTGAAAATTGAAAATTATAATCAGCAATCAACGACATCAGCTACAAAAACTCCTAAACACACAATGCTTGAATGGAAACCCAAAATAAGGGGTTACAAGCGCACAACTAATCAAGACGCGACGACCTAATGCACTCAAACCCCAAAACCTGGTAGTGGCGACGCGGCGAGGATTGTGCACGCAGCAATGGGCAGAATGACAGCAATTTTCAGACTATCCCGCACTCGGAATTGGATTCCACTGGAGCATACAACAACAGCACCTCCTCTACTCTCCGAATTCTTTGCAAGGCAGCTTGACCTCAAACATCCGGCCTGCGCTACGAAAGAGGAGGAGAGCAAATGAGTGGTGGCCATGGTGTGTGCAACCACTCCCTCTCCCCCAACCAAATTCTCGAATTCAATCTACCAAAGTTTTCCAATCTTGCAACTGAATTTCAATTGTGAATGTGGGTTTGAGAGATGCCAAAGGATTGCTGTTGTCGGGATGGAGAGAGATGGTGAGATGTTGGGGAAGCGGACTGCAGGTGCTGCGGCGGGCGATAGTGTGGGAGATTTGAACGGTGGCGCTCGATGGAGAGTGGATAGCCTTGGGGTGGATACCCGGAAAGGGATTTAGACGAGTACGTTGAGATTGATAACCGGGCAGAAGGATATCCAGTCGGGGTGTGGTTATCTACACTGAATAGGGGTATTAAGGGGACCCATACTAATTCATCAACATTACACACTATATAAATATCTACCTTTGTTGTACATCAATAGTTATTGAAATGATCGGGGGTTGTACATCATGTTTCAAACATCTATAGTTTTCTACAATAAGTCCTTTTAATTTTTTGGTTCCTTTAATACCCCTATTTAGTGTACTTCAAATAAATATTTGGTCCATGATCTAAAGTAGAGGCATCCATTTCTAATTGGGGTCTTCAAACCAATCTTGGAAATATATATTCCTAGGTTTTCTAAGTTCTATAGGGAGTGTACACAAAGGAAAAGAATGAATTGGGGTGTTCATTGAGATCTTACTATAAAAAATCTATATTTCATATTTTGTATGTGTTATCTTAAAAAATCATTTTTGTTTTTGCATCCACCTCTAATAAGGTTGAATGTCACATCGAACAAGTTAGGGTGATTGGAAGGCACAGGCAGATAGGCGGTCCGAACGAGATAGACGGACATGTTGGACAGGCTTAATCAAATTAGGGCAAGGAATATAAAAAATGTAACAATGATTTACCTCACATGCGTGACATGGCATAAGGCCTATCCACGTCGATTGCCATGCTGGATTATGGGTGGAGATGTATGGACATGGACGTCTATGGATGGGTGGGGACGTTATTGGGCGGAAATGTAGGAAGACAGGGCACAAACATTTGTGGGACGGTGGAAGCAGCAATGCTAGGGTGCAAACAGAAGTCAAGGTAGAGACGTATGAGGTCTAGACGCAAACACTTGTGTACAGGCAACAACGACATTTTAAAAGCACGGACCCAATCAGGACAGGGACGTAAAAGATTTGGGCACAGATGCTTGTGTATAGGTATAATTGATTGGAATTGACAATCCGTAGCAAAAATTTGTGCAACTAATGTACTAATGTAGCGCAAACAAGTGCCCAAATTTATCCAATAAATTTAGGCGTAGACTCATTCATTCTACATTTTGGGAGGTCTTGGTGTTGAATAAAAAATTCACACCAACTTCAATTTCTTCACCAACTTGTTCAATTTTCACCAATTGGTGTCAACTTCTTTAAGTATGGTCATTGAAGAACTCATCAAATTTGGAAAGGTAAAAAATGAAACAAATAGACTTAGATTGGAATTTGCTCCCTGTGGCACAAATTGGAGCAATTAATGTAGTGCAAGCTAGTGCCCAAATTTATCCAATAAATTTGGATATGGACTCATTCATTCTACATTACTTTGGGTGAGGACTCATTCATTCTACATCTTTTGGGCATTGGTGTTGAATAAAAACTTCACATCAAATTTAATTTCTTCATCAACATGTTCAAATTCCACCAATTGGTGTCAATTTCTTTGAGTGAAGTCATCCACAAAGTCATCAAATTTGGGAAAATAAAAATAAAAATAAATAAATTTGATTGGAATTTGCTCTCTATGGGACAAAATAATGCAAGTAATGTAGTGCAAGCAAGTGTCCAAATTTATCCAATAAATTTGGGCATGGACTCATTCATTTCACAATTTGAGGGCCTTGGTGTTTTAAAAAATTCACACCAAGTTCAAATTCTTCACCAACTTGTTCAAATTCCACCAATTGGTGTCAGTTTCTTGATATAAGGTCATCCACAAACATATCAAATTTGGGAAGGTAAAAATGAAAAAAATAGACTTTGATTGGAATTTGCACTACGTGGCACAAATTCAAGCCGGTAATGTAGCGCAAGCAAGTGCCTAAATTTATCCAATAAATTTGGGGAGGACTCATTCTTCTACATTTTGGGGGGCTTTGGTATTGAATAAAAAATTCACACCAAGTTCAATTCTTCACCTACATGTTCGAGTTTCACCAATTGGTGTCAATTTCTTTGAGTGAAGTCATCCACAAAGTCACCAAAATTGAAAAGGTATAAAATGGAAAAAATAGACTTTGATTGGAATTTGCATTGTGTGGAATAAATTTGAGCAAGTAATGTAGCGCAAGCAAGTGCCCAAATTTATCCAATAAATTTCAGGAAGATTCAATCTTCTACATTCTTTTGGGCCTTAATGTTGAATAAAAAATTCTCACCAAGTTCAATTCTTCACCAAGTTGTTCAAGATTTAGTGATTGGTTTCAACTTCTTTGAATAAAGTCATGGATGAACTCATCAAATTTGGTAAGGATAAAAATGAAAAAAATAGATTTTGATTGGAATTTGCGTTGCGTGGCATAAATTTGAGCAAGTAATGTAGCACAAGCAAGTGCCAAAATTTATCCAATAAATTTGGGCAAAGACACATTCATTGCTCATTTTTTAGGCCTTGGTGTTGAATAGGAAATTCAAACCAAGTTCAATTTTTCACCAATATATTTGAGTTTCACTAATTGGTGTCAATTTCTTTGAATAAGGTCATCGATGAGGTCATCAAATTTCGGTAGGTTAAAAATGGAAAAATAAGACGTTGATTAGAATTTGCACTGCCTGGCACAAATTCGAGCAAGTATTGTAGTGCAGGCAACTGCCCAAATTTGTCCATTAAATTTGGGAAAGACTCATTCTTCTACATTCTTTGGGGCCTTGGTTTTGAATAAAAAGTTCACACCAAGTTCAATTCTTCACCAACATGTTTGAATTTCACCAATTGGTTTCAATTTCTTGGGTGAAGTCATCCACGAAGTCATCCAATTTGGGAAGCTCAAAAAATTAAAAAAACAACTTTGATTGGAATTTGCACTGCGTGGCATGAACTTGAGCAAGTAATGTAGCGCAAGCAAGTGCCCAAATTTTTCCAATAAATTTGGGGAGGACTCATTCTTCTACATTTTTTTGGGCCTTGGTGGTGAATAAAAAACTCACACCAAGTTGATTTCTTCACCAACATGTTCAAATTTCAGCAATTGGTGCCAATTCCTTTAAGTGAGTCATCAAAGAACACATCAAATTTAGGAAGGTAAAAAATGGAAAAAATAGACTTTGATTGGAATTTGCACTGCGTGGCACAAATTTGAGCAAGTGATGTAGCACAAGCAACTGCCCAAATTTACCCAATAGATTTTGAAAAGGCTCATTCTTCTACATTTTGGGGGGTCTTATTAATCCCTAAAGGACTACACTAAAGATGATATTTAGTGTTGAGTGACATTTAGTGTTTTTACCCCCCTACTAGCTACAACACTAAATCTGAACTTGTCCACAATTAGTGTTAGACTTGAATGTGCCGGCTGCAAACTTCAGAGCCTTGTAACTTTTGCAAAAATTCTTCAAATCAGGAAAATGAGATGTTTTTCGGCATCTACAGTTTTTCTGTAGATGCCGAAAAACATCTCATTTTCCTGATTTGAAGAATTTTTGCAAAAGTTACAAGGCTCTGAAGTTTGCAGCCGCCTAGCCCTAATCGGTCCGATTCTGTCCGTGAACAGTGATATTCCGTCTGATATGACAACTCTGGTTCACATTTAGTGTTTGAATTGACATTTAATGTTACTTACTTTCATAGGGTAATTGGCTTTTAGTGTATGCCTTCGTATTTAGTGTACAAGGCACTAAATATCATCTTTAGTGTAGCAATCTAGCATGCGTTTTTTGGCAGTATAGAAATTTTGGACAGGTACCTATGACTAGAGATTTTTATATTTGGGGCTGAAATTTTAATAAAAGTTGTGCGCGAGAAGTATCTTTCATATGCAGTAAATTTCATGACATTGGAAATACGAATCAAAAGGTATAGCCTAATATGTTATTTTTTTCCCCGGCCTGGCAATCTGGACAGTAAAAAAAATCACTTTTTTTAGAAACAAAGATTTGAAATTGGATTTCTAGAGTTATGTATATGTGAAAAAAGTTATATATATCAAAAGTTATGAGGAATTTCAGTTTGCGGGTAGTTATGGATTCTCTACCCTAAAATAAAATTTAAAATCCTTTATCTTACTCAATTTTCAATGTTTTTTTGAAAAAAACAAAATTATAAGATGTAGATTGTTTATTAAAACATTTCAACTATTGGGATTGGAATTTTTGAACTCCATAACCAAATTCTTAACAATTTAGTATTTTGAATCACTCTCTACTTTTTTCTACTTACTATTTTATTCCTATATGTTGGACAACTCCAAATTATGTGAAAATTTTCAAGCATGTTGCCAACTTGTTTAGGAAAATGAATCCAAAGAAGAACCACCATTTTGGACATTTTCCATAGAAAAGTGAGCTTGTGAAGTGCAGCTGCCCGATTCTTTGCAAGGCCAAAAAAATGATTTTAATGAATTTTAATGCTTATATCTTGCAATCCACATGGTGTAAATTTCTGAAATTTTTATCACATGTTCTCAAGTGAGCATACTACAAGATCCTATGATTATATGTGTCAAAAAAAGTTTTTTTCTAAAAATTTGGTACTTGTACTAAAAATTGCACTTCTTGAGCATTTTCAATGAAAACATAGTCATGGAACTGTAGGGGTTAAGTTGGTCTTGAACAAAAAAGTTTACACCAAGTTCAATTCTTCACCTAAGTGTTTGAGTTTCACCAATTGGTGTCAATTTCTTTTAGTGAAGTCATCCACAAAGTCACCAAAATTGGAAAGGTAGAAAATGGAAAAAATAGACTTTGATTGGAATTTGCGCTGCGTGGCACAAATTTGAGCAAGTAATGTAGCGCAAGAAACTACCCAAATTTATCCAATAAATTTGGGCAAAGACTCATTCTTCTACACTTCTGGGGGCCTTGGTGTTGAATAGAAAATTCTCACCAAGTTCAATTCTTCATCAACGTGTTCGAATTTCACCAATTGGTGTCAATTTCTTTGAATAAGGTCATCGATGAACTCATCAAATTTGGGAAGGTATAAAATGAAAAATATAGACTTTGGTTGGAATTTGCATTGTATGGCACAAATTTGAGCAAGTAATGTATCGCAAGCAAGTGCCCAAATTTATCCAATAAATTTGGGCAAAGACTCATTCTTCTACATTCTTTTGGGCCTTGCTGTTGAATAAAAAATTCACACCAAGCTCAATTCTTTACCAACTTCAATTCTTCTCTTGTTCAAGTTTCACCAATTGGTTTCAATTTCTTTGATTAAGATTGTCCATGAAGTCATCAAATTTAGGAAGGTAAAAGATGAAAAAAATAGACTTTGATTGGAATTTGCGTTGCTTGGCACAAAATTGAGCAAGTAATGTAGCACAAGCAAGTGCCTAGATTATCCAATAAATTTGGGGAAGACTCATTCTTCTACGTTTTTTTGGGCCTTGTTGTTGAATAAAAAATTCACACCAAGTTCAATTCTTCACCTACATATTTGAGTTTCACCAATTGGTGTCAATTTCTTTGAATAAGGTCATTGATGAACTCATCAAATTTGGGAAGGTATAAAATGAAAAATATAGACTTTGATTGGAATTTGTGTTGCGTGGCACAAATTGAGCAAGTAATGTAGCGCAAGAAACTGCCCAAATTTATCCAATAAATTTGGGCAAAGACTCATTCTTCTACATTCTTTTGGGCCTTGCTGTTGAATAAAAAATTCACACCAAGTTCAATTCTTCATTTGTTCAAGTTTCACCAATTGGTGTCAATTTCTTTGAGTAAAGTCATCAAAATTGGGAAGGTAGAATATGAAAAAAATAGATTTTGATTGGAATTTGCGCTACTTGGCAAAAAATCGAGCAAGTAATGTAGCACAAGCAAGTGTCCAAATTTATCCAATAAATTTGGGCATAAATTCTTTCATTCCTCGTTTTTTTTGGCCTTACTGTTGAAAAAAATAATCACACCAAGTTTATTTTCTTTAGCAACTTGTTCCAATTTCACCAATTGGTGTCAATTTCTTTGAATAAGGTCATTTATGAATTCATCAAATTTGGAAAGGTTGAAAATGGAAGGAAATAGCCTTTGATTGGAATTTGCGCTGCGTGGCACATTTTTGAGCAAGTAATGCATTGCAAGCAAGTACCAAAATTTATCCAATAATTTTGGTCGAAGACTCATTGTTTTACATTTTGGAGGGCCTTGGTGTTGAAGTTGTGTGCTATAAACTTGACTTCGTTAACAAAGTTACTATTTTGGACTATTTTGGAATTCATTTACGTGTTACAAACAATTAGAATGTAGATTTATAGAAAAGAATTGAATAGCTGTTGTAGATTGTAAAATAGGACCTTGTTAACGAGGTCACAATTTCATGTTCTTTTGGGGCTCACTTTCAAGGTCTTTGGGGGTTTACTTTCATAGTACAAGATTAGGGTGTAGGTTCACTAATTTTTTTTAGACTGCAGCTTTGGGATGCTAAATAGGACCTCGTTAATGAGGTCTCAATTTCGGGCTATTTTATAATGAAGATGTAACAAGTGCATGTTTTCATTTTCTGTCAATAGATCTTCATGGACGTTGATGAAAGGCTTACCCAAATGGAGCGGTTGGAGATCGTCACCAATAATGAGGCTGAGCTTGAGGTTACCATTCCTAAAGTTAGATGCATTTCTATTTCTTATTGCATGCATAAATCGTAAGACCATTTTTGTATTATAGTTTTAATTCACTGTGCTTTCAATTCCCCTGACTTCAAAGTACTAACTATGATTTGTTTTTAATTTACTATTGATTGTAGGTTGTTAACACTATTGAAACTCAAAATGTCAATACAACTTTTGAAGGACAAACGATAAAAGAGATGAAAGACCTGGACATGCGAAGTAGTCAAAATTTTAACTCCAATGCTGTCATCAACAATATGCTATTTAACAGTCTTTGAAAACATCGTGGTGGACTAGGATCCTGATTTGGTATTCCTCTATATAGGATGATTAGGCTTCCGTTGGTGCGTCTTCTCTTTCAGAGTCAAGTGAAACGTTTGGAGGCTAGTTTTGTGCATAGATATTGACAAGGTGATTGTGCGCTTTACATGTCAACAACAAATGACTAAAAGAAATTTCTAAATTAGTGACTCCTAAGATTGTAGAGACATGGGATAAACACTGGATATAAGAAAATGACAAATTTGAGTCGTGATTAAGTTCTCAGCCATCCATCTCACATTTGTCAAACCACATATTTTTTGTATGGAATGGCAATCATAGATTGGCGGCTTGGTATGCTTACATTGACAAAATGCATCGTTATGATCAATCATGGCATGTGCTTGTTGAATGTATGCTACTAGTATCAAAAGGTCGAACATGCATTCCATAGGAGGCTATGAACGACATCAATTGGTAAGTTTTGTTTAAGAAAATTCTTCTACCTCACCACTTCTTTTACTATGTTGTAGTATTCCATCTATTCAAATTCTTTCATCTTACATTCTATTTCCATTGGCATTTGTAGGTCTATAGAGCATTCCCATGTCAAGAGCAACTTGGTTCAACAATTGCATATGATGAATACCTATGACAATTTGAAATTGGAAGAGTTCAAGGGTCTTTTGAACAATGAAGATTACAAAAAATGCAAGAACAAAAAACTACCAGATTCTTGGTACCCATTGACATCACCCGTCTTCATACAATTCCTTCATTGGGTGAGTGTCTTGTATTTGCAAAACTTAATCATTCATTTTTTGTGATTTATAAAATTCATTTTATATTGATTTAACATTCCTATTTTTCATGTGCAGCAAGAAATTGCTATTGTTTCATATAGAGCTATGCAAACTTATTATGAGAAAATACAACTGGAAGATCAAACTCCAAAAAGAGTTCATGATGCCATGACTCAAGCCACCATTGCAGCTACCAAAGATTTCGAACAAAGTTTGATAACCAGTTAGCCATTGCTAATCCAAAAAATGGCGTTGGATTTCTAGAAGAGGAATGTAATACTTAAATTTTGCATGCTTGTTTTTGGGACTTGCATATTTATTTTGGAAGTTGATTTTGACTATAATTTTGATTTTTGAAATTTCAGATTAACTCCATTACAGTGCCTATATGAGAAGTCTAAGATGTCATTAGAGAAACTTCAAAAGATAAGTATATGCCAAGTTCAGCCAAACCACAAGATTCATTGGCTTAGATGAAAGAATTCAAGCGAGACTTCCAGGGAGGGCTTTAGATTCCCCGGCCTTGGTTTCAACATACTCACCTTAGAGACTTGGCTCTCTAAGTCTTCTTTTTGGGCTAAGGTATGTGATCAACCTTCTTTTTATTTACATGATCAATGTTTTTATTTCACAAGCTTAAAAATATTTTGATTCTTATCTTATGATTTGACAATGATATATGTTGCCTTCATACTTATATTTTTTGAGTTTTTTGTAGTTGGAAGAGGCAGCTAAAGCAGAATTCACAAGCATCATTAAGTCTGAGAATATTGTGATTCAGTGGAGTGCCAACGATGAGTTGGTTACAATTAGAGATTATGTGGAGACATGGCGAATTGTGTTATGGGATCATGCTTTCTGGTGGCTCTTCAAAAAAGACTCTTCATATTCAAGGTCTATTTCTTTCAAAGAGCAAGAGGGTACAAACATTGCAATAAAGAGGATTCTATACATGTATATCTTTTACTTCAATTATATTTTTTTTGTAAATTTGAGTTGCTTTACAAATTCATAGAATAACTGCATGACCATCTTCTTCATTGTCATAATCACACCTATTCAATGATTGTAGATATTTCAAGCGAGAGTTGATTAAAATAAGTGGGATTGAAAGAAGATTCATGCCTAAGCTTTTTGGAAGATGGCTTGACACTTCTTTGAAGGGTTGTATGTTCACATTGACTCAATAACGGGGGGGTTCATCTCAAAGAGCTCCAAACATGTCTTTGGTATCTAGAGTGGCTAAGGATTTTTGCCCCAATACTTGAAGGACCTGAAAAAGAGGCTGCTAGAGACCATCCCAAGACAGTTGTACTCAAGAAGTCTTTAGATGAAGAGGAGGTTAGAGAGGTTGCACCAGTGAAGAAGGGGCGCAAGGAAAGGGAGAAGAAGGTTGCAAAGAAGTCGGTGAAAGAGATAGCCACAAAGGACAACACTCTTTTTTCATCTATACTAGCATCTATTCTTGCACCTCCTCCTCCTTTTGTGCCTCCCACTGGACTTGAAGTCTTAAATACGACCCGCTCTTATTGCCCTTCAATTTTTATGTCTATTACAACAAATGTCTTTGCTCCATCTGAGTACATTGCTAGGTCTACAGTTCAACCTGATGGACATGGTATTGAGCTTTAGGCTCTAATTCTACCATCATTGATCTCTGCAATGCTTAGCATCAAAGACAAGACAGGGGACAATGCACTAGCATGGAATCAAATGCTTGATTTTGCAAAAAAGGTAAGATAATTTATTTCTAGCCTTATTATAATTATTTTCTTTCAGTTTATATCAAGTTACAAGCATGACATTGCAATTCATTCATAGATCTAAGAGTGCATTTTTTAATGTCAAGGTTGGAAAAGAGCGGGTGCAAACTTTTGGACGCAATGTGAACCCTAGCTCATCCTTTGACTTGATTATTGCTGATATTTTTGGATGGATTACCAATTCTCAATGTCTCGGTTCCACCTTCTAATATTCCTACTTGGAATGTGTTGAACCAAAAGAAGGTTATTGAACCCATCTTTGAGTTTGCTTTTGAGTATATTCATGATGATGGAGCAATTTTGTTGTTCCACCCAAAGAATGGGAAAGTAAAGGAATTTACACTTGAACGTGCTGATATGTATGGTTTTTGTCTACTTGACTCATGTATGGGTGTAAATGAGTTAAAGCTTTCCAATTTCAAAATATCCAAACATTGGGTGAGTTCCTTTGAAATTTTCCTCATTTATAGTTTTTGATGTTTTGAATCTACTTCTAGCAACATTGTGTTTGTAAAGTATTAATTGTCATACTTGTTTATCCCTGGCAATCGCAGTGCTTTTGGATCCTTTTTTTGGTCCGAAGCAAATGAAAGAAAACATTGGTGGTGTCCAAGTTTTCTATCAATGTGAACCAACAGCTTAACAATGGAGGTACAAACCTTGGAGAAATTGACCTACTTCACAACTACACCTCCTTGTAGACTCAGTTTATGAATGGTACGATTTTGTAGAGAGGTGCTCGTGAGAGGGACCATCCATTTGTACAAACATTGATAGAGGCATTTTTAAAACCTGGTGATGTGGTGTTGGATTGTTATGCATCTATACGTAACTTCCATACCTTATTATTATTTAAATCATGTTTTTTCTACATTGTGTGTAACATATTTGTTGCAACTAATGATGTTGTATTGAATGAATAAGGGCTTGTATCCATCCAGTGGCAACATTGGATGTCATTTGGTGGGCTTGAAGAGCGATAGTGAGATTTTCAAAGCTCTACTTCATCCTTTGATCACCCCTCCTACTTCTAATGCCACTTTTCAAACTAGCGCCCTCTATCTATAGTGCTAGATGATTTTGATGAAGAAGACATTATCAAGCCTTATGCAAGACCTAAAAAGAGATGTTGCTGTAAGCTGGTTGATGCTCTTAGGCATGTCTTTATTTTCTTTTATTGTATGATATTTCAAAATTTATTCAAAGTTTCTAAATGTTTATTTGTTGCATCTTATAGAAGCAATCATCTTCGACATCTTGTGCTCTCGCCTTCTCCTAGTCCCTAAGATTTGCCATGTTACATTCAGGGTTGTCTATCCGGACGTGACGTGGGCTTTTTACATCCGGATGTCATGACGCGTCCGTCCTGACGCGTCACAACTCGTCGCCGATACTGACGGGACCATCCGGAGCGCGGATGAAGTCTGTCCATTCTGTGACGGCGTCGAGCTGTCTCCTGGACGGTCACTCCGTCGTCGAATGGACAGAGAGCCTGTCTGTGGATGAAGAGGCCGTCCGCTGGACGCTAAGGCGTCCTCTGGACGGAGAGTCTATTGCTAGACGGTAAGCTGTCCCCTGAACGGAAAGCCGTGCACTAGACGGAGAGCTCGTCCAGAGGACGGAATTCTTGTCTCTAGGACGGTAATCCGTCCCTTGGACGCGAATCCATCCTCTGGACGGGAAACCGTCCCGTCCCCTGGACCGAAATATCGCAGGACGGGACAGTCGCCACTTGGACGGTTTCGTTGGCGGGGCTGCGGGTTTAGGGTCCACCCCATCAGCCGTCACTCCGTCTAGCTGGGTTTAGGGTTTAGGATTTTAGGGAGGGCTTCAAAGTGTGTATTAAGGACTTCTGCCTATTCAAGTTTACTTTCCCTTGCTAATTTTGCCTTTCCTGACTTGGTTGGAGTACAACCATTGCGGTAGAGCGAAGTCCAAGAAGAGTGTGTTGTGGTGGCACTTGTTGTGAGAGCAACAAGTGTTGTTTCCACATCACATTTCAAACAGAATACTTATCTTTTTTTTGGTGCAGGGGCAGGTAGAAGAGGACACATAAGAGCAATGGGTGGAGGAAGATCACAGTGGGAACCTTGGTACACACTACGGCCAGATGGAAAAGTTGTTTGCAAGTTTTGCGAAGCTTTGCTAAGCTATCGAAAGGATCGGTTGCTTTTCCATTTGGGATACAGACGTAATGACACCCTCCTTGGAGTGAGAGCGTGCACTAAAGTCAATGCAACCGTGAAGGTAATGTTTTTTAATTGTGGAGGACATATACCTACGGACACTTTGCATGGAACTGGACGCAACATGGAAGTGACATCACCATCAACGATACTACCAAGTGTAGTACGTGGTGAACAACAACCTGATGCTTCAATCTCGGCAAACGATGGAGGAGAAAACACTGGGGGGCAAAGCTCTCAAGTATGATCATTGGAGGCGCCCAACCCTAGTTTGACCCATAGTCGATCGATGAGGCAATTGTCTCTACAAGAAGGAATGAACGCATCAAACAAGCAAGTACTTGACAAAAAGTGGGCTAAGTTTTTCTACGAAGCCAATATACCATTCAATGTAGTGAGGCATCTTGCTTTTCTGGATGTAGTGAAATCAACATTGAAATCGAGAGTTGGCTACAAACCTCCAACGTACCATGCACTTCGTACAAAGCTCATAAAATCTACAAAAGACGAAGTAGCAGCAATTGTAGCAGAGAAGACAAGGGCACCAATCCACAAGTATGGTGTTACAATATGCTCTGATGGATGGGACAACGTTACACATCGACCATTGATGAATGTCATGTTGGCATGTACAAGTGGAGAGGTATTTATTGGATCGATAGACACAACAGGCGAATGCAAAGATGCTACTTACGTGGCTAACTGCATGGGTGATTACATTGACGAGGTAGGGGCACAGAACGTGGTACAAGTTTGTACAGACAATGCAGCAAACATGTTGGCCGCTGGCGCTCTGTTACTTCGTAGATTTCCACACATATATTTTCAAGGGTGTTCAGCACATGCACTTGACCTTCTACTTGAAGATTGGGGAAAACAAGATTGGATTACAAGTATGGTCAAGAAAGCCAAGTTAATTGTGAAATACATTCGAATGCATCACATGCCACTTGCAATCTTTCGACGACATTCTCCTAATCACGTTTTGAAAATCCCGTTCAAATATGCTTTGCAACCATGTTCCTTATGATAGAACTTTTGGTGGAAGTGAGGGAAGCGGTAGAATCGACAGTCCATGATCCGCAGTGGAATGAGTACACGCGGAGATTGGCATCCAATCAAAAGCAAAGAAAAGCTAACGATGTGCGACGATATGTGCGAACGGATGAATTTTGGAGGAAATGTTTGAACTTTGTGTACATAGTGGAGCCCGTGTTGATTGCTCTTCGAGAGTTTGATGGCAAGCACCCGTGCTTAGACAAGGCATGGCTTGTGATGAAAAAGGTGGAAAAGCATGTTTTATCTTTGGAGGATCCACCATTTTCATTAGAGCGGAGGTATGCAATTTCCGCCACCGATGATTTCTACAAGCGTTGGGACATGCTCAGGACAGATTTCCATTACGCTGGGGCTCTATTGAATCCCTTTTTACTTGATGAAGTCTTGCTAATGGATGATGATGAGGCAAGAGAAGCCATATTGAGAGTTTTGCGCAAATTGGCTGTTGGAGATCAAGCATTTGCTTCAGCTTTGTCTGAGTACCAAGCATTTAGAGATTGGCAAGGCATTTTTGGTGGACTTCTTGATGTAAACACCTTGAATTTGCAGCCTCACGAATGGTGGGACCTTCTCGGAGCCTGTGCTTGTACACTTGCACCAATTGACAGAAAGATCCTCGCGCAAGTGTGTTTTGCATCGTCCTGTGAACGCAATTGGAGCATGTATTCGTTTGTCCACAACAAATCACACAATAGATTGACATCAGAGCGTGCTGAGGAATTGGTTTACATTTATATCAATTCCAAGACTCTTAGAGAAAGGGCTGCAGCAAATCCGACAAGGTGGTACATTGAAAACATGATGTCAGAGGATTCCATGACAGATGAATCTGATGGTCTAGACCGTGGTTCGGTTCTCTCTGATCCCAATGATGACGATTCAGATGATAGTTCCAATGACGACGATGAGCCACCGTTTGATAGATTTCGTGGGGTGGGAGGAGTGCGTCCTCTAATTGATGCATCCGTATTTGACTTTGAAGAGGGGGATAATAACGACAATGACTACGAGGGACATCAAGGAAGTCCACCACGAATGCCACAAACGTGGAATGCTGAACCAACTGGGGGCAATACAAATGAGGATGTTGTGGCACCGAGACCACTAAGTCCAGACCCTATGGATGTACAAGTTGATGCCACAATAGAAAGAGATGGTGTTGACGTTCAAAGAGGACGTGAAGAAGACGTAGTAGTACCACCGTCATTGTCCATGAGGACCACCCGCAGAGAAGGGCCCCCTCATAGTGGAGAATTAGATATGCCCCCTCCAAATCGAGTCTCAGTTGTACAACGGCAAATGCCAATATTGGAAAATCTACAAATCCAAAGTTCATCAAGGCCGTCTAGTTCCGAAGTTCGTCCACGCAAACCAACTTCGTCGATAGGTACACGATTGGCTAGTATGGTGTCACAGCGTGTGACTAAAAATACAACTTCATTGCGGCCACCTATACATGCCAATAATCAAGGGAAGCGTCCACGACCACAAGGTACTACTAGTGAACGTGTGAGTAGTAGAACGCGTAGAAGGCTCAGGAGGGAAGAAGCGGCTTCCCAACCATTTTTAAGAGAAGTTCAAACAGGACGATCCAATACAGATGGCATTATGGACGCAATGGGCCAACGACCTCTTCGGACGTTGTCTTCTATAGCTCGACCACAATGAAACCGCAATTCCAAGGCCTCTAGCGAAAGTGGTAGTGCACCATCCAATGATGATGGTGAATCCATTGGTGGTACTATAGGTGAAGATGGTGAGGTTCCAAGAGATAGTGATTACAGGGGGCCGGTGCCTCGACAAGGTCCACTCAAAGAAATTGGTGGTAATGAACCAATAGTACAAGAAGCAAATGCAAATACTTCTGTGCGCATTCTTAGGCATGGAAGACGTTGAATGTTTTTGAAAAGACAATAGGGTCTTCATGTTTTCAAATGCAATGGTTTTAGAGGCTCAATACCTTGCATATTAAAATTAGCATTAATATGAAATATGACTTTTATTCCTTTCATTCTCATGGAACTGTTTACCCCTAAAGTCCCAAAGTCATTACACAAAAAAACCCGCAAAACTGTCTTTTCTCTTGCATTTGCCTCAACATACGGAAAAAATGTTTTTTACAACATCTAACCGTAAGATCTTATACTTCACATGTTTTTTATCATGTGGTAAAAATTTCATGAAGTTTGACCGAATAGATTAAAAGATATTAGCATTCAAACTTGAAAAAACTAGTTTTCTGAATGCTAGCTTTGCAATTTCATATTAACTTTCACTGAGTGTGATTTATGGAAAATTGGGCCTTCGGGGCACTATTGTTTTTGAATTTTTTTTTTTGAATATTCAAGAATTGAGGTCAAAATTTGAAAGAATTATTGCAATTGGAAACTATGTTTGCAATCCAAATAACACAGTGTGGTGTTTTTTTCATGTATGTTTTCTTTTTTTCAAATTTAATTTAAATTAAAACTATAAAACTATGTTTTCCATTCATTCATTCATTCATTTATGGTAAGAGTTTCAGATTATTCTAATACATATTATGATTGATAAAATCTGATTTCCACGTTTAGCTTTATAAAATCACAATAAAATCAATTTTCCATTGAATTTTCTGAACAAAAAAAACATAAATAGAAAATGAATTCTTACGTATGTTGAAAAATATTAAAATATTATGCTGATTTTCAATAAAAATATAAATTTGGTTTGATAGTCAAATTTGACTTCAAGCTTTTCTTTGTGGTTGACTGGTTGTTTACTAGTTTTGGGCATTACAAAATAAAATAAACAATTGAAATTTTTTTTGACTAGAAATCTCTATTGATATTTGTACCTCTTGTAAAAAACTAAAAATTTAGAATCTCTTGAAGTGTTTTTTCTATTTTTACTTATTTATGGCATGAAGTGCAACAAAAATGTTGACAATTACAATTTTCCACAAAACTAATTGAAATTTCTTGTAGTGATATACAATTCAAAGTTTTTAGTACTAAAGATATAAGATTTTTGTTTAAACTCAATTTAAATGATAAAGTTAGGGAAGACAAGAAGTTTTTTACAACTCAATATTTAGGTAAAATATGTTTATAACTTTCCCTAAAACCAAAATGAGTACAAAATGCATTGAAGCCACAAAGTGTGCTACATTGCTATGGATGTCCTCAAGCCCATACTATAATAACCGCATGTGCTAAGTAAACACTAATTTTGCAACTACATGGTAATACACTATTATCTAATCTTCATTGCGCGCCTGCTCTTCTTGAAGGTCTTGTTCTTTGCGGGCCTTGCGGTAGCAATCCGCGGGTAGTGTCCAAAACGTTGGAGCACCACTTAGACGTTGCACAGCATATGTCACCAAGCGTCGTTGTAGTGGCTCCACCTTGCACAATTCACCCAACATGGTTTGAAACGTACCAAATGCCGTATGGTCCGGAATCATCTCTACATTTCTGCGATCTTTTTTCCATACCTTCATAGCCAATTTCCCTATGGAGTATCTGTCTGTGTGTATACTAACACACGGTGGCTTAACCCTGCGAGTAGGAGATGATGAAGTTCCTGTCTCTCCAGTCAAGTACATCAACTCAGGAGCCACCCACCAACGTTGCGCTCAGGTTGCCTGAAACTTCCTTGGACAATTGAATTGGTAAAGAGAAGGGATTTCTTCGTTGATGCGGCTACCCATTCCCCAATCACATAGACCAATCCACACGATTCTTCCATCATCATTCGGAAAATGAAGCATAATGTTCTCTGGTGTGATGTCGTTGTGCAATACAGAGCACTGTTGCACTGCATCTACAATGCAAATCATCGCCCACGCAAGTTCAGTGCGCTTGCACCTATATGCCATGAGTTGTTTCATGGCTTGCATTGTTTGGGGAGTTGCATCGTAAGCCAACTCCCCAATTTCATCTGGATCTCAGTTCTTCTCATCAAGGGTAAACATGGCGCCGAGAATACCGCCATTCCACCATTGTGAATTACACTCCATGGTCATGTCATTTATAGCAAAGAATTTGATGACCCCTGGATGCTCGCATGGACATACCAATGCCTCGATGGACAACTTTTCCCTCGACTTCTTCAATTCATCCACGCGCAAGGCTGACTTCCCAGCTAATTCCATATTCTCGGGAATATGTTTTGAATTTTGAACACATACTTTGCGCACCCTCCCATGCCCCCCTTGTTTGCTATGGCCAGACAAAGGAACCACCACCACTCCTCTTTCAAGGAAAACCACTCCTCCTGCAGCTTGTTGACCAAAGGCCAAGTTCTGACTTCGTTGAAACCATGGAGCGGAACGGATGTTGCTTGAAGACAATCCACGCACTGCTTCATGCCACCAATACACCTTCTTGTGCAACAAATTCAATGCTTGTTGTCTGGGCACTACACTCTTCTCAAAGCCTTTTATTTTTTCTGCAACTTAGGCAAGGTTGAAGATACACGTTTGCACTTGTGACTCCAACCATTGATCGAAGCATTCTTTCGTGCGGTCTTCATGCCACTCATCCGCGTTCATTGTTGTCCAGAACATGTGGTGGAACTTTTGTTTAATGACATCCACTCCCTGTAATCCGCGTGAGACGTATGTTGTGTTCAACTACAAAATTGAATACTGATAAAAAAAATCCAACGCCACTTCATGCAATTTTCGTGTTGCACCCTTGCTTGGCCACTTCTCTGGATTTGTAGCCTTGTGCCTCCTTCGTTTTTTTTTCCTCTTCGAAGACTCTCTGCCCTCCACAGCAGCTACGGACCCTTCTGCAACTATGGCCTCTGAAACGAGCTCTGGTGATTCTGCATCCGGGTCCATAATCGGTGCATCTCCAACACCTGTCCACCAATCATTAACCTTTTTCTTCGAGAAATCGCGACCAGCCATTGTGACAGTAACAAGTAACAAATAATCAAAATGAAAGGAATTAGGAATTCAGCTTCCACAAAGTGAAAAACCGCCCCCTTTATTCCTCAAACCAGCCTCTATGTCGTACGCGTAATCTAGGTGTAAGCACCTTTAACACACAATTGTGGTTAGATGACACAAGTTATCGTCCCAGGGACTCTACTATGTTGCTATGAATTTGGATTTAATCGGATTATCTCTCAAACACCCCAAGGGAATCCAAAACTTCTCTTTCTCTCTTCCGGAACTTACTTCTTTCCGGTTTTTGACCCGAATCCGTCCTTTTCCAGAATCCGGACACCGTAACTTCTTCGGTTTGTAATACCCCTGTTTTACCTTCAGCGGGTCCGCTTTTACTCTTTAAAGGGGCAGGGACTTCACCACTTTTCAGTCACACATTCTAACACTTACAAAACAACCCAAGACACTCGACAGGTCTAAATAGTGCAGTAAAGTAGGTTTCCGTCTCCTCACGACTTTCTGGATGGCCTATCCAGAAAGCAGGTCACGCAGAATCCAGTCTCTCCTCTCCACTACAACAACAGATACACAATTATTCGGATTTTACACAAGAAAAATTCTAAGAGAAAATAGGGAACACCGCAGTTGGCAGATCTTCCGGTAAGTAGGGTTTTTTCCTTTGGCGGCTGCTTAACTCCACACGGAACCACTTCTAGTTCCGGAACCTCTTCCTCAACATTCCAATCGGATTACCGTTCCAGTAGTTTAAAGATTCTAAATGCACAAGTCCTACAGATCCGTCCTAGCTTCGCTACAGATTCTCCCTTACTGTCTCACTCCAAACAATTATGGGATCCGGATTCCTCCTTCTCAGTTCCTCACAACTCTCCAAGAAAACACACACACACCACCCAAGTCCTCCAAAAATACTTAAAACATGGAAAGTATACTTAGTGTCTCAGATTGAAATGAGGAAATTGAAATGAAACTTCAAATTGCATAAGGAGGGAATGAATGCGCAACAGCCCTGCCCACCATTTAAAACCAAAACAAAAATGGGAAAAAGACAACTGAAAATCCAGCTAACCAACCATAGAAGAAGCCGAGATACCCGGCGCCAAAAATTATCCCTAAAAATCCAGAAACGGGCCCACACTTACGGAAAATTCCGTTCCGAAAACTTAAAAGTTCAAAATCCTAACTATCCGTCCTATCTACTTCCTACGGCGCGTCTTCTTTGAACTACTTCCGCCTTGATTCGCAGCTTCCTTCGGGTTGGTCTTGACAGGAGTCGACCAGAGAGCCGCGCGGGTCTGAATCTTCCTGGGAGGGGGCGGAAGGTCTTCATCTGTTTCCGTCATGGATCCGGATTCGTAGTCGTCCTTGTCCGAATCCACGATCTCGTTTACATCCTCCATCTCGTCCAGGTCGATGGGAGCTTCTTTCTCCTTTGCTGCTCCTTCTTCTGGTGCATCCGTCTCCCGCATATGCACAAAATTCTGAGGGGCTTGTCCAGGCCGAATTGGCCACCAACCCCATCCGCCTGATGAGGTTGTTATCCACCATCGACTGTGTCTGCTTTACGGAATCGGAAGTTCCGCCATGTACTGGTGCAGGGGTTACCACCTCAACTGGTGTTTCCGCCTAAGTCGGAGTACTTTGGACCGGATTCTTCGCGGTGATCTGATTCCGCTGCGCTAACCATCCCTGTGGAATCTCGTGTGGCCTAAGAAGTGACCCAAGTCCTTCCGATTTCGAACGGATGGAGCTCTCGCCCACATGCTTCACCGGAGTCTGAAGGTACGGATTGGTTGACAGATCCGAAAACGATGAGAAATTCATCGCCTGTTCCGGATCCACTCGAGCCACCAACGCCTGCATCTTCTTCAAGACCCTCTCCATCCTCGTTTGGAAGTCCATCAGGATCATCACCACCTTTGATCCGGTGATGTGTTTATCCGTCACTAGCTGCACGTCGTAGAAGGCCGCCTTGTTCACCAGATCCGCCGGTTGGATAACCAGCGACTGCAAACTCTGAACCATGCTGAGGGCGTCCTTCTCATTCCGTCTCGCCAAGGAACACTCCCCTTCCGCCCAACTGGTCCGGGCTTGGAATTCATCCCGGATCTTCTCCAGATTCCGGATCTCCTCGTCCTTTAGGCGGATTGTATCCGAATCTAGCCTTTGTCGGATCTCATTGATAATCTCCTCGGGCGGAACCTTCAGCTCGTCCGCGACCTCCTGGATGAACGCGGTCGTCCTCACATGTAGGAGTCGCGCCTGTACCATCTACTGGTCCCCGACGTCGAAGAACTCCTTTCCGGAAGTTCTTCTCTCCTCCGGAACTTGGTCCGGCTCCACCGGGTTCATCTCGGGCTGCTTCCCCCTTGAACCCGGATCCGTGGATTTCCGCTTGGTTCCCCTCCACCTGATCCGGTCCTCCTCAAGTTCCTCCTCTTCCTCTTCCGAAACTGGGGCATCCTCCTGGACCTCATCCATCAATCCGTACTTGAGGATTTCGCATCCGGTTTCGTAGATGAGGGTCTCATCCGGCGTCAGTACATCTCCGTGATGGTACAAGTGGAAAAGGTAGGGGCAGATTGGGCTGTACTTAGCCTTGCTCACGTGGTCCGCCAGTTTGGTGACCACTGTCGCGATAACTCTCCCCCAGTGCACCACCCTCTCCTCCAGGCTTCCGAAAATAGTGTTGGCCACTGTTACGGTGACCCAGCTTGGCTTTTTCGGATAGAGTATCGGAATCATAAATTCCAATACTCTCCGGTGACGTTTGTTGATGCAGTCCGCGATTGCATAGCCCTCCTTGGCGTTGGGCGGATTCCGGAACTTCCCTGTTGCGAACTTATCCGCCCTTGAAGCCAAGCCGTTCCCGAACTTCCGGAACTGATACACCTTCGCCCAGACGTCTTCTGTCCATCCTTTCCTCTGCCCTCTCACAGTCAGCTCGTACTGATTCGCCGTCCCATCAATTAATTCCTGAATCAACTCATCTTTCTTCAAATTCCAGAGTCTCTCTATCAGCCCTACGCATCCCATCCATCGGAGATCCTCCTCCAACTCCTTCCGGACCTCCGGGTCATTCGGTATCGTCGGACAGACCATCCGAGCGATGACCGACACTCTTGCGGCTCTCGGATTACTACTTTCCGCCATTTGGAACCCGGAAACTACTGGCCTCACCTCTCTCTATCCGTAAACGCACTCTCACCAGACTTTCTCTCAACTAGCTAAGCGCGAATGAGTTGGGAAACTCAAAAAGATGAAGAGAGAAAGGTGGGTGGTGGCCCTTAAATAGCCAGAACAGCGCCTTCAGTCCCCGGATTGGAACCGAATTAGGGTTCTGTTCCCGAGGCGTGTCCCCTAGCCTCGTAGGCCGGATCCCTAGTCCGTAGGTGGCGGCGTTCCGGTTCATTTCCGGAAACCCTAACCTGGCCGGATCGGAAACTGGTTTCCGGATGAAGGCTTATTCCAAACGTAAGCTCTTCCGGAAATCAACTACCATTTCTTAACCCAAAGAAGTTTAAAAATTTCTATCTATTCCATTTATTCTACCTTATCTATACGGAAATTAGGTTTCCGTGTTGTGACACTCTACCCAGCACCCGCGCTTGCAAGCAAGGACTGCAACCAATCCAAGATAAGAGAGCACCGTCAAAGTAGGAGAGACTGTGGCGAAAGTACCCTAAAAACAGTCTTATATACCCATTTCACGTGGTCGGGGTGAACTGACCCCCTCGCTCGGCCCTCCGGGCCGACCTTGTTTTCCGCACCATTCCTTTTTTGCAAATTATGAATTCATATAGACCCCTAATTAGTTCAATCACATCAATAATAACCCTGGATCGGCCGAAAATAGAGGGCTTTTTTTTACATGCACCCCTGGTAAGGCCGAGCGAGGGGGTCAATCCACCCCAATCTTTCACGTCGACGGAGAGGCCGTCGAGAGGACGGACAGAGCGTCCAGGGCTGTCTAGGGCGTCCAGAGGACGGGAAGGCCGTCCAGGGTGACAAGCCGTCCAGAGGGACAAGCCGTCCAGGGGCCAAGCCGTCCAGCCCGCGGATTGGCTGTCGAGAGGACGGGAAGGCCGTCCAGGGAGGAAGACCGTCCAGCCCGCGGACTGATTGTCGAAAGGACGGGAAGGCCGTCCATGGGGGGAGACCGTCCAACTTGCGGATTGCTTGGCCTGAGGACGGGAAGGCCGTCTAGCCCGCGGACTAGCCGTCCAGGAGGCCAAGCCGTCCAGCCCACGGACTGGCCGTCGAGAGGACGGGAAGACTTTCGAGAGACGGGAAGATCGTCGAGAGGGCAGGAAGGTCGTCGAACGGGCCATTCAAAACAGTGCTGGCCGAGTGTAATTGATTTCTAATCCTTGTTTGGAGAATTTTTCATTTATGTGGTTTAGCACTCTCGGACTTGTCAGGACAGGTGTCCTCCCTCTCAATCGGGCATTAGTCTACGGTGGTGGGTAGTTTAAGAGTGCTAACTTAATGTTCACATTTGTTTCAATTAGAGGACAAATAAATACCAAGGATGACATTCAAATGCTCAAAACAAGGTCTACTGCTCATTTAGAATGGAATTCTATTTTGTTGCACGTAAATAATGGAAGAAACATAGAAAAAACCATAAAAGATCAAATTGAAAACTTCTTAATGTCGGTCCTAGAATGTTCTATTTGGATGTTCATGTTAACATTTGATTCATTCTAATTGCACCCATTTTCACGAAAGTTGTTGGCATTGGACAATGTTTTTATTACAAAAATCCCAGAATCTTGCAATCCCTTAAAATAATTTATATTCTGTAGGGCTCAAATTTGAATTCAAATGAATTTTATCAATTATATGTAGAACAATTTCACCTTTGGGATTATTGTATTTTGATTCCATCCTTCCCTGCATGTAAGTGCACCTGACAATTTAGTATTTTGTTGAATTTTAAACCCTGCCTACACTATTATACTCAACTCAAAATCTCAAACGTATAAACATTCAATAACTTACTAAGCCCGGATCAAATATACAAAGACCAAGACAAAAACCACCCTCTAAATGCTCCAATTAAAGGTAGTAAGATTAAAACTCTGAAATGGTTAATTATGAAATAAGTGAAAGACCTCCTAAACAACATATGTCATATGCATATCATTGATTACTGTAAAACATTGTTTCGGCTTTCCATTCATACATTACAGAAAAAGAATGTAGCCCTATACATCTAAACTTAAGAATGTTTTACCTTTTAAAGATATTGTTATGCCGTTTTTTGGTGTCTTCAATATGTTTTATAAAACTTTGATTTTAAATCATTAATCTATTTTTTTCCAATTCAAACTTCAAAGACTACATCTCGATCAAGTTTTGCACTTGTAATGCCAACTAAAAAAAGGAAGAACATTTTTCGTAGTTTCCGGTCCATGATAGGTTTTGAAGTAAACCCTATAGGCCAATATCCTAAATCCCAAACCCTAAACCCTAAACCCTCTTCACTGTTGCAATTTTAAGAGTATTTGATATTCAAATTTATGTAACTATAGCAAATAAGAGTGGATTGGTGTAATAAAATTGAAATGCAACATTGAGTATATGAACTTCACATTTTTGTGGTCTCTATATTTTTTTTATGGCTTCTAAATTATAAAGCAACTAGCGGTGAATTATTATAGTTTTTCATATGGATTGTTTATTAATTGCTTATGTAGTACCGTATGTTAACCACTAAACTGACTAAAGTCCCAAGGCCTCTTTTCCATCCTAAATCTGAAATAAATTGCCATTTCTATAGCAAAGAATGTAAAAAAAAAAATGAATGTGTTTAGGACTTTAGGCCTTTAAGGTGCACATCTACTTGTAGTATGTAAGATCTCATACTAGAGTACTAGAGTAGTGTTCAATTGACCGGAAGAAATTTCACAAACTTTGCCTATGTAGAATTATAGATTGCAAGATATTTACAATAAACTTCAACCTCTGAACGCCCAACAGCATCATTTAGTGCCAATTTGATGGCAATTCAATCACTTCAATGAGATGGAAAGATTGTGGAAGCGTTCATTTCATTTTTTGAGGACCTTCCATGTTGAGTTACAAAGTGTATCCAAATGATTTTGTAGTCTTTCCGATATTTGCCTCCACGTAATTAAGAGTTTAGGGAAAAAAACAAAACGCTACTTTAGTATATTTTGGGAAGTTGTTGCTCCTTACTCTAAATCTGAAATTTCTCCCCCAAATTGATATTTTCTGAGTTTGAGTCTAACTATCAAACAAAAGTTCATTTTCTCTAGTTCCTATTTTATGTAAAATCCCCCAACACGAACCTAAATTGAAATTTCATTATTGCAATTTGCACTTTGAATGTGTTTTTAATCTCTACTACATTTAGTACATTCTAAGTAAATCATGAAATGGAAATTAAGTTTACGCTATGATGGATTCTAATGTCATTATCCTTGTGATATAAGGTAAAACTGCCTATGACAGGCAGAATGACTGATTTGTTGTATTGCCATTAGCAAAAATAATCAAATTTTTTCCATACAAAGACACATGTGAGAAATGAAGAAAGCAACTGGAATTTTATTTTTTGGATTAAATATGAATTTTTTGTGAATTTTTGAAGTGTACTGTCCAGTAAGCCCAAAAGAGTTTGTAGACTACCCCAAATCAGCAGAAAATTGTTTCCATGATGGTCATCTTCCCACCTAAAACAGTCATAACATTTTCTAAGATGGCTACAAGACTTTCTAACATGGACATGACATGAAGAAATAAAAAAACTACTTTTTACTACCAGTTTTAGACTAGATTGGTGTAAGTGTTCATAATAGTTACTAATAACTTCATAATCATATCCCAAGGCTTTGATAACAACTACAAATCAACCTTATGCAGTCTTCATCCCATTTTTAAGAAAAAATTTCTCATAGATTGATAAAAGACTGTAATGGGGGAGTCAGTAGGTGCCTGTCATAGGTGTTTTGCTTGTCATAGGCAGGTTTACCTTATACACATGGTGAAAATTTGAAAATTTGAAAATAAATTTTCTATTTGATGTGATTTTGTCAAAACTTCGAATAAAAATCAATTTTCAAAAAAATAAAAATAAAATTTTTAAAGGGCCGTCCAAGACGTTTGGTAGGCCGTTGAGAGGACGGGCAGGCCGTTCCAGACCACGAACAGGCCGTCGAGAGGGGCCAGGGCGAACTGACCACTCTATTGCCCTGGCCATGGGTAATTGTAGAAAAAAAGCCCTCTATTTTTTGCCGTGATTTTTTATATTTCTACACTTCCCCTAGCTAATTTGGGGCCGCTGATTCCAAATCTGAATTCAGAATTTACAAATTTTATCATCTGATTGCAAATAAAAAATCCCACAATGTTTTCCCCAGGGGTAAAACGGGGCAATAGAGTGGTCAGTTCGCCCTGGCCGTCGAGAGGATGGGCGGGCCGTTCCCGACCAGGGACAGGCCGTCGAGGAGACGGGCACCCCGTCCTTTTGGACGGCCTTTTCGTCCAAGAGACGGGTAGGCCGTCCAGGGATGGGTATACTCGTCGAGAAGACGAGTATGCCATCCAGGAGACGAGTATTCTGTAGAAAGGATGGGTATTCTGTCGAGGATATGAGCAGGCTGTCGACGGTACAGGTAGGCTGTCGAGGGGACGGGCAGACCGTCGAGAGGACGAAAAATCGTTCTGTCCAACTCTCGGGCGGCGGTGTAATTATTTCCCGAACCTGTCGACAACGCCCTGAACCCGTTGACGGCGTTCCAACGCTGTGTTGGACCTCTGTGGACCTATCGGCTGTCCATTCCAAGGCCGTCCTACGCCCTGGACGGTCTGGATTCGGGAGGGGAGACGGGCTGGATTCGGGGGGGGAGACGGGCTGATGTTATGTTAATTACCCTGCCTAATCGGGTCGGTAATTGGGGGGTATAAGTGACCATTTTTTGACAGTTCACCTGCTTCCTCTTTTGAGTTGCACTGTCCAAGCTTGAGAAAGCTTCGCACTGCAATTTGAGGGGAAGTGTTATACATTTGACATTGTTTTGCCACATTTCAGTTGCCTTCACGCAACAGAAGGCAAAGCAAATTGTCATTGTATTCGCATACAGTATCGTGTGTGTCATTTTCCAGGTATCAAGAATGGACGCAGAGGATGTAGCAGGAGGTTTGGGACCTGGAGGTGACCCCTCAGGAGGTTTGGGACCTAGAGGTGACCCCCCAGGAGGTTTGAAACCTGCAAGTGAACCCCCAGGTAGAAGGAAGAGAGGAAACAGAGCAACCTTGGATTGGGGCACACTTAATGCCCAAGCGATTATGGCAAACCATGGGTGGGTGGAGGCAGATGGCCCATGGACAAGAGTGACATGTCGGCAATATATAGATTGGGCCCACATCAACCGCCATTGGCCACACGACCGGTACGAGGTGCACGTGAAATCTGGCTTAGTAAATATTGACCAGTGCCAACATCCGCACTTCAAGAAGAGGATGATTGAAGTGTTATTGGCACTTTGGGGTTCAAGATCCAAAAAAGACGAGACACTTTCATTGTGCCAAATGGCATATGCGGAGGTTTTTCTTGGCAAGCATGTGGACTGGAGCACCTTTTTGGGCAAAGCGCAGAATAATGCATTTCCAAATCGAGCTCGCCACATTGCACCAAATCCTGCTGTGCCGTTGGACAATGTACCAAATCTTGCCGTGCCATTGGCTGATGTCCAAAATGTGCAAATGAACGTGGTTCCACTGGCGGAGCGTCCAGGGACAGAGTTGATGGAGGTAGAAGTTGGTTAGGGCAGCGGTCCAGATGTCAACCAACAAGATGTGATTGGTGGAGTGCAAGCTGACGGTGAAGAAGTAATTCGCTTGCGCCAATTAGTACAAACATTGCAAGCAGAAAAAGAAGAAGCACTACGACAACATGCTACAAAGTTGGAAGTTCATCGTGCAAGGATTCGGGCCGTTCTAGATGAAAATGTGCGCCTCATCGCACGTGAAGCCAAGCTCGTAGAGCGTGAAAGGCGGGTCAGCACAGACTCAGTTCCACCACTCGATGTTGTAGTGGAACGTGCTACATACGGTGCAAACGAAGACACACCGAGCCCGAGCAATAGATCTGAGATTATGCTGCGATCACGATCCACTTTTCCAAGTGCAGAAAGTGCCACATTGGATATTATGCGTGCACGTGCTGAGCGAGTTGAAGCAGAGTTTGGAAGTACTCGCACAAGCAGGGTTGACAGGACGTCCGACGGACGTGGGCGCTGACCCCCGGATGTCTTTTGACATCCCTGGACAGTCGGACGGCCCGTCCGCGCGGTCGGATCATCCACGCGGTTGGGAGGCTCGCGGACGGGCCCTCGGGCGGACAGGGCGTCGGGCTCGCGGACGAGATCGCGCGGACGGATCTTGCGGACGGGCACGTGCGGACGGGACGTCCGCGCGATCCCGTCCGCACGATCTGCCCGTCCGATTCTGGGCCGTCCGATTCGCACGTACGCGTCCGCATTGCCTGGTCCGCCTTCGGACGCCATAAATAGCGCGGCGGACGGCTCATTCCTCACAATCATTTCCCTTGCAAAGTAGGTGATCCAGTGCCTCTCAGTGGCTCTACACGCCCCTTTCGTTTTGGTGCGTGAATGATTGTGCTCGGATACTGAATTGCACCAAATTGTTTTGGTGATTACTTGGTTTTGAAGGCCTTGTTAATAACTTCACCTCGTTTCATTGGCAAGTGTCAAACATTTTGTTCAGTTCTCCTAAAGATTCATGTGAACTTTGTCATCAAATCATTTCATTTTAATCGAGGTTATCATGCCTCGCAATAGTAGTTCAAGGTCTAGTAACAAAGGCAAATCCCAGGACATGAACTGGAGAGATTGGGCAAATCCAATGTGTGTAGTTGAACCTGGATGGGAAGAAGAGCCCAAAAAGGTTTGGGATTGCACAATGTGCAAAAAGTACGTCAAAATGATGCACCTCTCTAAAATGTGGTCACAAGAAAGAGCAGACAAGCAAGTTCGACGCTGGGAAGGACAAATTTCCACGTGCGAGAGCCAACACTTTGTGCACCGATACGAGGAAGTAACGCGGTGCGCTGAGCTGCCTGACTCCAAACCAAATGTTATGAATTATTCCAACATGGCCATGGTTTGGACAGAGATTGTACTCCACAAAGATGTAGACTGGCGCACAATTTACGGGAAAAATGTTGACAATATGAAGCGCACTAACGTTGTTATTTATACGAGTTGGACTCAACCGAACGATTGTATGCGAATGTGGTCCAATCGAGGGCAGTTTGGATTTCCGCCGGTTGTATTGCCGGATGCTAAGGATGAATGGTCGGACGACAATGATGTAGAAGACAATCCAGCACCCGTAACATTTACAATGGGACATGAGCGTCAAAAAGCTCGGGAAGACATTGAGTTCAATCAACAAATGCAAGAAGCTATGCGTAGAAGCATGGAGGATCGGGGTCAACAACACGGGCATGACAAGTCCTACCAACATGATCGTACTGCATCTGGTTCACAAGATGGTCAAAGGGTCTTACACTACGCTAACGACCCCCAAGGTACTTATTACAATCCAGAAAGAAGCCATGGAACCACACATGATTTTGTATCTAGCCAGGGAGGCTCCCAATACTTGTCCGGATCTACTACGGGTGGTTCATAGGAGCGTCACACAGGCTCTCGTCATGTTGAACCAAGGCAAGGAAGGTCTCAGCACCGTGATGTAGTTCCTCCTCCAACTTTTGGAGGTCCTTACTATGGAAATCCCAATCACGGAGCTACGCCAAGCGACTATGGATGCACTTGGGGCAGAGGACCATATCTTGGCACTTATGGATCCGGTTCCACACCACCAAAACGTAGAGATGACATCCATTCAGATTCCGAGTAAAGTGGGTAGAGCTATTTTAGTCGTTGTCTCACAATCGAGTGGGCCTTGGAATCTTTTGCCATTGGATTATGGAGTGTGGCAATCATAGTACAAAAATATCGGCATCTCGGCGAATAGCATTTACGTACTAAAATATTTTGATGTAAATATATTGTATTAAAATGTATTTGGAGGTTGGTACTTGGTATCATCATAGCGATATCGTTCAAGTATCAATTGTATTGCTTTTCAATATAAAAAATATTTGCGTACGATGAAATTCTATTATCATTATCCCCTAATCGTTTTTGACTATATTTTCACCAAAAACGTTCCAAAACTGCCATTTCTAATACTACTGTCAAATTTTAGAAAAAAGACATTCTTGGACACATGTAACCATAGGACCTTGTAGTAAACTTGTTTAAAAAGATGTGGAAAAAATTTCAGAATTTTCCACCATGTGGATTGCAAGATAGTGTTTGAATTGACAAAAATCCTTTTTTTGTCCCTGCAAAAAAAACGGGCAGCTGCCCTTCACAAGGTCACATTTGTATGAAAAAATGTCCAAAATGGTGGTTACTCTTTGGATTTATTCTTGAAGGCAAGTTGGATACATGCTTGAAAATTTTCAGATCATTTGGAATTGTACAACATATAGGAAAAAAATAGTAAGTAGGAAGAAGTAGAGAATGATTCAAAACACTAAATTGTGAAGAATTAATTTATGGAATTGAAAAATGCCAATCCAACGGTTGTAATGTTGTAATAAACAATCTACACCCAATGTTTTTATTTTTTTTCAAAAATATTGAAAATTCATTTAAATAAAAGACTTCAAAGTTTATTTTAGAGTTGAAATTCCATAACTACCCTTAAACTAAGAATCCTCATAACTTTTGACTCATAGATCTAAATGGAATGATTCAAAGCTTCCCACTTACATATAAATCTAAAGAACCAATTTCAAATTCTTATTTTCCTAAAAAGTGATTTTTGAAGAAGTTTTTTTTGCTGCCCATGCTGCCCGCTAAGGACTGAAAATGACATATCATGCAATAACTTTTTAACCATGTAGTCAAAATTTATGAGAATTGTTGGGCCTTAAAGCTACTCCTCGGGCACGTGTTGTATGAAAATTTCAAAGAAAAAAAATATAAATTCCATTTGTAGTGAGCTGCCCAAAATTGCTATGTTGCCAAATAAACCACTTTGGTCTTTTAGGGGTTATATGTGTTCAACATTGATTATACAATTTTGAACCCAACCATACCAAGCTAACATCCATCAACAATAATTGTTGCATTGCACTTCTCATCCAAGGATTTCAAGCAAAACATATGATGAATGCATAAATAGATGGTAGACATTGGACATTGGAAGTTTCAAAACACACAAACATTTCAAAACTTTATATGAATTATAAGGATGCACATATATTGGCATACATTGATGGTGCATATATATACTAGATAGTTTGCAAACAATCATGCAAATTTATGTACTCGCCTCTACATTTACCTAATACTTCTATAGTTCTATCACTTCTATGTCGTTCACTAACACCATAGACACTAATATGAGTGGCGGAAGTGTTCATCCGGAATAGGCCAGTTGTAATTATTGGTAAATCGATGGATGATTTCGGACAAGCTACTGCGAGAATCAATCACCGAATCACAAAGGCGCTCCAAGTAAAGGTGAAAAATCTTTGCCAAATCCTCATGGCTAAATCTTGTATGTCCTTCATTTTCCCGATGTAAGCTCACATAGTCCGCCGACATGCAGCCATTGTTGATGGCTTGAGCTATTCGACCAACCGCATATTCCTCCAATTTACGTGATAAATTCGGTATCATTGACACATCCGCATCTCTTCTATGCAAGTATGCAATAGAAGGGTCCACCCACCACCTCTTTTTCAAGGTCTCAGTCCGCTCACTCTGAGAGGTGAACGTGTACAAGGACTTCATTGGTTCATTACGTAAAGTAGTCATGCCCCAATCGCAAACTCCAATATAAACACGTGACTCATCATTGGGAAAGTGAAACATAATGTTGTCCAGTAAAAGATCATTGTGCAAATGTCCAGCGCTGTGCACTACATTCATGAGGTGCACCAATGTCCATGCAAGCTCTGTGCGCTTCTTCCTCCAACGACCAAGAACAAAAGCTTTGGTCACCTCTTCTGGGGTCGGTTGAAAATAAGCCAACCGAATGCCAATGTTATCGGGATATTCCTTATCCAATTTTAACATTTGCTTCAATGTTCCGCCATTCCACCAATACGAGTACCCTTCGTTTTGCGTTGCATGAACAGCAGAAAATCGGATAACTCCATCATGTAGAATTCTCACTGCCATTGACTCGTTTTGGTGTTCCAACCTTGCGAACGGAGGTCGTGAGCGTTGTTGATGAAATACCTTCGCTACGAACTCCCAAAATGTGGGTATCTCACGACATCCTTCAATTCGGACCTTCTAAATTGTTGCGTATCCACCCCTCAGGATTTGATCATCTTGTGGAATCACCCTTGCTGTTTCCGGAAGCGCTAAGAGATGTCGTCGCCCACGTTGCAACTCCACAAGTCCCTCATCACTATTCCACCAACCCATTGAACCTCGCCTATTTCGATTCTTTGCAAAAGGGGCGCACTAGCAAACAAATAAGTCTGCCCTCAAAATGACCTGTTCAAAAGCGCCATCACCTACACGGTGTTGCTTCCCGTACTTCTGTAAGATCACCTTTGCATTCCACAATGCATCATGGACCTTGTTCCTCAAAAATTGTTGAAAGCCCTTATTCTCCATTTCATGAATCCAGTAGGGTACGTTTAAAGCATCTATGAACTTCTGTGCCATATCTCCCTTGAATTTAGCTCGGCACTCGTCTTCATACCTCTCATATTTGGTATACAACAACGCAGTGGTTTCCGACTCATAAAATTTGACAATGCACTCAATGAGAAATGCTTTGCAAGCGAGAGAGGGAGAGTCCATACTCGCCTCACTGTCCGGCTTCACTCGTTTGTCCTTCGCAGCCTTATTTGGTCTCGGCATTGTGATGAAATCACGTTTAGAAGTGCACTTGCAATTTGTAATCCACAAGGCAATATATGATTTGCCAAATGATCATACACGAAATGTAGAAAAAAAAAGCAACAAGTATCCCCTAGAAATCACACTCTTATCTTCCCTTAGAAAGGAGCCAATGGAGGATAAACCACCAAGCTCTCCGCTCTCTCTTGCATGACACAAGGGGGAAGATAAAAGTGATCATCGTCCGCCTCGTCAGGACCGTCCGATCAGGCGGACGCCACCCGTCCGACACATCGGACGGCCCCGGTGAATCGGACGGCCGCCGTCCGCTTTGGGCCGTCCGACCCTAAAATCGAAGGCGGACGCCTCGCCCGTCCTCCTGATTGGGCGGACGAGACGACGCGGACGGCAGCTGTCCGATACATAAGGACCGTCGGATCAAGCGGACGCCGCTCGTCCGACTCATCGGACGGCCCCGATGTATCGGACAGCTGCCGTCCGCCCTGGGCAATCCGCCTGATCGGACAGCCCCTTTCAAGTGGAGATCAAACTGAGAGATTTTTCGAGGTTATCCGACCAGGCGGACGACTGCATCATCTGACTCCTAAAACAACCTCGACCAGCAAATAATGACAAGGATGGGAAAGACAAAAATCTTATCGAGATTCACTTTCTTACTTAAAGACCTTGAATCATTAAATATAACTCTAGCGGTTTTTTAATGCAATGATCTTCAGTTTTATACACTAAGTCCTACATCCTAAACCCTATACCCTAAACCCTATACCCTAAACCCTATATTCTAAACCCTATACCCTAAAACCTAAAACCTAAATCCTAAATTGTACTCTAAAGTTACAAATGTAAGAAATCATAACTAATTAAAAATATGAAAACAAATGCAAATTAAGTTCTTCTTGAGGAATATTCACGTACGTCTTTCATCTTGTGCATTTTAGCCAAAATTTAGGCAATTGAGTTATGAATAAATGATTAAATGTGAAATGTTTAACCCCTACTTTTTAGGCACCTTGTTTAACTACATTTTTTTGCGATGAACCTTTTTAACTAAAAAAGGCTACTCTAATGATGGTAAATGTCTAATTTTATATGATAAACAATTGAGTTGAGAATCTAAAAAAAAGATATTTAAAAAGAAACACTTAGTTTTCACTCATTAAAAAATTGTTAGGTAGAAGTAGATTCAAGATCGAAGGAAAAATTAAATCATTAATAGCTCTAAGATAGTAAGATAGAATTGAAATATACTAATTTTCACTCTGAGATTATTCTAGCAAGGAATCTAGACCTCATGAAATTTTTTTTTTTTTTTTAACTCTTAGAATTCAATTCAAAAATGAATACTTCAAGTTATTTATTCTAAAAGATACCAAAAAAACTCAGAAAATTACAAAAAATATTGAGGCCATAGGAGCCTGCCTAAAAATCTTACATCCATTTTGTCCCCCGATGGGACAATGGAACTTTAGAGAATTAGAGGTTAAACTCAAAAGAACTATACATTCATTTTTTTTAATTTGTGAAGTAGAAATTGATGCACTATTAAATGAAAAATAATACGCTAATAACTTTTGGAAGAATTGAAGAATTGTTAATCCCAATGAAAAAAATATTCTAATAGACAATTAATATTCTTTGATATGAATTTTGAATAAAGAATTTTGAATTCTAGAGACATAAGACAACTCTATATGCTTTTTCTAACTTCATGATCCGCACTCCGCAAGACCGCAAGTCCGCAACATATAAGTTATATAACTCCAAATGATTTTTGACAACATTATTTGACATTGAATGGGGCAATTTCTTATAAGTAGGTAATTACTAATTAGGTATCAATCTATACTATCATGACCAAAATGATTTTTTAATATTACATCAAAATATTATCACACATCCATTTTCAAAATACACTTCTAATTTGGACAACATTTATATGAATGACGTGAACCCTAAACCCTAAATCCTAAATCCTATATTAGAACTTTGCATACAAATATCTTAGAAGATCGTGACTTTGATGCAATAGTATTATATAAGTACATAGCAATTGTTTTTAGTTTCATGACATTAAGTCAAATTTGGCTTACTTCGACAAATTTCTTCATAAAAACAATTATTTTAAAATTGAGATGTCTTACAATATATAGTAATATATGATTAAAATCCAAATAAATTTTTGAATATAATTAAATCTACGATCTATCATCAAAAATTTAGAAAAAAAAATTTAGAACTATAGGTAGCATTTCATTTTGATCTTTCAAGATGGTCATTTCAAAATATCATTAAGATGTTTAATTTCAAGATTGCACCTAAAAATATGATGTGCACATTGAAGAATGAAGTTTGATGTCGGTGCTATGAGGAGTTCAATGTCTTTGAAGTATTCACATTGGATGCTTGCTGTCATGAAGGCACACTCTTTGGAGATGACCTGGCCATTTCAGGAATCCTATGCTGCACTAAATGAGAAAAAAACATGCACTGCGATGGTCCGATGGGCAGTCGGACCGTCCACTCGTCGCACGGAGGTGACCAAGGCGCGGACGGGACACCAGGCGGATAGGCGGTCGGACCGTCCGCCCGTCGGACGGAGGTGATCAAGGCGCGGACGAGAGACCAGGCGGACAGGCGGTCGGACCGTCCGCCCATCGGACGGAAGTGACCAAGGCGCGGACGGGCCACGAGGCGGACGGGCGGACAGACGGTCTTCGCTAGTTTTAAGGTATTTGAAAAAAAAAAATTTTGATGGTGTGCACAACATGAATGAGCAAATTTGTATTACAAACTTAAAGTTCGAACAATGAATTGTCATAACATAATGTGTTTAGGGTACAAAACTAAACACCCAAGTTTACATCTTCTCAATCTTTATGGACTATGGCTGGTAGTCACTATCTCCTTTGACTTCAGCCCCGCTACTATGACCTATTGTATCCCATCCGGAATCATCGTCACTGGATGAATTTTGCATACTATCTGATGAAGATTGTACAATCTTCCCTCCTTCTTCTTGTACTGGTTTCGATGCGCTTGATCTCACTGGTCTACCTAACTTATGATCCCTTTTGACTTTTAGTAGAGACTTTCCAGTACCTCCCTTAAGATCGTGGATTGGTTTCACCTTTTGCTTGGTTAGAGGCAGACTTGCATCAAGGGGCTTTCTACCTACATTTTGTTTTTTCAATGGAGAGATTGCAAAAGGTTCCATTATTCTTTTCCTCTTAGCTTTATTGGACTCCTTCACCGCGGGTGGATGTGCTTCCGAACCTCCTGGAATGTTTGTCTTCTCTACGGACAAAGCTTCCACTGTAGGGTTTGAAAATTTGATCGGAGAATGCTTTCCATGGCCAGAAAATCGACGAAACATAGACTCCAATGTTTGCACATCATCGTTGTCTGATGAAACGGATGGATTGGGATTGGCTCCAATGTGCAATTCTTTCAAATTGCTCAAATGTTGTTATTTAAACCGTGAGTCTCCAGGACCATTCAAAGTCGTGCTACCGCTTGTATATAGTGCATGTCAAGGACCACTACGTGATGGTAATTGAGGATCTCGCACGAGGTGCTTCATGTCTTTGGCGTTGCGGTATGGCATTGAACACACGGCCTCCAATACACATGGATCTTGACTTCCCTCTATTTGAGGTGCTTGGGCATTTTGAATGCCGAAAAGTCCAATAGTTTCACTTGTCAATGCCCTTGGTAATTCAATACTTTGGTTGACCACATTTGTGTGGGACTTCACCCCACACTCTCTCATGTCTTCGTGTTGATCATTTTCTTCCGCTCCTACCGTTGTCATGGACGGACACTTGGGAATTCGAATCACTTCATCCATTTGGGGAGTTTCATCACCTATAACCATTTCCTCATCTTCCTCCGCTACCTTCGCATGAGTATTTTTCCTATTTGCTAGAATGTTTTCACTAGGCAACAACCCGATTCCATCTAAGTATTTAGCTATGGAAGGTCCACCTTTGTCATATTCACAGTCGTCCTCATCCAACGGAAACTTGTAAGGGTCTTCACAATGATCTCCAATGTCTGCATCATAATGAGGTGGGCTTCGAAGTGGTTCATCATCGAAATTGCGGATGCCGTGGTCATCTTCATCGTCCATGAGGGGATCAACTTCTTCACCGGATTCACCACCCTCGTCTTCCGATGAAGATAAGGCCGAATCCTCCGACTTGAGGTTCTCATCGTACCACTTCTTCTTGTCATTTTGCTTTTATGCACCGAGGACTTTGGAATTGGTATACACATATACCAAATACTGTGCTCTTTGTGGCTTCAACTTGTTCCGATATTTGTTGTGAACAAAATAGTAGCTACTCCAATTTTGTTCACATGAAGACGATGATACCGGTTGGGCCAAAATCCTCTTGGCAATTGGAGCAATGAGCTTCCCGCACGCGCCCTCAAAATTCCACCAAGCATGCACCGACAATTGTTGTTCACCCGGATCCAACATGTTGTGGAATGGAGGTTCCCTATGGCGGAAGGCTACAAATTCCTTCACCACCTTCGCGTACTCTAAAAGTATACATATTTGCATCAAAACGCGCTTGCATGCAGCCATGGCATCGGTGTCGTTGGCTAGTTCTTTGTCTTCAAGAAAGTAGGGATTCAAAAGTACTCCTCCATAATGTAAATCGGTCTTCACCATATCACGTCGTTCATAGAACGCCTTCACCAACGGGATGGCTTTGTCCAAAGCCAAACAAAAAGGCTCTTCGTCTAAAGCAAGGACGTGCTTCTCTAGTTTCCTCATAATATGTAACACCTTGCCTATGCATGGTGTCTTCGCATCCAAATCACAAAGAGCATTGACAATTGGAGCTGTCACATCTTCAAAATTTTGACAACGATGCCAAAAATGCCCACTTAGAATGGTCTTCTTCATCCGTTCGGATTCTAAACGAGTTTTGGATTTTCGCGAGTGCTTTCTAGCATATTCCTCCTATTGCGGGTCCGTCACAGTTTGTTGCAATTGTGCTTTCACCTTGAGCATACGTGCAACCATGTTGTAATTCGAGGCAAATCTTGTTTCCACCGCCAACAACAAGTTGTACTGCGTCGAATATTTCCGAAGTATCGCAAGCGGCATGTGCCTCTTCTTGAAGAATTTGACAATCTTTCGGGAATCTTTCACGACGTCATCAATCCATTGTTCGTTTGCCCAATCTTTTAGCAACAAATTCAAGGCATGCACCACGCAACCTTGGAAAAAAATGTAGGGATAGGTAGTAGATACCAAACTCCATGCTGCTGGATTTACAGCCGCATTATCTGTACTCATCTGCACTACGTTTGCAGGGCCCACTTGTTCTATAAAACTCTCTAATATAGAGGCCAAATATGGAGCATCTTTAGTTTTCCCAATTGTATCCACCGATCCTAGGAATTGCTCACCCACAGATGACATAAGCATGGCATTTATCAATGGCCGATTCGAAACCGAGGTCCACCTATCAAAAGACAATGTGGCTCCAAACTTCCTAATATTGGTTTCTGTCCGCTTACGGAGATTGACCTCTAAGTCTACCTTTGCTTGGTCAAGCAATTTATGACGTAGATCATGGTATGATGGTGGGCTATAAGGTTGGTGAAACTCCGCCGTTTTCTTCACTACTTCTTTAAAGGCTGGATTTCGTACTACAGCAAATGGTATGTTTGTCGCATAAAAGAAATTGGCCTACATTGCATTCAAAATGCGTTTATTTGCTTTGTCGAATCCTTCTACTAGCCTACTCTGTCTTTGAGGCCTACTGCTTAATGTCCGCTGAGTTCCACGTCCACCTGCTGCTTGTGTACTTGGATTTCCCTGGGAAGAACCACCAACATATTCCTCTGGTGCCGTGCATGAGTCTTCTTCGGTAGAGTTCATAGTATCTCTGGCATTTGACATAGCACGAACAACCATAGGCATAAGTGTGTCGTTGCCATCCACATTGTGTGGAGTACCTCTTTGTGGAATCACTCCATTGCAACGAACAAATAGACCTCGAACTTCAGATGTCATTTGGGTACAAAGGCTGATTCCTTTGTCACGACTTCCTGATGTGCCTGCATATCCCAAATGACTAAACATACAGACCGGCTTCTTGGCAAATACCAATTTGTAAGCCTTGCATTGTACTTTTCCATTCGATAGGGTTTCGTACCAAGAAGACCAATCCTTGGTCATGGTGGCTGTTTTAGGCTTTGTGTATTGAAACCCTAAATTCAAAACGTAATGATAACAATTGGGTAAAATCGTTCAAATGTTTATGCACAAAGCCTTGGAAAACAAGGCCCCCCTTTCCACTGAACTATGCATTACCAAGCAAGAGACACAAAAAATTACAGCTCCTAGCCCTTGGAAATCTTAACGTTCAGTTTCTTAGGAGTGTTTGCAAATGTCAATTTCAGGACACTTATAGTCTTCATCTGTTTGTGACCGTTGAATATGGGAAAAAAAAAATCCTCCCACAACGGTTAGGCGGACGGCGGACGGCCAGTTGGACCGTCGGAACAGCGGACGGCGGACGGGATTGTGGTCCGTCGGAACAGCGGACGGGCGGACGGGAATCTAAGCCATCGGATGAGCGCATGGTTGGTCGGCGGACGGGAATCTGGGCCGTTGATTCAGCGGACGGGCGGACGGGAATTTGGGCCATCGGATGAGCGGTTGGGCGGTCGGCGGAGGGGAATCTGGGCCGTCGGTTCAGCGACGGCAGACGGGCGGACCGGCCGACCTAAAACCTGTCAGGCGGACAGCCGATTTTTACAATTTCGGTAAGATGTTTGAAGTGTGCAGACAGATGGACAAGTGGATTAGGCGAATAGAAATGTATGTACAAATGAAAATGGATGATTTGTAGGCATGGGGTTATAGAAGATAATATAACAATAACATGAAATGATCTTGTACAAATGTACAATAGGTATGATCTTCTGCAATACGTACGCAAAAGAAACATATTTGACAAATAAATAAGGCAAAATTTACCATTATGAAAAAACAAATCCAAACATATTTGTATTGCATAAATATTTATATATTAATTAAAAGCAACTCATGACATACCATGAGTGTTGTGCATTACTAATATTGAATCCTCATAAGATTCAAATAAGTACAAAACAAATTTCATTGATTAACCCCCTAATACAAACACTATTTTGCATCACTGCTACCGTTTGCGGAAATATGAGAGGCACCCTCTTGTTCCTTTAAGTCTTCGACTTGCTCTACGAGTTTGAGGACCACCCGACCCGGAGGTTGTGCCCCCTCCTGATCGGACTTCCATGTCCACGGCGATGAATTGTCGTTTGGTTTTTGGAGAGTAGTCATCTTCGTCTTCCATCTTCCGTTTATTTTTTCTTGTGGGAGACAAATCTACTTCCTGTGCCTTTAACGCTCTCAAAGCCAAATAAATCTTTTTTATCATAGCATTTATCGCTTTGTCATCATCTCGAGGGGTCAACGAGATCGCTTGCCCTGTGCCATGTAGAAAAGTCCTCCACGTCGTTATAATGTCGGTGATCTTCTTATCAAATGCACTTGCCACCTCCACGAGTGCATGTTCTGTGCTTGATAGCCCATCTACATTAAAAACGGCACGAACTTGCGCAGCTTCTTCCAATTTTGATAAGAATAGGGCCCTCCCTATTAAGGTGTGATTGTATGCTCCATACTGCTCGTTGAACTCTTGGGATGGTTGCACTTCTATCCAGATGCCATCTTCTCCTTTCCGCACTTCTTTTTCAGGAAATCGGAAGAACTTTTGATGTGAGATGCTCCAGTGTTCCCCCATGCTACAACAAAACAATTCTCGAGCCTCCAAGTCTTCAATACCCCTAGCCCGCAACTCCACCTCTCTATTGCGCGTCATCCAGTCAAAGTCATCCAATTCGTCATTGTAGTTCTCACAAACATCATGCATGAGTTTTTGCGCATTCCAAATTAGAGGTCGCCCCCAATGAATGTAATTTTGGAATAGAAATGGCTTTTGGTCAAGTGGAAGGGTCCATCGATTGTGTTCGTGGCTAGGGGGCATGCTCTCCTCGTGCCCAACCATTTCGTAAAACCTAGGGCTCAAAGGAGATCGACACTCGGGACAAACCGAACGAACAAGGAATGATTTCACCATGCACGTGATATGGTAAGTGTGGCGACATTGGCCCATGATTAAGGCGCCCTCGGGACCAAAATGATTTAGACAAAGGCTACATTTACCCTCCAATAGTTCCGTATTTGAACTTTCACCATGCACTACTATCTTGTCCGCCTCTTTGATGTGCGTTGAATGCGTGTTGTAAGGGGCCCAACCTTCTTCGACTTCCAAGGTCCAATTCATGGACTTTGACGCAATCTTCTGCGCATCATTCAATCACTCAAACATTGCTGACATGTCCTTCCAATATGTGACGTCAATTGAACCCCTATGATGTACCTCAAATATCCTTCTAATAGATAGGAGGTCAGAGGAAATGGCATCGCATTGCTCTTTTGACTTCATGGCTAATTTGAGAAGCCCCTTCATTGCTCGGGTTACTACAGACGGTTTGTCTTGTAGTTTTTGAACCCACGTCAACCAACGAGTGTCGGAACTGCTCTTTGGCAAGCATTTATTTAGCTCCACTACTTGCATCATTTTCTGATATTGTGCATCCAAATAGACGTTTTGTTGAGTTACCGACTCTAGTTCATGCTTCACCTCTTCAAACTCGTGGCCTTCCGTTTGCATGGACGCGTCTTGGAATGTGGGAAGAGGATTATCCATGGCGATTTCGAATATTACTTCCTTTTGGTTGTTTTCCTCAACCGCTTCTATACGCACAGCTCCGCCGGTCTTTGGAAGAACATATTCCATGTCCTTCAAATTCTTTTGCTTGAGCACTACAATTTCGTACTACAATTTTGTACTCCAATTTTTTCGATAAATCCCCTCTGAGAAACTAGAGCGTCATATCGGCAATCCTGTGCGTTTGCAAATCTTTCATAATTAGCGCACACTCCTTTAAATGCAGCAAGCAATTGCTTGTGCTCTTCTTTCAATTTCTTGTGCTCTACCTTCAAGGCATTGTATTTCTCATTCTCTTCACTCAAAATGAGCAGCTTGTGATGATTTTCGACCCGCTCCTCCAATAATGGTTTCATAGACGTGACGAAATCCCAAAACGACAAGGCACCAGACACCAACTTGGGCCCGGATTTGGTGAATTCTTGAGCAACTTCCATAAGTTTGGGGGACAATGCTAGCTATAGATTTAGCTGTAACCGACAATCTTTTTGAGGTGATCACAAAATTGGGCCATTGATCACTGTATTCGGCGAAGGGATTACTCGGTCCGGCCTCGTTTGCGGTTTTAGTTAAGCCCGCCTTGTTTGCGGGGTTACTAGGACCGGCCTCATTTGTCTCGATTACTTGCTTTGGTTGATGAGAGATGTCTTGTTGATGTGCCCTAAACAAATAAGAAGCTTCCAACAAGCTTTCCAATTCACTCACCATTGGCAAATGACAAAGATCCTCCAATTGTGCCATATTTTGAGTTGACAAATGCGGATAGCTTTTATCCAATGGGTTGTCATCAATGGACACATTTTGCGCCATGCCATTGAGTTGCTTTCCATTTTTTGGCAACATCTGCCCTTCAACTCTTCGGCTCGATACGGGGCCCAACATGGGGCTTGATACGGGGCCCAATACGGGACCCAATACGGGACTCAATACGGGGCTCAGTGTGGTTGGTAAGTCTTGATTGCAAGGTACTTGTGTCATAAAATTCGTAGCATCGCTCGCTATGATATTATCAATTGATGCAATGGCCCTTGCCATTTGTTCGGGACGAACCTCTTCCCGACGTTTTTGTGGTGCAGACGGGGCCACCAGTTCCTCCTTCACGGGCCGCATGCTTGAAGCACCACTTTGTTCACCCACGGATGTAAAATTGCGTGTGCATATCTAATCTGCCCGAGGAGTTGAAAACACCTCTCCGTCAACACCTTCCACCGTGGCATTTGACATTGTAGTTGGAATCTTCGTTGAATCCAAATGTACTCCAATATTTCCCCCCTCCATGATCTCTTTTTTAACCTGCATTAAAGCATGTTTTTGTCGCTTTTGTGATTTTGGTGCCTCACTTGGACTTGCCTTTGGATCATACAGATCCGGAATATCTTTTTGCCCTATTGTAAGCAAAAGCGGAGCCCCAGTTGTTGTTGAATATGTGCTCCAGTCCACCTTCCGAGCCAATATGAGCTCAGCATACACCATAGAGGTCATGCTGTAGTTTATGAGACCCTTACTCATTGATTTGTCCCCGAAGAGGGCCCGCCAAACCTCAAGTGATCGATGGACAAAATGTCCATCCTTGCAATTTGATGGCTTGCAACAGAAACCTCGTGTGTGAATAATGTGGACCTCATGAGGCCACAACTTGTCGATGTGACACATTTTCACATATTTTTTGCAGATTTTGGAGGTCCAATAAGTTTCTTCCTCCTTCTCCCATTCGCTCTCCGCTTTGATATTTGGATCATCTAAAATGTCCCAATGAAGCTCGTGGGCAGTCCCCTTTGATTTTGTCTTCCCGCTCTTGCCACCTCTTGAAGTCATTGCTACAGTGCCCTTGCTCGTATCTTTCGTTGTCATGATTGACGGCAAGTGATATCAAAATAATTGACCTCACTCTCCACCCGTATAGGAGCAACCAACACAATGAAGCAACGGTTGTAACTTCCGACACGGATTCCACCTCTAAATGGAGAGAAGAAGTGAGGAAGAATGGAAGGGCCGTCCGCCTTTATACCCGTCCGCAACCAAACCTAAAGTAGGTCTGGCGGCGGACGCCCTCCCAAACCTCCCGAAGCGGACTCGGTCGTCCGATTGATCGGACGAACCTACTGTCCGCTCGATCGGACGGTCTGACCGTCCGCTTGATCGGGCGGCCGGATCGGACGATCTGACCGTCCACTTGACCGGACGGTCGGATCGTCCGAGTCGAATCGCCCGTCCGCCCCGTCCGTCCCGTTCGCTGTCTGCCCGTCCGGTGGTCTGCGTCCGTCGGACGGTGGCCACTACGTCCGCTGCGTCCGGACGTCCGGTTTTGGGACGTGATTTGCCCCTGGACGTTCCAATTCGTCAACCCTGCGCACAAGCATGGAAGACTTAACAAACGCCATGCGTGCTTTGAAACTTCGTGCCAACAACGCCAAGGCAAAGGTGGCGGTGCTGACTGCAGCTCGAACAGCCTTGGAGCAGACCATGACCGCATTGAGTGCTCAAAATATGCGGTTGGTCCAAAATCCTCAGAAGGAGCAGATGCTGCTTCAAATGTGCAACATGAAGTTGACATGCAGCTTAGCGCTAAACGAGGCTGAGCAAATGCAACGTGAAGAGAGGAGAGTGGCTGCGGAATTCAATGATGGCGGTCAATGTTATTTTGACTTGACCTCGTGGCCTCGGGTGGCAGAAATGTTCACCGATGATTTGCCAGTGTTTAGGGAGAATTCAAGCATCGATTGGAATGCCCGTCCAAACTTGGAATTCCAATATAATATCGATCACCAACGGTACGGGCCATCCAACCACGATGGTATTACGCCACTAGTGTGGTCTTCCGTTCCAGATTTTGTACAAGATGGAACAACATGTATAATGTGCCAAGAACCGTTTGGCCCCGAGGGTGGATGGATTCTTGGTACATGTGGCCATCTATACCACCCCGTGTGTCTCATTCCACACATGGTCACCAGAAAGAGATGTGCGCAATGCAGGGCTCCATTTCATGCACGACTGTACAAAACATTTGGCCTTCAAGACCACATGCCTCAACATTACAAGTACAATGAAGAAAATTTACCGGGCCCTGGTAATAGAGTACATTGGGGGTCCGACATGACATGGTTTTGGAAGTGGGGCAATGACAACCGACACCTCCCGGTAGTAACGGTGGCTGGCATACAATGGACGAGTGACACCCAAGTGATCGAGATGATCAAGAGGGTGTTTGGAGACAGTGATCCAGGGCGTCAACTATATTTTGGTCAGATTGCCGGTGGACATTGGGACCCAGAACGCTTAATTTTTGTATGCGCACCACATCCACAACGCATCATGTTTAACTCTCAAGGCCAGCCAGTCGGATTTGAGGGGGAATTGAGCTATGAGGAAGAAATGGCGTACACTGAAGACAATACCTTCCATGAGCAAGCCCTCGTGAATGACATTTTTTCCCACTTACATGATAGATACAATATAGAAGCACTTCAGCTTTTGAGGACTTTCGAATCGCAACAAGAACTGCAGCGATTTTTGAGAAATAGCATAGCACGCGGCGTTGTAATCGAAGATGTAGACTAGATTGTGTATAACTAGATAGATGTATAGAATTAAATACCGGAAGTTATACAAAGTGAACATATGTAATTATGTAAAGCCTTTATTAGTTTACCATGTACTTCAACGGATTTATAAAATATGTACATTTATCGTTTTCTTTCCACCTCGTGTATTGTTGCTTCGCCTTTGTCTATTTTTGTAATCTATTGGACCTTTTTGTAATAGTATATAAGAAGCTTGTATGCTTAGATGGTAGGTAAAAGAGTGTTCTATTTTATTTTTGGTGAAGCCCTAAAGTCCGAAGTCCATTTTTTGGCCCAAAACACCCTAAACCACCACTTTTGCTATGTTCACCTATGAATTAAATTTTCCATTTTTTTTTTGAATCGAACCAAAGGATCTTGTTCTACACTTGTCTTAGATGACGTGATAAAAAATTTGTGATGTTTGACCATATGGATTGAAAGTTATTAGCATTCGAAGTGAAAGAAGCAAATTTATTTTAAGAAGTTGCTAGGATTGCCCGCTCCACAAAAAAACCCATAACTTTTCCATTCCTAATCCAAATGGGATGAATGAAAGCCTCCCATTTAAAAGAAAATATAATCCAACTGGAAAATAATATACAAATTTGTATTTCATTTCTTTGTGGATTTGTTTGTCTACTTGGAGTCCTGGACTGCATGGTGTCCCGATCTCCTCTGTTTGAGGTTATTGTGGCATACCCTTTGCTCCTAGGCACCGATTGGAATAGAAATTGTATTATGAATAAACTCATAAGTTTATCTATCATTCTATATTATCATTCTTATGACAAAGTTTTCAAAAGTTTTAGTAAAAAATGAGATCATGGGAGCCTATCGAAAATCCATTTTGTCCCTTGCAGCAAGAACAATGAGAGTATGTTACTTTAGGGGCTAAGAAATAAAAACAATGGAAATTGTTTACCAAAGCAAGAAATAAGTAACAAATTATTTTATTGCTTCATATTTGATGAAATCTCCTTTAAGTCTTTAGAATTAAACCAAAAAATAATTAACGTTTTGTAACTTTTGTTCTATTAGTTTTAATCTTTTTTTAGTTGGACTATTGATTGACTACTCCCTCATGTTTATTTTTAAATCCAAAGTTTACAAATTAAAGTATTGAACATTTTCCATTTTTTCTCAAATGGCATTATGGAAATCAAATGATCAAAGTCTAATATCTTGCAATTGCTAACTTGATAAGGTCACGCTACATGAAATTTATTTGAAAATCAATTGAAATAAATTATTTTATGAATGGCGATCCTATACTTGAAAGTCTTAAATTGAATAGATTCTAATTTTTTCTTTTCATTTCAATTCAAGATGAACATGGTGAAATGACAACTTGGAGTTTTTTTTGGCAATAATTAGCATAGGGCCTACATGGATTAATATTTTTGAATTTCTTGCCATATAGTCAATGTAAAATCAATTTAGCAACTTCTCTAATTAGAAATCCAATAACGAACTTTAATCCCTAGAATCCTAGATGCCCAAGTCATGTTTTGAGCTCCTACGAATTTGCTCTAAATTGAACAAAATGTCAACATTTTGATTAGGTGACTAGGTGTATCAATTAAAAAAAAATTGTAACCGTATAAATTCAAACAAGACATGTTACAAATCTCATAGGTTGCTAAAACACAAAAATATCACTTATAGAGTAAAAGATAATAATGTTTGAACATGAGGGTGTTAAACCTACAAAAATGATGTGAAGTCTTCCAATCCTCTTTTCAGTTTTCACAAGTCAAATTTAAAAAAATTTTGACCAAAAAAATATGAGTTTAAATTGCCTAATATATATAACCCCAATCAATTTATGGCTTTTCAAAATATACTATATATATATTTTAATTTTATTTAATTTTAAAGGTCGCTCGTTCGTCGCTCGTCTAGCGCGGCCGTCGACGGAAGGTCGCCCGTCGAGCTCGGCCGTCCTGCGCGGCCTTCGACGGAAGGTCGCCCGTCCAGCACGGCTGTCCAGGATGAACTTCCATCCATTTCCATAGTTTTCATCCTCTGTCAACGGTTCTCGTCCAAATTTCATCCTGACGAACGCCGGGGTTGAATCCTGACGTCAGTCCGGACATCCTGACGGACGGACAGGACGTGACGGGGACAACCCTGGTTACATTGTAACTATGGCGACAGCTGTGGCAAAAGTTCCATCATCCATTTTTTTTGCTAAATATCGTTCATATAATATTTTTGTCAAGAAGTTTTTAGACCTTGAAGTTGATGTTGAGACACCAAGACTTTCATGCAGTGATAGTAGTGAAGTCAGTGATCATTTTTCTCTCATATGTGGTATTGGATCAAATTGATCTTGTTCTAAACACTATTGTTGTTAATGGATTTTCTAATGTCATGTAGTGAGACTAAAAGGGCCACTACATTTTTGCACTTTACCATATTCTTAAATTATTTTTCATTCTAGTGATCTTTAAAATGGCGGTAGGGATCATCTTCATTCTAAAGAACATCCATTTTACAAAACATCTTCATTTTAGAGGTCAATTATTATGATTTTTTTGGATTGAATCTAATTCTTTAAATTAGCAACATGCCTCTTTTCTAAGATGGAAACACATAATTTGAATTTGTAAATATTAGTATTAGTATAGATATAAATTTGGTGAACTTTAACAATACTTGAAAAGAATTATAAATTTTAATTAGAAATGGTACCTTCAGCCTAAAATAGTTTCAAAACACCATGTAAGCACAAGTCCTTAGTTTTCAAAAAGTCACCCTAAAGCTTGGATTTGAGATACTTGGTAATTGACACTTATCTGAACAAATTATTTTATAGTCCCAATCATCCAGACTCCTTTTCATTCAATGTCATGGACAAATATATTTCATCCAGTAAAGTCAACTAAAAACAATTCATCCAACTCCATTCATCTGCATTCATCTCCATTCATCTTCTTTAGGCGCATTCATAGGGATATGTTTTTTTATAATAAACCATGGACCTAGGCATCTTATAAAGAAAAATTAGAAGTTTTTCATAATTTTTTCTAAAAATTCTGAATGCTCAACGCTCAATGTTCGTTGCTCCCTGCTCATACTTTAGCAAACTTGGTCCCAAAGATTGCGTGTCCACTCTATAAGATTCTTTTTGGTGAGCATGGGCATATTATCAAGATACATGTCTTTCAACAAAGCCCACTATGTGAGTCCATTCTCTCGTTTCGGAGTATTTGCAATGAAGTTTTGAAAACTTTCTCCACCTCCAAAGCAACTTGTTGTGATCTATCCACAAAAAGATTGCAGGCGACCTTCCAATGGTAGTATGTAGCCGCCTACTTTGACCGCCCTTGAAGTATTGAGTTTTCTACTTGAAGTTCCAATTTCTTTTCTGAAGCTACAAAGCTTGAAACTGCTGAAAACAAGAGGGAATCTTGGGTCTCCTAGAGGTCACCCATGGAATTGGTCCTATCTCCCATGATGGCAATAAGAAGTGCATTTGGAAATTTTGTTGAGCACTTCGTACATTTGATAGGAGGAGAATGGTGATGGACATTGCTTATAAAGTCCCTATCACCTTACCTAAATGCATTGGATCATGGTCCACCAAGTTGTCGTCCATATTGGACAAAGTGAAAGCGTTGTGCTCTTTTTCTTAGAGGCCTTTTAGTGGACGATGCTATTTTGCGTGTAGTGAGCGTAGAGCATAGAGCGGTGAGCGTAGTTTTGCGAGCCTAGGGTCCCCTAAAATGGGCATATTCTATAAAAGTAAAAGTAGAAGATAGAATCTAAGTTAAACATAAAGTAAAAATAAAAATAGTTGTACAAAAGTAGGGCCCTATAGCTGTGAGGTTAGTCGAATCTGAGAAACAATTGACCACGGTAATAGAAGGCACAGGGTGATCAAATGGCAAACAGAGACGATTCATTTTCGGAATTGCGTAGGTGTCCTATGGCCGTGGATACCCTATGGCCGTTGTTACCCTGAGGCCACGGGAAGAGTTCCTTAACATAAAGTAAGTTACCTTTCGATATAATCACACCATTAATAAGAATAGAACATTTCATACTCCTTAGAAAACTGCAACAATGAGTGTGTCTCCAATAGTTGAAGGAGAAATTGTAAATTATTGTAGATACCCATATTGGAACCAGAGACCACTTTGGGGGGCTTCAACAGTTGTGTATTTTTTGGATTCCCAATTTTGAAACAGAAACAACTTCATCGGCTAACCAATTTTATATTTTTTTGGATTCCCAGTTAGGAACAAGCAATCACTTTGAGGGCATCAACATTTGTGTATTTTCTGGAATTTCCACTTTTGAAGTAGAAATCAGTTTAGGCCTTTAGAGAGTGTGTCTCCAACAGTTGAAGAAAAAAATGGAAAGTATCGTGGATTTTTTCATGTCATAGAGATGAAAAAAATGTACTCAAAAAACATCCATTCATGAAAATTATAATCTGAATGCATTCAATGATGATAGAGCAAACAGACTGCAACAAGTTTATAAACAAATTGATTAATAAATGGGTTACGATTGAAATCATGGAGACTTCGCATGTAGAACTTCCTCAAATTTAGGAGGGTTCGAGGTTTAGTGTTTAGTATGTTAAATTATTCTTCAGTCACTGAGAGTGTAGTCCAAGCCACAAATACTTCGGAGAATTGATGTATTTAAGCTGATCAGTTAGACAACCACATTCAAGTGCACTTCAAATGGATGCTAAGATAAACCATTCACTGATATATACACACTTTGAACATTACAAATGGAAGCACAAGATGTATGCGTGTGAAAATAATTATAACAATAAATCCGGTGTCGTGATGTAAATAAGTACATTGTATAGAATGTATATTAATTTGTATTTTAAAGAGATTCTATGATTTGAAGGTCGAAACTTACTGGTGACGCTCCTAATGGCTTCAAGGTGACGCTTGCTGCTAGTGGAGTTGTTAAAAGGACGAAAGCCCTAGACTTGTTTTACCAGTTTGGAGTATTCTTACACTACAAAAAAAATAGTGAATAAATGACTGCAATAAATGACTGCAAAACAGTCATTTAGGACATTTTCGACTACATCGTGACTTCAGGACTTGAAGTCATTGTGGACAGGTGTGTGACTGCAGTGACTAGCAGTTTATTATCACCATCTTGGATGAAAAGGGGATGACAGGGTCTACGTGGCACTTGTGATTTTCGGACAGTGCTGTCAGAAAGTGTGGGCAGCTGCCCATTTCAGTCCGGAATTTTCGAGATGCGGCATGACATCAGCAATTTCGGAGTCACTCTGAAGTCACCATGGAGTCATTGACACGTGGAGATGGATTGACACGTCAGCACACTCTGTAATTATTTACAAGTCACTCTACAGTCACGAAAAGTGCTCCGCATGGTTTGAATGGTAATTTCTTGAAGTCATTTGGAAGTCGAGGGTAAGTTATTTTAGAGTCATTCTGCTGGTATGGAATGTTTGGGATTGCTGACACGTGGCGATGTGATGATTTATTTGCGAGTCACTATGGAGTTATTTTGCAGTCGGATTAGGGGGGTGACAAACATCCTTGTTCACACGTAGTTGATTAATGAGTCATTTGTGAGTCACACCAGAGTTATTTGTAGGTCATCATTTGCATGAGGTAGATGCACAGCACATTTTTACATTTTCTGCTGTGCTCGCTTCCAGTCACCTGAGAGTCAGACTCAGGTTAGGAAATTTATGGAAGCGTCGACTCGATCTCGGGAGTAGTCATTTCCTAGTTATTTGCATGTCATTTTCTCTCTCCTCTATTACTGACAAAGCTACTGTTAGTCATTACAAACGTACATATGCGATGCAATTACGTTCTCAATGTAAGGCTGTCTCTGCTTTGTCATCTATTTCTACCCTTAACACGTTTATGTAGCCTCTAACACACTAGCACTCTCCTACGGTGAATGCAAAGAAAGCAACGACCGGCGACATGATGGGTATAAGAAAGTAGACCTCATGCATTCCACAATCTTTTTCTAATGTAATAGGGAAGGGGCCCAATATAAAAACAAAGGCCTTCATTGCCAAAAAGAGGTGCATTCAGAATACTCCATTCATCACGGAAGACTGTACATAAAAATGGAAGCCTTAATGTCTGGAGACAATGTCAAACAATAGAGTGGGAAAGGCCACCTCACATTGTAATCTTCAGGTACTTCTGGCTCCATATGGTACGTGACCCTTTCACATCTTTCATAACTTCCTGGTCACCTTGGGGATTAGGAAACATGAGTGCCACCTCGCCCTGGTGAATTTCATGGACGTCCACCTTGAACCACGTTTCGGGAATGTTGTCACCGTGATATTTATGTTTCCCCGGTAATCCACTGATCTTACCCACCGCCACTTTTTGCTTGTGCGCTCGCGGATTTAGAAGAAACACTTCGTCTCCGCAGCGATACTGCAAGCAGGCCACTAATTAGCAAACATACATGAAGGCCCAGCACAAATAATACATCGAAGTTGATCCACATACAATCCTACTATAGGCCGACGAGCAGCTGTCGTCCTCATGACTGTGACGTGACTGGAAAATGACTTCTTCATGACTTCCTTGTGACTACGAGACCACAACATACTGGACAAAGCCACTTCAGGCAGACATGTGAAAATGCCATGGATACCCTTCACGGACAATAATTAATATGAAGCTCTTTCAACCAACTACAGCAAAATGACCCACTCTCACATTCAATTAAACTTCATGAAAGGCTGCCCCAGCAATTCCATTCTACTACCATGGACGTAGAGCAAATTTGCAAACCGCTTCTAAATCATGACAGAAGAATCAAAATCTACAATACATCGTAGTCTACCGTGGAACTACAATTACAAGGTTGAACTTACTGATTTCGAGGACGGAAGGGGAGCTTTCTTGGCTGCCGCCGATGCAGTCCTTGGTCGGACCTCCCGCTTCTGTTCCTTTACCTGCACACGTACAAGTTCGTCATCAGAAAAGAAGATCACAGGAAGTTGAGGGGGCGCTTTCACATGTGCAAGCGCGTGGGTAGCTAATCCCCTCACCTTCCAAAATGTCCAGAAACTCATATGCATGTCCAATACGATGTCTGCGTAGCATTTGTGGCATGGATTCGTTGACAATTTCAAGAAATTTGGATCAAAAATCAACAATGTCTGCGCTTGAGTGCAGAGCCTCCAACAATGGCCATAGGTACCTTTTCAGGTATTCCTTGTCATCTGCCAATGAGCACATCCACTTCACATAGAATGGGGTACTAATGATTACATTAGCCTCTGGATTGCAGTGGACCCTAGTGTGTTTACTGTCTACTATCACTGTATTAGCTGCACAAAAACAGGGCCATGTTGCATACACTGCCTCCAATTGCTTACCCCACTCGATTGGACAGCCGTCTCCGATGTCCTCACCCTCAAGAACTTTACCTGACCAAGCAAACAAGGGGGTTCCGGACCCTACAGCTTTCATATCAGCCAAGATTGTGGACAACACGTCCTCCATATGGAGCTTACTGCCGTTACCCCAGAAGCCCACACAGTAATTGCTAAAGCATCAAGAAAGGAAGGGCTTCAACCATGGTCGAAATACTACTCTCCGAAGCGCAGTTCGAATGGTACTTCGAACTGTAGGGTTTGGGGATTGTCCAGACAATAGGCTAGAATCTAACAATGTACCATGTACATTGAAAATTATTAGTTTGGGGTGACCACAGTCTCTAAATTGAGGCATAACGGAAGGAACGGCAGGTCTCACCTCACTCGACGTCACTAGACAAACGCCGGGCGGGGTAAATACCTTCAACGGCGATTGCCGTGGTTTCTTAGACCTTCTCTGTGAGGGCGATGGGGCTCCGGAGGCTGCTCCCACTGACTTCGTCCTCTCCCCAGTAACCTCCACCACATCTGCTGTATTGGGGTCTGCCTGACGTGTGTGCATTTCGGCGTCACCGTCGTCTTCCTCTGCTTCCCCTGCCACGCCGGTGCTGTTTGTAGGCGAAGGTCCACCACTATCGGGCGTACCCGGCTCGCGCTCTCGGATGGCAGGATCCACACCCACCACCGGTGGCTCTGAGCTTCCTGAGATCTCTTCACGTCCTTCGAGAGAGTGGGTTACAATTTCGGGACCAGGTCGCGACTGCAAGAGTACTGGTGCCACCGGAGCTGACGGGAGATGCAACAATGGAGCGTCAACCTCCACAACGGACTCCAACATCGACTTTGTCACTGGCTGCGGGTCTACCTGCGTTTCAGAGACCATAACTTCCTCAATCACTGGCTCGTTGACAACTCGTTCTGCCACCTTCCACTCTTTGGGCATGCGTTCAAGGTCAACCAGATGGGCTTCAGGTGGGATCCCCACTGTGGCTTCATGAGGGTCCAATTCGAATTCATCTTTAGACAACGTGATGTCCGCAGCCGCGGCAGTCACCTGATTTCCCGATCTCTTCCGTGGTTTGGCAAAAGGGCCTCTTCTCTGTTCTGCTGCACCACTTCCGGAGGGACTCCATTCATCCCCATGTGCAAAATTCCTCATGAAGGTGGAGAACATTGAACACAATTCACCTATGGCCGTAGAAGTGCTTCTGGAATTTGCTGTGAATTCCTGGAGCTTCATGTCGACGTCCTTCTTCCATAACTCCAGGGACTCCCAACGACTTGAGTCACTTGTTCCCCCCGCCTACTCATAGACACGTACAGGTGAATGAGTTTAGAAGACCCCGAGTTACGCTAAAGACACAAAATATGACTAGTACTGCATAGTGACTACGAAATGACTTAGCTACAACTGCAAACAAGGGAGGGTCGTTCCAAATGACTTCGACTATGAGAACTACTGCTGTACCCAGAAGAGACGAGGAAGGAAAACTACATTATGCTCTGGAAGAACTGGAAGGAAAACAGAAGCCCAAAAAAATGGGGAACGGAAATGAAACCCCGACCGCGTGCTCGAAGGTAATACGCTTCAAATAACCATGACTTTTAAATGACTCACGCATGACTGTGGGACTAAAATATGACTCAACACAACTTCGCTATGACTTCAACGCGACTGAACAACTGCAGCGGCGTTTACTGCACCCTAGACTACTAACACAAGACATGGGCACGTTGTGCTTCAAATGATCATGGGATGATGCCAGTTCTCATGCATTCGGCAACATAGTGCATGCACTGACTTGACACATCCGAAACGGGCGACTGCTTGCCACATCCACATAGGTAGAAGTCCCCTACCACATACCCAACCGGGCAACTGAATCCACTTACCAAAGAGCCCAAATCCTCACACACGCAAACAAAACAGTTTACCGCTGAACCGGAAGGGGAACTCACATTGGAAGGTAGTCTTGGCCGTGCACTTGAAAGACTCCCCTCGCCATTGTCCATCATGGCACTGCTTGTCTCGGGACCTCTTCCTTGTCAACATTACAGAAACCAGTACTTCATCTTTGTCCTCTAAGCACAAGAAAAGAAACCACTGTGCGGACCTTCAAACCTACACATGCTTGCATTTCACTATTGCATAACAAAACTGAAGAAGTATATTGGACACTTATCGTGGAGGACGGGCGACCAGATTTTCCTCTCCTCCCCACCGACGTCAGATTCTTCACACTCTGTCGTGCAACAATCATCTTTTGCGCCTTGTCTTTCTGCTTGTCCGTGTTCCAGTACTCCTTCAGGCGGTCCCACTCCGGTTTGTCGACATGAAGAGGAGGAGTGTCAATTCCCTTCAAATAGCGATTCTTGAGGCGACATCTTTCTGCCTTCAGGTACCTCGACACGGCCAACCTAAATCCCACCATACTCAGCGGATTCCCCAAGTACTCGAACTCGTTGTCCAAGGCGGCTCGAAGCTTTTGCAGCGTGTGTGGCTCATGCTTGGACCAGCTCACCACACTTACATCCAGACATTTCGGGACCAGGTCGCGCAAAGTTTCATCCCAGGCGTTCTTCCCTTCGCATGTGGTATCCACTTCGCCGCCTGGTAATACAAACACTCGGTTGGGCTTCACTCCCGCAAGGGCACGTTGGCGAGTGGACAAATCATAATCACATTTGCGCTTCCTTCGACCACTGCAATCTTCGCCGTCTTCTGCAAGGGCAAGTCCATTCTGTCCACCCCACACATCTGGGATCACTGCTGCTGCTCCCGAATTCCACGTAGTTTGGGATTGCGGCTGCACTGGCATGTAGTGCCCTGGCACCCATGCGAGGTTCGGTTGGCTGGATTCTATTGTTGGAGGAGGACGCGGTGGTGGTGCAATGTGCATTGGCGCACATTGGCCCGACGATGTTGTCTTCTTCCTCTTTGTCCTCGTCCTCTTGTCAACCAGAGGTTCTTCGTCCTCCAGCTCTAGGTTGTCTTCAGAAGAGTCCATAAACTCTTCCTTCGATCCTACCAAAGACGCCATTATTTTTCAAAACAATTCATAAATTCACTACCCTAATCCCAATGGTAAAGCTACAAGCATCACAGGAAGACCAATCGCGAGATTTTCGAAGAAGAACCCTAAAACAGTGAACCCTGAATGACACAGGAATCTCCCAAACTGCGAAACTGATCCTAGAGAAACAATAAGAGAACAAGCATTACCTGCGGACTTTTTCTCCTCGTCGGATTGCCGCTCAACATGTGTACAAGCAATTGCGAGGTGCATCATACCTGTCGCGATGGCATCGCCATCAGATTTTGTCACCTCCGACGACGAGTAGAACGCGGACCTCATCTGCGGGCTCCGCTTGCCTCCCTCTGCCTCCGCTGCTTTCCTCAGTGGGATGCCTGCTCGCCGTGAACTCCTCCGCACAACTCTGCCGCGGTTTCCAGAAGTGGGAGTCCGCTTACTACCCTGGGCCTTGGCAATCGCTTTATCCCTGCCCCGACATCCAAGAAATGTGGCGTCAAATGAAAGAGATACGGCCTCGACAGGGAAAGACACTCAGCGGTGACGACAGATAGAGGGAAGATTGACACTAGCGTGCACTGACTCTGGGCGACAAGGCAGGCTTGGACAGGGGTTTAGGGTTAAAGCAAGACACAGTTCTCAAGGAAAGAAGAAGACCATGCCGGCTCCTACGTGGCGGCCACGTCGGGAACATGGCTTCTTCAACCATGTCTCTGGAATGTGACTAGTTAATGACTTGCAAGTGACTGGTATGTGACTCTGACGGAGTCACCAACAAGCCCGAAGACATAAAATTCAACTTCGAGGGTTCTCATGAACGACAGACTTATGACTTCTGGGCAAATGAATCCTTGGGACACAGCGTTGGGTGTGGGAAACCCTATGAATGCACCGCCTCTCTGCTTCGAAAACCATACATGGGACAGGCTCAGAGAACAACGGTACTTTCGCGAGGAGGTGGAGTCCTCTGCAAACTTTGAACTCTTGCATTTATCAGTACATGAACATGGCAAATCCGTAGAGCTCAAATCACAACGTAGGCAGGAACAACTCCAAGGTCGCGGGTTCAATGCGTACTGGCTCTGTGAAATCTGATCAAGCTGCGTTGAGGGGAAGGGGTCCGAAACTTACAGCTCCACCCTCGCTGCCAAGACTGGAGCGGCCATCTGCTGCACCCGCATGACGTTCTCGTCACGCAGCAGTTCGTATACTCCCTTCTGAGGCGGTGGACTATCCGTTGGCGCTTCCATTGTGCGGTGTAAGTCTTCTGGACGCTCTCCGGTCACAATAGGGTTCACGACGAACCCTGATCTCTCGTCAAGTTGCCCGATCACCCAGTCCGCCGCTTCAGTGTCGTCCTCGTTTGCAGGCGGTTGGTCCTTCACCTCAGCAATCGTAGCAGAGAGAGAGAGAGAGTGAGCCGCTGTGGTTAACTCCAATTGGAAGGAGGAAATGAGATATTGTCGCGATCAGTGATGGAGGGCTCTCTCTTGATGAGCGCCGTCGGTTACCGGCGGCTCGTCATTAAATTGAGGATTCTGACAGTAGTAATCAACATTTTCACGATTTGAGAACGTGCGGTAGCCTTGATCCAGTCTGATTTGCATTCAAGTACAATCCACGTTCACTAAGAGAGTGGGAGTGAAAGACTTAATCACGTTTCTAATTACACCTGCATATGCAAAAAATCTGTCGACGCCAATACCTAGTTACACTGAATTCATGCTGTGAAGACATATGTGAGTCATTTATCTGTGTCATTTTTCGACTACGCAGTGACTTCTGAAGTCATGGAAGAGTTACGGAAGACGCCAGTGAATGCTGAAGGACGCACTGCGACTTGCGTTTCTCGGAAGTACAAGGTATCAGTGATGGAGGCTAAATAAGTCCTGCTCCGAAGGTCCCTTCACAGGTTCTATTCCATTACCCTCCCGATTTTGTTCCTGTGCATGACATGGTAACAAATTTGCCAAATCGGTGAAGATGATTCCCGCTAGGCTTCCATTGTCCGACAGCGGCAGACAAAGACTTAGAGATGAGCGCCTCTGGTTGAGGGAGTTACAACGAGCTAGAGAGTACAATGTGAAGAAGCTGCATTGTCCTTGCACGAAGTGCAGAGGTCGCAAGAGACTTCTCCTGAAGAACGTTCAAGTTCACCTTGTACGTCATGGAAGGCATCCGGATTGCCGCATTTGGAGAGGCCCGGGCGCAAGGGATTCCTCTGACGAGGAGTGGGAGCAAGAATTTTGGGACCCCATAGACAGGCAACATCCGGCATGGCCGCCCTAGATGTTGATGTTGATACGATAGGCATGCTAAATCAAGCATTGAATATAGTGGACGCTCCAACATTTTCGGACGAAAGAATTCAAGAGGAAGTGAGGAATGCCTTTTCCACGGCGGACTCTATCCACGACGAGTGCATGGAGGTGTTCCACGGTGATGTAGCGGAGGCTGAGGAATGTCGTGACGAGCATACTCCTCCCTTGGAAGGGACTGACAGACTTGACACTGACGACCACCGCCCTCCAGGTGCAACCACTGATGGAGTTCACAGTGACGGAAGCTTTGATGCCAGGGCATTGCAAGGGTGCCTAGAGCCTTTGTATGATGGAGCTGCTTCGAGCAAGCTCACGGCGACGGTCTTGTTGATGAATTTGTGCACTGTGCATGGTGTAAGCAACCACTGCGCCAACAAATTGTTCAGCATTCTGCATTCTCATCTCCTACCAAGGAACAATAACTTGCCTCGAAACTACTACGCAGCGCAGGCCTTGACGGGGAAATTGGATTTGACGTACAATACCATCCATGCATGTGAACGAGGTTGTGTGCTGTTTCGGAGGCCCTATGAGGAAGACCTACGTTGTCCCAAGTGTAGCAGTCGCAGATATCGGGACGAGGAGCGGCGTTGTTTTCCAGTGAAAGTGCTGCACCACTTCCCCATCATTCCCAGACTGCAGCGCATGTTCATGAGTCCAAAAATCTCGTAGCTCTTGGTTTGGCATGCAGAGAATCAGAGCAACCGTGACGGAGGTGATGGCCTTGTCAGGCATCCTTGTGACTCCAAAGCTTGGAAGCATTTCAAGGAAAATGTGGATCCCTCATTTGCACGAGATCCTAGGAATGTTCACTTTGCCTTAGCAGATGATGGAGTGAACCCTTACAAGCAGAATAGGACATCATGGTCAACATGGCCAGTGTTGCTATTGAACTACAACTTACCACCTTGGTTGAGCACAAAGAAGTTTTTCATTTTGTTGGCACTCTTAATTCCAGGGAGGGAGTCCGTGACGGGTGACGTGTTTGACGTATATTTAGAGCCACTAGTGGAGGAGTTGTTGGAGCTTTGGGCCGGGGTCCCTGCCCATGACGTCACTAAGGATGCAGGTGAAAAGGCTTTTCAGTTGCGTGCCATGTTGCTATGGACTGTACACGACTTCCCGGGGTATGGCATAGTTGGAGGATTCAGTCATCAAGGGTATGCAGCGTGTCCATGGTGTGGTCAAGACCTTGGTGCTGAGCATTCTATTGAACTGTCCAAGCAAACTTACGGTGGGACTCGTCAATGGCTACCTGAAGATCATCCTTACAGATTAGAAGGTATGAAGGACCACTTTGACGGATTAATGGAAAACCGCTCGAAACCCCGGACTGTGACTGTGGAGAAGCAAATGCAACACGCACTGCAGTGTGAGGCATGGAAAGCTGTCGGAAACAGAGAGGGTGCCGCAGGGGACCCCTCCAAAAATTTTGGCCTCAAGCGGCTAAGCATTCTATTTAGATTGCCATACTGGAGGGTAAGATTACCAGTTTTTGCCTTTCTCAGCAGAAAACATTAGATGTGACTTGTACGTGACTTTCCAGTCACCCTCTAGTTCCTCCCAAGTCATTTTCAAGTTATGGTTACATGGATACGTCAAGGTTTGACTACAAAATGACTAGTATGTGACCAGGTTGTGACTGTGGACTTGTACCTAATCTGTTGGTCATGTCTGCACTGCCAGTATCTTCTCATTCGCTACACGCTAGACCTCATGCATTGCGAAATGAATCTAGCCAAGAACTTTTTGAAAACCATATCAGGGAAGAAGGACACAGTCAAAGTGCGGAGGGATCTACAACGCCGAAATGTGAGGAGGTACCTGTGGCTCACTCCACACCCACATAAGGCAGGGAAGATGGTGAAGCCACAAGCATCTTATGTTTTGTCCGAACAGGAGTTTGAGAAGTTTGTCAAGTGCATAAAAGATTTGAAAACGCCTGCGGGGTACTCGTCGGACCTAAGCAAGTGTCTCCGGAAGAAGAATTTTGGTGGCCTGAAGTCGCATGATTACCATATTCTGATGCAGCAGATCATGCCACTAGCTCTTCGTGATCTGATGGAACCAGGACCTTGTATGGCTATTATGCAAATGTGCAGGGTATTTCGTCGCTTGGGCACAAAGGTATACAATCCAGCAGACTTTCCGTCTCTAGAAGCAGATGTGGCAGAGAGCATGGCCCTTTTGGAGATCGAATTTCCACCTTCATTTTTTGACATAATGACTCATCTCCCATACCATTTGGCAAAGGAGTTGGACTTGTATGGTCCAGTTAGTGCACGGTGGATGTATCCAGTGGAGCGCTACATGAAAGTATTGAAGAACCACGTCCGAAACATGGCACGACCAGAGGCATGCATGGCAGAGGGATACTTGAAAGATGAATGCATTGGATTCATTACGAAGTACCTCCACAGCTTTGAGGGCTCTCACAGGCGTGTATGGGACAAAGACGAAGAATATGGAGATGCTGAGGAAGTTCTGCAAGGGGCAGGAAGGCTGTACGTGATGAGTTCCAAGTTGAGAGATGTGGCCCACCACTATGTGCTTTCCAATGCTGCAGCCATGCAGGATTCCTTCATGTAAGTTAAGGAGTTCACTCTTCCCTGTAATACATTGATCCCTAATATGGCTCAACAGTGAAGCCTTTTGTGTAAGCTAGGGACATTTAGACCTGAAATCTTGTGTAGTTCTGCATTCGTTGTAGTATAGTCATTTTCGGACAGTGCTTGCAGATGCTGAATGACTCGCAGTCGACATAGAAGTGACTGCTTCAAGTCACGGAGAAGTCATAGCCCTTCCCATGCCTGATGAGAATTACTCCTAAAGTCTACACAGTGCGTCCTGCTGGGTCTATTTTGGAGTGGGGACCGTCTGCTTCTGGGTTTAATTGTGTTTCACTGGATTGTCCAGGATGTGGAGGACTGAATCACAAGAGAATCCGGAAACGCCATCCTTAGCTGATTGGATGCAATGCAAAGTCGGAGAGTCGGACTTGGATTTGCATAACCCAGAGCACATGGATTGCTTTCTCCTCAGCAAGAAACCGTCCCGGAGAGCTACTAGATATGCACGAGTCACAGCATTTGGGCTGCACTTTAGAGTGGAGGATGACAGTACAAGACACTTGTTGAGTTACAACAGCGGGGTAGCGTCCGTTTTCCACGAGACTGCTGGAAATGTTGAGGAATCCTCCTTGAACTACGTGGGAGTACTTCAAGATGTCTTTGAGCTGGATTATGGTGCATTGAGTACGAAGATAATTCTGTTGCGTTGTGAGTGGGTGAAAACCATAGACAATCGAGGTAACCCTACGTATACGAAGGATGAGGCTAGATTCCTCGTAGTGAACTTTCGGCACAAATTGCCTCGTTTGGCAGACCTGTTCATTTTTCCAAGCCAAGCTACTTAAGTTTTCTTTTCAGACGTTACAGGAAGACCGGGGTGGAAAGTTGTGCTACGGAAAGAGGCACGAGCTTGACGAGAGGTTGTTGACACATCCGATGCATTTATGAACACAACAGTGGAGTGACGGGCTAAGAGCTCCCCGTAACTTGCCAATTCCAACCGAAACGGTCAATTTAATTGGGGCCATAGAATTGTCCGAGGAAGAGAACTTGTTAGCACGGGCAGGATATTAGTGTCATTCCGATACATGAAGCGCTCATACTTGGTGCCACCTCTGCAAAGCATGTACAAGTGATTACAGCATTAGCCGTCCCTTTTAGCACACAGAATGTCGTTGAAGCCTTCTACTTGTACAGAGAGAAATTAGAAGAAAATCCAGTTCTATGGACATTGGTACTTAGGCAACGTATGAGTACCCTAAGCATTGATTTCAGTACCTATAAGTCATGGTCCGCCAAGACTGGTTGATGACTGAAAAATGACTGTAGTAGTCATTTGTAAGACAGTTGGAAGTCATCATGGACGGTAGTTTGTAGTAGTGAATGTGGCACTCCTTTTACAAAAAGCATACCCTATTCTGAGTCCTTCAAGAATGTAGAAGAAGCCTTGAATATTTATAGGGATAAATTAGAAGAATATCCTGTTCACCTGGGCCATCTATCTTCATTAAACGACACCTTACTCGAGCAGACTCTCTACTGTTTGATTCGTTGCTTTTTTTGTTTTGGTAATTTCTCACATGTCTGACCCTTAGTGGCCTCCAAAGTTTCGAATGTTGAGACGAAGTTCTCGCAAGTGATCCTTCACAAGACATTTGTGGTGACTTTGGACCAAGGAGCTTGCTGTTTGATCATTTTTGATGATGTGAAACGTGATGGAATATATCCTTCCACTCTTGAAACTATATCGAACATTAGGAATCTGTTAGGAAGCCTGCATTTGAAGTCCACCAAAATAATGGCGATACGCCAGTGGTGGTCTCTATGAGGGACCTTCCTTCATTTTGAATGTGGTTTATGTACTGGACGTGCACCGTCTAAACTACGCTTACATGTCAGTCATTTTGAAGTCGCTCAGAAGAAACGTCGAAGTCGCATACTAGTCGCCCCGGAATGATTGGTGTCCACGTCAGCCTCTTCATCGGCCCGGTGGTGGCAGTATAAATCAATTCATTCAGCACTTTGTCAGTTCCTAGTCATTTCTGAGTCTCATTGAAGTTACCGGAAGCCGCGTCTTCGAAGTCCTAGACTAGGTCCATGCTTTATTTTTTTCTGGGCTGCCCGAAGTCCGCCAGAGCGGGCAGCATGAACCACCCAAATCCCTGAAGTCATTTTGTATTCACGTTTAAGACATGCAAAGTGTATTTTCGTGACTTGAAGTGACTTTCGAATGACTAAGGCGTGCGTTGCACCGTGATCCTCAGTTCCCGACGTTCCACTTGTTCCCAAGGACGACTGAAAGTTGTAGATGAAACTCTACTTTCATTGCACCCACGTCCGCGGTTCAGGAAAGTGACTGCCAAATGACTGTTCCAATGCTGCTGCCCCAGCGTTGGTGCAATTATGGAATTCAAAGTCATTCTTTAGTTGTTCCGGACATATAGTCACTTTAGAGTCATTCCCTCCAGTCATTTATTCACTGGTTTTTTTGTAGTGTTATGAGTTCATTTAGAATCTATGCGTGGATTTAGAGTTTGACTCTAAAATGTCGAACTGGAGGGTTTTTATGGAGTCGCAAGATCCAAAGTCTCAACCAGAGGTTGAACTAGAGCTTTCCTTGTCACAATTGCTTGTTCAACCATCTCAGCCGGCAATTTCTGTACCAATGCCAATATATTTGCAAGATGAGGCTGGACCTTCTCGTCCATTAAAGAAACCTCGTGTAGAGCAACGTTAGCATGGTAATCTCCAGAGAAACGCTTGTGCTTTGGTGATCCTACTCTAAGTCGGATGTGTTGAACCGGCCCAAGAAGTGGCATTTGAAGCAAGTTATGAGGGCCTGAACGACGACCATTATTATTGTATGTTAAGGCCAATAAAAGGAAGCTCTGGCCACCAGCATTGGTTAAAAGGGCCAATGAATCCTTTAACGAAGGCCGAACGTGCAGATTATGTGGCAAATACTATCAAGCGCATCCTCAAGTTCTTGCAGATGGAATAGCATTCTTCTTCGACTTCAATTTTTACCTCTATTTCATTTTGATTGAAGTTTTATAGTTAAATTATATTTTTTATACTTTATTTGTGTGTTAAAACTTGAAAATTAGGGAAATAAAGATAGTTTACCTCCTAGTTTGGATCTTTGAGGTTTTTTGGCCTTGAAAGATGAATAGGAACTTATCTTTGAGATTTTTCTTGAACCAATGGGTGTTTAGAGACCCATGTGATGTGTGCATGGGCTGATTCCACCTACCTTAGGGGTCTAGGGACTTAGGTAGGCATCTTCTTTCTCCTTTCTAGTCAGGGTTTGGATGTAGTGTGGTTAGTTGTTGTATGTGCTGGGTTTGAGAAGGCCGAGAGTTTGAGCAGTCACAACTTATGATGTACAAACTATTTTGAAATGAAAATTTGAGGGTTTGTTCCTCTTCTCATTTCCGTTTCAAAGAGATCTCTCTTGTGTGACTTGGAGTTGAGAGCAAAAAGTTAAGAGCGTGTGAGTGGAAGAGAGTTTGCTGCCACCCGATAAAGAGGAGCAGAGATTCGAGTGGCCACCAAAGTTTGTAGTTTTTGCTTTTGTCTTTGAAAATTTGGAGAGTTAGAGTGAATTTTTTTAGCTTTCTAGAAATTCATCACTCAAAGCAATTAGAGATATGTGGAGAAAGTTATGGGTCTTCGAGTGGTAGAAGGTCTGCTGCCCTTATCGTTTAAAACCTGAATGTTTGTAGAGCTATAGATTTAGTTTGAAGAATCACTTGCAAGTGAAATTTTTAGAGAAGATAGAAGAGTTTGTTAGCTTTCTGAAAATCTATTAAACTCTTAGTTTGATGAAGAATTGAAGAAGTTATAGGTAGTGAAGTTAAAGAAGGTCTGCTGCCTTCTTATTTTGGGAAGAATATAGATAGGATGGGTGTTTGTTTGCGGTTTCCTTGAAGACTTGAAGATTGGAAGACAAGAAGATTGAAGATTCATGTGTTGTGGCTTGTGGCTCGTTGTGTTTTCATTGTTATTCCTAGCCGGATTTGGAGGCTTATTGTTTTCATTTTTGCATCGTAAACATTGTTGCGGGTTATGTGTATATCCAATAATGACCCCGTTTTGTGTTTGTGGCGACGAAGTGGGATTGATCACCCACATGGTCGTTCTTTTATGTTGTTCCTACTGGTGAAAGGTGCTTCCTGGTCACCATGGGTTTGAAGTTTAGGACCAATCTTTTGGACAGCCAACTCGTGGTTTGGCTGTCCCGTTTTACCCGTCCGAGGCCTTGTTTCTTATCACACACCTTTACCTTTGGCCTTATAGAGCCACCATAGGATAGGATGGTTGGAGTTCGAGTGAAGATTCAAGTTTGAAGACTTTGAAGACCAAGTGAAGATACAAGTTGTAAGATTCTCCATCTACACTCACCAACTTGCAGCCAAACACTCAGTGTGTTTCCTAAGCGTGCTCCTCTCTACCCGACACCGGTAGACAATGAAATTATCAAAATGAGAAAGTGGAGAAACTGCCAGATGATACTGGTCTTGGTTCCATATCAACATTGGCCTCGTCATCAATAAAAAGACAAACGCGTCTACCAGAACATCTACCAGTGGACGTGGAGGTCGGAGAAGATCTTGCCGCCTACAACACAGCAACTTCTGCGTCCCACGGTGCCATAAAATAGTCTCTGTCCGGAAAATGTAGTAAAGAAATCACTCTGAGACAAACGAGTTTGTGTTAGTGAACTGATCACAAACATGAAAATGAAACAAATTAGAATCAAGTAGAAAACGTACTTACTAAATCTGTTCTTTTCCGTGATATGCCGAATAGGGACGTCCAGTGCAATCTCTGCTGGAGTGACGGAAGCTTCAGGTGGAATTGGAGGTGTAGCTTCAACCTGGTCCAAGTGCTCCAATTTAGCCCGAAAGATCTCGATGTTGTCTTTGAGGGTCACAATGTGTCGTCCAATAGCTTTGCAAGCTCGAATAGAGTTACCTGAATTTGGATGAAGCAATTTATTTTTAGAAATGACTCAAAAAATGAGAGGAAAGACTATTTACCAGGAGAAGCATCACAATAGAAAAGACTACTCACCAAGAGAAGCGGATGCATCCAGGATGATGGATCTCGGCATCGTAAAAGCCTCGATCAACATTTGAAGGAAAACTAGATCCTTCTCACGGGCGCCTCTCCACAAAACAGATCCATTCATGGATTGAGTGACCGCCGTAGTGAAATTGAACAACACATCAGTTTCAGCAACTCCCATTCCGAACTCCACTAGTGCTTGGTCGGTCGCAATCGTGAATTCGCTAGCATCCATGGCACGGTGAATGAAGAGCTGAATCCGGAATCCTCTGCTCTGAAAATGGACATTACAGTGAAATTGAATTAGAACAAGGAGAAACTGTAGAATGTAGTGAATTCAAGTATTGATTTGAAACAATAGTTACCTTATATGTTGAATTGTAAAACGACGCAGAGGGCAGGTCATTAATTCCCCACCACTCTTGATGCAAAACGAAATTGTAGCCATGTGCATAGGACAGCATATCGGTTTGAATCTTTGGAACATCTGGCACAAACAACAGAATTGCACCCGCACCGTGAAGAAAGTGTTCCGCAAACTCAAATAGACTTTCAATGTGTTGCTCCGAGTACGCATTCCAGGCAGGGACATCGTCGGGGTTTGCCGAAATGGACGGAACCCAGAGGCCATCTTTGATATCGCCAAGAATCAAATCAAAGCCACTGTGCGGACAAGACTTATTCAAAGCCTTTTCACCATCTTTTTCCTTGACCTGGAGATTACAGAAGGTGGAATTGGTTAATTCATACTTAATAGAAGTACCATAACAATCCCGTCTGCCTCTAAACGCACAGGAATTAGTGAAAGAAAAGTGGTGAATGAAAAGACAAACCTTGAAAACAAACTTGTTCATCATGTCAAGGCAAATGTGTACCTCTGGAAGAGCCTCCATAATCTGAGAGAGGCTGGTATTCTGAACACAGACAATGGATTTAAACAAAGCCAAAGCCGATATCCGAGAGGCGACTGCGCTTTTGAGCTTGTGCGTAACAAACGACAGCGGGCTAATGAGGCCAAAAAAAAAAGAAACATGCGGATTTCGAGCACCACTAGGAGTGAGCTGCGAAGGTCTGGGCAGAACCAATTCCATCGCCTCCATTTCCGTATCCTCACCCGGGGCTGGAACTGCAGCCTTCTTGGCACTCCCCGAAGCCATAACATCACTCTCCAGTGCGGCCGCAGCATTTGAGGCAGCCTTCTTCTTCGCTTCTTCCTCAGCTTTCCTCTTTGAGCCCCTTGCCTTCTTTGCAGGTGCCTCTTTACGCGGTGTATCGTGAACCGTCTTCAACCCAGCCAAATCGGGTTGCACCGTGTTCCTCAAATCAATCTCAAAGTGTGGAGGATTGTTCAAGGGGCAGTCAATATACCACCCACAGACTTCCTAGTGCTCTTTCTTCCACTTTCTCGCGATCTCATCCGATATCATACAATTCTCGGCACGTTTGTCCAAGTAGCTTGGGAAGAACGACGGCGTCTTTGATGTGGTGTTCCTTGCATACAACATGAACTTGAAATACCGGTAGAGAACCCTTGCGACAGCCTTGTCAAGACCGACCTGAAACTCAGGAGGATGATTCTTGTGAATTCCTTTGCCATCAAATACATGGGAGAATGCTGTATCCCAAAGCTGGATACGATTTTGCTCCACATAATCAGCAATGCGAGGAATTGGACTTTCCCCAGACGATTGATAATTGATTGTGACATCCAACTCAGAAAGAGTCGCATCGAACAATTCCTGCACCGCACTCGCCAACTACAACAGGGAATTAGTGACAACTCTTAGACGACAGCATCGAGTTAATGAAATAACAAAACATATAGACATTGTACCTGAGCCCACCAGGTGGCCTTGTGAAGCCAGTCGGGAAATGCAGGATCCGGGAACTTGTTTTTTGGGAACCTCATTGCTTCTCGAAGCAAGGCAGGTTTGTTCCACCGCTCCAGCCATTTGACTTTCACTGCCGCGTCCATGACCGAGGTTGAAAGATACTACAACTTCTCTTGGGACATCTCCGGGTCGTCTTCTCGGTTCTCATAATGAATCCTAACTTGCTCCAGGAACTGTGATGTTTGCCTCGGGTCAGCAATGGAGAGTTGTTTCTTCACATCAGATGACATATCATTCTTCACTTTATCCACGGCCTTCCCAATGACATCGTACAGCTTCCCCGTAGTCCATTCACTTTATTTCTCCGGATACTTTTCCTTAAATCTCCTGGTGGCGTAAGCTACTGCCTCACCCAACTCTTGCTACAAGACAATAGACGAGGCGCTAGAAAGAGTTAATTTTGAAGAAATATAAGAATCATGGTGCAAAACAATGATATTCTCAATACGACTATTGCAGCGGAAGTACACAGCAGATGGAATTAAGTGCACTGGATTTGGAGTGCCGACATCGGCAGCCCCTACAGTGGTGTCTCCGACAGCTGAGCATATTGAACCACTGGGAGGGGTGCCGATATCGGCACTCCATTTTAAGACTCTCAGACCAAACAATAGACGTCACCAAACAGCGATAATATCTCAAATCATCAAGCATGACACTGGACGGTACCTGATAGAGAATGTTTATGAGCCCGTCAAGCGTCAATGTGTACCAAGTTCGGGTCTTCGACCTCTGCTTCTTTTTGGCGTCAGCTAGCTCTTTAGTGGTAACTAGATTCTCGTAATAGGACAAAGGTTGGCCAACAATACTCTGAAGCCGGTAGAGTTTGTGTACAAGGTTTAACTTCACATGGCAGGTCTGGTTTCTTCTGTTTCAGCAGTTGAGAATAAGAACACAAGAGCAGACATACTTCACAGTAAACCAGGGAGAGAAAAGGGCACTGACTCGTGGATTACCAGTTCACTTGGTGCAACGCGGTGAGGAGTGACCCAATCTGGCCTTCCACCTCCAGAACAATTGATTCAACCGCATAATGCCATGACGAGTCGTCTCCATGGTCTCTGTTAATTATTGGCAGCCAGGCCGCGAGCCGATGGTTGCCGTCCCAGACAAAGAACATCTTCCCCGAGAATTGCTTCCAGGCGTCTTCCTTCTGAAGCTCCATCTCGAAATTCTTGTTTGCCACAACCCATAAAGGACTCCAACTGGCCAAATCCTTGTCTGTCACGTCCAGCGTTTTGCCTTTTTGGCCTGCAAGGCGACATAGAAAACACCATGCCCATCCATGTATCATGTACTTACAAAATGTGCACCCAATGCCATCACGTCATTCTTCAGGTACGGGCGAACAGCAGCTAGAGCTTTCATTCGACAAAGCGGGATGTTGAGCTTAGATTTCTCCCTTGGCGTGAACCGCAGTCTGTCCATTACAACGTTCGTATTCACCAACTCCCAAACGACCATCTTGTCCATTTCCCTCCCAAGCTCCTTGGCGGTCATCTCCATTGACGCTTTTTCTGCTTCATCAGTGTGTTGGGAGGTCTAAACATCCTCGTCATCCACTTCCTCTGCAAAATAGTTACCGTTAGCCAAAGGAGAAGAAACAACATAACCTGATAGAACCTGGTTAAAGATTTGCACCCGACTCGTGAATTTCTGGCTGCGACGAGGATTGCAGCCTATCTCTTACCGACTCCCTTCTAGGATCGGTCATGTTCGCCGATTGTGCTGCACGAAGGCAGAAATATAGTGAATTTGAGTAGTGTTCGCATTGTGAAGCCCCCATTAGTGGACTGTTGATGTCGGCACCCTCTCCATGGAGGTGCTTCAACAAAACGAAGTACCCCCTTGGAGGCGGTGCCAATGTCGGCACTACCTCCAAGGGTGTGCTTCTGTTTCACAAAGCACCCCCATGGAAAGGGTGTTGACATCAGCACTGCCTCCAAAGAGGTGCTTCGATTTTATGAAGCCCTCCCTAGAGGCGGTGCCAACATCGGCACCGCCTCCAGGGAGGGCTTCATTTAAAAAATACACCCTCTCCAAGAGGGTGCTTTTTTCTTGAATACAAAGGCCATTCAATGCACCATGAACTAAAAAACTAAGAATATTTACAAAACATGCACCAAGCATGTGAATTCTACCTCCTGTGGTGTCCATTCCCTCTTCTTTTTTGCACTTCTTCTGCCACTCCAGTTCCGCTTTCTCTGTGCTGGTTGGGGATGGATTTGTGCCTTCAGTGTCCATCTTGGCAGAACCTGCTAGAATCCAACATTCTGGTGAGGCCTCAATGAATTCATGAAACTGATTGGTGGAACGGACAGCAAGGTAATTAATAAAATAAAGAATCGTTACTTTAGACATGACTGAATAGTATGAAACGAGCCAAATTTATTGCCTTGGTTGACTCCTTCACTAAAACCTAAGACTTGCGAATGAAGAAGGAAATCCCGAAAATGAATTTCTAGCAAATCGGACGAAACTCTCGCAAGCATCCTAAACACAAAATGGAGAAACCTAAGTCTCTTACAATAATCCCAAATCGCCAAATCGGGATGTTGGGAAGTACCAGAATCTGGTGAGCTTCCTGGCGAGTATCCAAGCGTTAACAAGTACCCGATCTGAGAGCAAGGGAGTACCTATCCCTGGCGTGTGTCCAAGCATAAACAAGTACCGGATCCGAGAGCAAAAGAGTACCTATCCCTGGCGTGTGTCCAAGCATAAACAAGTACCGGATCCGAGAGCAAAAGAGTACCGAGACCTTGGCGTGTGTCCAAGCATGAACAAGTACCGGATCTGAGAGCTAAAGAGTACCAATCCCTGGCATGTGTCCAAGCATTAACATGTGCGAGATCCGAGAGCTAAAGAGTTCTGAGACCCTGGTGTGTATCCAAGCATTAACAGTACCGGATCCGAGAGCAAAAGAGTACCGAAACCCTACTGGTGATCCAAGCATGAACAAGTACCATACTTGAGAGCTAAAGAATACCGATCCCTGGCGTGTGTCCAAGCATTAACATGTGCGACATCCAAGAGCTAAAGAGTACCGAGACCCTAGCGAGTTTTCATGCAATAACAAGTACTGGATTGACAACAAAGAAGAGTACCGAAACCCTGGCGAGTGTCCATGCAATAACAAGTACCGGACCGAGAGCTAATGAGTATCGAAAACCCTAGCAAGTGTCGCCACAGAGAATCCCGAACCCAATCGTCAACGCCGTCCGAGAATTTCATACCCTGGCCCGATTACTTAAACCTGCCGCTAAACAAAACCCTGATGCCTTGCTCAGAACGTGGCTCCTGGACAGATACGAAAACTTTCATAAACGGTGATGCTTCCAAGGGAACCCGCCATGTGAAGTCACTCTAGACAACAAATAAAAAATTTAATCCCACTAGTTTTTGCTCTTTCTTTCCTTGACGAGATTTTCACTGAAAGCGTACTTATCACGAATTAATTCAATTTTTCGTGCGTGTCTATGCTCAATCGTTTATGAAGCCTCGCGAATAACATTCTTGCCTTTTTGGTAGCTGCATACGGGCCAATAAGACCAGGATTGGCGAACTCTAGAATAAACTCCAACGTCTCTCGATAGACTCAAAACTCAACTCAACTTAATTCACAATCCCACTAATTACTCAACTCTTGAAACTTCCAGTGTCATAGATCACTCTCTCGGACTCACCTCTACTAGCATTTCGAATTAGAAGTTACTTCTCCAGCAACCATCTTTAGCGTTTGAGATCCTACGAAGCTGTCGAATATCGCTAAATGTCCTTACTACTTCAAATATGACGCGGGTTGTCTTCCCGAAGTGGTAAAACCTCTAGCAACTCACGCTTGCAATGCGTTTGCAGAAGATACTTGTGATAACACCTTGAAAATCACCAACAATGATGAGAGGAGACCAACCAAATACTTAATCGTCACATTACCTTGCTTTCTAGTGCCCTTTCTACTCGATCGCTTGCCACGATCCTCGGCACACTCATCAGGAGAACTTCCACTTTCGCTGCTAGCTAGGGAGGATTTCTCTGGAAGTTCTGCCCCCATTATCTCCTCTGTAATTTCTGTAAGGCTAGCTGAAGGAAGACCCTGCAGTTCGCTATCTAATGGTTCTCCGCTACCAAATTGAAGGACTCTAACTGTCTCTCCTACATCAGCTATCCGACAATGTGATCGCAACTCCCTCATAATCCGAGACTTCTTCAAACGATGTTGGTCTATAAAATACAAAGCTTGTCGTTTTCGTCTCTTCGGCATTTTGAAGGACGTAGGAATTGATTGTCAGCTCCACTCCCCACAATACTTATTACCCTAGTTCTATTTATGTATCATAATACCTATGTTGGTATTATTTCAAGAGCTTGCGCCATAAAGACTTAGTTCTACAGTCCAACGGGATGTTAGGGATCATGTTAGAATCACCAATGGCATGAAGCCATTCCAACGAGCCAATGTCCACTAATGATAGGTTGGTATATTCAAATCCGTAGCACCGTCATGACTGATTTATTATGAAAATCAATATCGTGAAGGCAGTTGCCGTTCTAAAGAGTTGGTCCCGCCACCAATTTGCAGTTTGAATATTCTGACACTTCAATTGACGGTTGTCTGGAGGGAGGTCAAATTATGGAAGATTTACTAGTTAAGAGCCTACTTGCTTCTAATTACATGTGCAGTAGTTCTAGCTGTTCATAGACTGATTGCCTTTTCAAAAATAACTTCAAGGACTGCTCTTATAATCACGCATACTTCGAGAATTTAGTCTAATGAGACACTTTGTTGTTTGTGCAGGATCTATAGATATGCTGCCGGTTCCAACTGGCTGCAGATCCAACAATGTCCTTTGTAACTAGGAACGGATACTATTTGAATGGAACGTGCACCACCAAATTCGGTTCAGTAATACAGTGCCTTCTTGAACTACTAAATGGTGGCATGTCTTTGGTTATTAAACGAAAAGACTAAATTGACGTAGTCCTCAAACACTACGTTTCTTATTCAAGGAATTCGGTAGCTACATTTTACATTTCCTTGTTCTGCATGTTTGTTGTATTCCCTCCTTCAGATTTAGGATTGCCATATCTACTTTGGAGGATGCCATCCTTAATGCGGTTCTAATTCGAGGAGATGGATTGACAGTGCCGATTTCTTTTGGCGTAGAGGAGGATGGCCTCACTAGAGTTATAGGTTCTTTTTTGGCTTCTAGGTTCCAGATTGTGGAAGGTACTTTGCATTTGGATTTGGACATTATTGACCCAGTCTCGAGGCAAGTCTCTCACACTGTAGCGTAGATGTCATGTGACTCTCTTGGCGGTGAGTTCTGGTCTTTGTCACCTGGAAACTACCGCGTGTATGGAATGAAGGACAATGCAGTCGATTCTTTACCGAGACGTTCTTCCACAACATTAGTAGTCACTCCAATGCTTCGGAATGTTAAATTAGAGCATGTCGATGGTCCAGTCCTGCTTCTTAGTGATGATTCTGATAGTGATTGCATCCTTTCAACGCCAGACTTCACTACTCTTAACCTTATAGGACCCACGGTCGTGCATGCACCTTTCGTTCTTGAGTCTGGTCCCTCCTGTCGCTTAGGTCCATCCACTTCCAAACCTCCCTTGCCACATGCTGAAAGTATCGTCTCCTGCCTACGCCAGTTGAATACAACCAAAGGCGCTAGGTCAATTCTTAGCAAGTTAGATTACAATTCAATTACAATAGAGAAGGTAGAATATCTGCCCCCAGATTTTAATGGTGATATTATCTTTGAACTCCCTTCGATGCGGAAGTATTTGCTATTCACCAAGGTCGGACAACTGCACGGCATGGATAAAAAGGATGACAGACACGCTTGGACTCGAACAGCTACTACGCATATTCAATCAGCATCTCAACTTTCTTTCAAATTGTCCAATTGCTTGGGACATCTACGATGCACAAATACCGCTTGTGAATATGTAAGTTGGCCCAACCGTTTGTCTACGTCAAATGAAACTGAGTGAGACGGTCTTGCTTCCTCTGCATTTGTTCCCGGATCTGATCCCCCCTCTAATTCTACCGTTGTCTATGCCCTCTGCCTTGTGAATTAAACATCAATGTGATTTAACCCTTTGCCATTAAAAAAACAAACGGATGACCCATCAAAGAAATTGCTTCAATGACATCTTTGGAAACGAAGGTTGGAGATGTGATTTTCAAATTGAAATCAATTGTCCGGCATGAATCCTCAAAGGATATAGGATAATTTGAAAATGAGAGCTTGACCGCTCATTGTCAAAATATAAAAATTATGTTTGATGTAGAATTTCAGACCTTATTTAGACATAGTAGAATAATTTTTTTCAAAAAACTTTGAACTAAAAAAAAGTTGAGAAATCTATCTAAGTTTCATTTCCAAAAATCCTTTTCATATTTCAAGTCTCCAATCAAAAGTTAAAGATAAAATTCAGAGAGGATGTTTGAAAATGTTAAAAAAATGTCACTTCCAATCCTTCTCTGAAATTTGTCTATAACTTTTGATTAGAGGTTAGAAATCTTATACAAATTTTTGGAGATGAAACTTAGATAAATTTACCAAATTTTTTTAGTACAAATTTTATTGGAAAAATTTATTCTACTATGCCTAAATGAGGTTTGAAATCCTTGAACTCTACTTCAAATAAAATTCCTACTTTGATTTGACTTAACTATGACTTCTAGAGTTCCTACTAATTTTAATGTATATATCCCACATTGTTTGCCTCACCTTCTACCACCCCATGTGTATAAGTGAAGAGCTTGTATTAAACATGTAACTCTTGAGTCATGAATGGATTTTTCAACCAAAACTAAGTAACATAATTGTAGAGATCTTCAATTTTAAAGAACTATGAGATGTTTTGATGAAAGTATTATTTGAAATTTGAAAGTTTTATTGGTACTGATCTAAGGTAAATCTGCCTATGATAGGCAAATCTCCCATGACATGCACCTAGGGAATTGTCCATTATAGTCTAATGTTAATTCATGACAGATTTTTCCTAATAATTGGGATTAGAACTACATTAGATTGATTTGTGGCTATAATTAAAGCCTTAGAAGATGGTTATGGAGTTATTAGTGACTGTCATAGGACACTTACACCTTTCTAGTGTAAAGTGGTAGTAAAAAGTTATTTTTTTATTCCTTCAATGTCATGTCCATGATAGGAAATCTTGTAGCCATGTTAAAAAATGTTGTGACTAATTTAGGTGACAAGATGACCATCATCGAAACACTTTTTTGCTAATTTGGAGTAGTCTACAGACTCATTTTGGCCAATTGGACAACACACTTCAAATATTCATACTTTGTCCACAAAATATAAAATTTTGTGGCTTCTTTCATTTCTCACATTTGTCTTTGTATGAAAGAAAATCTGAATTATTTTTGTAATGGCGATAGGACAAATCAATTATTTTGTCCATCATAAACAAGTTCATCTTCGTTTACAATTGTGATCAAGGTACTAGCTTTTGCACTTCATTTCTCTGACACATTTTGATGAGTGTATGTGTAGTTACTAATTTGATGTGGAATATTCCACATCATTCTGTTTGGGGGAGGCAATACCAGTGACTTGCTAGTGAATGTTATGTTATAAAGTACTATTTAGAAGAATATTTTGGAACTGATATAAAAATGAAAGTTGTAGGGTTTGAATTTTAGACTCCACCCTTAATATGGTTAGATTCCCAAATGCTATCTCCGATATTTTTTTATGAATTTTGAAAGGAATTTCTTAAATTCCTTTCAAAATTCAAAACACAAGCAAAATATTATCATTTTTGGAGTAAAACTTGTTGGAATGGATTCCAAAGGAGGTTCTCTTGGCATGGTGATTTCTAGAATTTTTGTGTTCTTTACATCTATGACCTCATATTTGCAAATCCAGTTTTAACTAAAGTTTATATAATTTTGGCTTGGTCACCACTTAGCATACTTCCACATTTGTCATTTTTGAAAAATATTTACTCTAGTAACATCAAATCCAATTGATAAATAGTTGATCGACAAATTAGGATGACTTTCATCCAAACAACAACAAGCCCAAAACAAGAAAATGAATTTGTTCATCATCCATAGATTGGATGTCAAAGCCCTCCATAGTTAAAGGTTAACCCTTAAACGCGTGGCTAGTGACTATGAAAATCATCCTTTTGACATTGTATGACATCATCAACTTTTATAAATTAAAAAAATGCTCACTAGAGATCAAACTACTGTCGATGCCTTCCTTTTTTTGCACAAAATTCCAAATACAAACAATTGCACTTTTGTCCTGTATACAAAGATTCTTTGTCAGTCATTGGCCAAAAAGTGGCCGCAACTCCTTTAAGTGTTCATTTTGCACTATTATTAAAGTCAAACATATTTATTTTGCCAATCTGGGGCTTGCACTTGGTGAATACAATGTGCACCCATAATCATCATGACTTAAAATGGGACACTTATATTTGGATCAAAAAGTGACAATAGAACTAAGATATTGATGATACAAGATGCTTGCTACCTAAGCCTTTATAGTTTTGAACTATCCCCAAAGCTCTAATCATACTACCACAATTACTCTTCTTCTTAATAGAAGATGCAAATAATTTTGAATACAATATGAGAGCCTAGTAAATACTAGCATTAGGAAAAGTCATAATACAAAATTTATTCTTTGTAAACAAAATGGGGACTACTTTAGCAATTTTATAATTTCCAATGAACATGTTACATGTTGGCTTTTACATCATTCAATTGTCACCACCCCAAAGTCCATAATATCCAGTTGCCTTCAAAGAGGCTGTCTTTTTCTCTCTTACATTGTCATCCACAAAATTCATCCATATTGTCAAAATAATTATGCATTTTAATAAGAAATTGGGCCTTTTCCTACCCTTGAGAATTTGTGTTACATTTGTGAGTAACAAATTGCTACCAATTTTTTTCTATTTTGGAATTTTTTTTTTAAATTAAAAAAAATTGGTAGCAATCAAATGATTATAAATTTAGCAGTCTCTATTCTTCAGCAAAACATATTTTGTGATATGATTACAATCACCATTCTTGCTACATTCCCACATAGCTATTGTTAGGTGCAAAATATTCCTTATCATTCCATTGAGGGGATGAAATGATGTACAATGTTCTACATTATAATAATTATGTTAGAAAAGGGCAATACAAATGAAGACTAGTGAATGTTTTGTTACCAAGTTTGTAATGTTATGTCACTAAGTTCATAACCTAAAATATCAATGTGAAATACCAATGGTGGGGAGTCACAATAGACTTTTGAGCAATTTCATAAATTTCAACAAGTTGAATGAGGCTCTAATTGTCTCACAGGCTATGGAAGAAAATTTAAGCAAATTCATTAAAACTATTGATGTGCCTATTTGTAAGCTTACTACGTTCAAATCTTCAACGAATTTATGGAAAGGAGTTTGGGGAGAAAACAAATTGTGACTTTCCCTATTGACTGTTGAAACATCTATAAGCAATATTTTGAAATTTCATAATATACATATAGTATCCAAGTAATGCATGTTGAAGCACATTGAAATCTTTGTATCACTTGTCAATAACATCTAGGTAATTAATCATTTAATTATTATGATAAAAATCCGGAGTTGCTATTAGTGTCAACTATGGGTGCACTTCCTTTACATTAATCCCTAACTGCCTTATCAACCATATATGGTTGATTCAAAATTTTAGCTCGTTTGTGTCAAAAAGTAAAATCTTTTGACCGTTTTGAAAAAATTTATAGGCACTATTGAAGGTTAACTATTGGAAGTTGTTATGTTTTATTGAAAAAGGCAAATGTTTGATTTTTGAAAGGCATATATTGACCTAAAAGTGTAAAGCTTGCCAATTTTGTTTGATTATGAAGTCTAAAAAAATATACTTATTCATTTGATTTGAAAATGGTCCCAATAAAAAGAATAAAGTGTTTTCATGAGTTTCACCATTTAAAATTTAAACATGCAAGTGTTGATTTGGATTTATTTGCAATGTCTACTTATTAAAAAAAATGACATGTCAACAATTGCAAGATGGATTGTGTAATGGGTTTGATAGCTCTTCATTTGAACTTAAAGTTTTTGAAAGTGAATTTTAGTATGCCAACACAATTTCTAATATTCATGTTACCTCCAATCCAAAAAAACTCTTATATGCAAATTATTCAAACATTATGGAGAGAGGTTGCATACCAAAAATATGATATTTACGTTTTTCTAGTTATAATTTCACAAATCCTATGCATTTTAATACTCAAAAAAGGTATGCACACCAACAAGTAAGTTCTTTAAACATCTTGATGTGGTTAGATTTTGAAAAAAATCAATTTTCTTCATTGGGTAACCACAAGCTTATTCTCTTTTTTTATAGTAAAAAAACACACTTAGAAATGCTTGGACACTTAGAGTTACCTCCTAAAGGCCCTAATCTATTGCAAAATAGTCACAACATCTTGTTTGAGCTAAATTTAACCTTTTAGATTGTATTCAAATACCAAATTTATATTTTTATAACGTGATATTATGGATTATGTATCACATTAAGTTTTTCAATTTATTTAGTGAAATGTTGTCATTAATTGTTATTATTCCATATCAAAAAATAAAAATAACTTAGTAAATATAACAAAAATAATACAATTATTTAACCCCTAAAGTTCTTTCATGTTTAGAGACCAAAAACTGCTTCAATATATTAATCTCCAAAGCAAGGCTAAAATCTTCACCTGTATTTATTTTTTAGAAAATCCAACCACAGGATCTTTTATTTAACTTCTTAGAATACACCCTCCTAAAATTTGAGAATAAAAAACCTTATCAATTGCAAAATCATGTCTTTTGGATATTAAAAAGAAGTATTTTCAACTCTTTCTAAATGGTTTGATTTTATCTTTCAAAAACTTTACTTAAAAATGTGTAGATCCTAAAACTTGCAATTCTATATAATATGTTGAAGACATAAGTTGGGGATACATATTATTATTTTTTAAATAAAAAAATTCCATATTCATACTTGAAAAAAATATTATATTAAGTAGAAAGAAGTAGAGATTGATTTAAAATCCTATATTATTATAGATTTAGTTATGGAATTAAGAAAAGCCAATCCAATGGTTGTAACGTTGTAATAAACAATGTACATCCTATGATTTTATTTTTTTGTGCCATTCAACAACTTTGCTTGTTCATTTGACAATAAATATTAAATAGAGAATGTTGAAGAAGGATAATGACCGAATTGGAAATTATCCTATTAGTATAATAAGTTTGTTCCAAAGGAGACGATCAAGTAGGAAATCAATGCTAATGGAATTTATTCCTAAAATAGGTAATATAATCCAAAAATAGAAGACAATGACCCAATTTGAAAGAGTTAGCAATCACTCAAAGTACAACGACACTCCACACCAAGTTTATACACAATTCACAATTCCAATCCAAATTTTCAATTAACACATTCAATTATCACAGCTCACCAAGAACAAATACACATACATACCACTCAATTTGGCTCAAAGTCATATCATATTAACAAAATTGGTGAATAAATCACTGTTAAACATCTTCTTAAATTCTCCGATTTGACACAAGCTCACTTCCAACTAGCTCCACACTCACTTGATATTTAGACTTCTAATTCATTCCATCAAACAATCTTCAACTTAATCTTACATTTTTTTATCTCCCCATTAACACGCATCACTCCAACTTCCACTACATAACACTCATATTGTTCTCACCAACTTATAACTTCCACCTCTCACATTCACATATCATCACACCAAAACTAACACGCACTTGTCCAACCTTGGACACACACACAACAAAAAAAAAACATAACACGGCTCAAACCGGCCGGGACTCGCATTATCTCTCTCTCTCCAAGTGGGTGAAAATTAATTCGGAAAGAAGGACCTAATAGGGACCACAACGGTAGTTGACAAACCACCCAACTAGAAATACTAACTGCAGAGGAAAACCACCCAAATTGACTTGACATCCTCAAAATTAGCTCCATAACTACATTTCAACTTGGTAAAATAACACTCAAAATCACCAAATTAAAATATAAACTCATAAAAAAGCCTATCATAAATCCAAATAAGCACTCAAAAAGTTTTAAAAAGACACCATCCAACTAATTTACCTACAGAGAATTTTCATCTATTTTTGGGTGTTAAGGGATTTTGGTGGTTATGCTACCTTTTGAAGTTATTTTGGATCATTTTGGATTATTATTGGATTTTATAGAAGAGTCAATTGCCAAAAAATGAAGTAGAAATGGATCACCTTGTAGGAGTATTTTGTCAAAATTTTAATTAGGCTAATAAAATCATCTTTGTTGCATTGTTTTCAACTAATGATTTATATATAGCTTACAAAGTGTCAAAGTCTAGTTTGCATTGCATTTTGAATTTTTGGAAGAATCTTAAATTGAGTGATTAAGAACTTAATACCATAGTATTTAGTATTGTCACAAAATAGTGTCATTAATCACATTGAAAAGACTATTTAGAAATTTAAAATTTTCAAACCTCCCAAGTACATACTGAAAATATCCTAGTTTAAGTTTAGTATTAACAATATTGTATAGTCAATGTTCACTTCTGCATTGCCCGTCAAAGAGACAATTAGACTCCTTTCCAAACATTCGGAAGTTATTCTATTTCAAATATTGCAATTAGAGAAGATTAAGCTTCTAAACATTTTATGTATATTGAACATTTTGCATAGTGTTTGGGTTGTAATTATCATATTACCATATTGATTTTCAAGATTGAATTAATATCCACAATAAAATTTAGCAATAGTTGAAATTTACATGTTTTCAATATAGAAAAATTTAATTTATTCCTGTTTAAACAAGCTATATTTATGAGAAAATTAAACATTAGAAAATAAATCACTATTGCCTAAAATCAAGAATGTACCATAGCAATGTTACTAATATGAATATCATCAAGAGAAACTACACCCATATTTTTCCAAATAAGTATACAAGTAGATTTTTTATTATTAAACTAACTTAGGTTTTTTAAGAGTCCTGTTGGCATTTGAAAGAAGATTTCAGATTTTCTAAGCATGTCTTTTGAGGACACCTTATGAATACCGTACTTGGTGGTTATATTTAACATTTTCAAATAATTAATTGAAGTTGGAAAATTTGATTTGGCATATGACTAAAAATGAAAAGATTTAATTATGTTCCATACCTTTATTTAAAAAAAATTCATATCCCAAATTGTATATTTTAAGGAATATTTTTTGTTGGCTTTAACCATGGGATGATAAACTATAAATTTTCAAAGAAATTATCATTGTTGTGTCCAAAATTGACCTTAAGCTCTCATGCTTAAAAAAGTGTAGTAGAATATAAGGTGTTTTTTTTGTGACCATTACATTTCAACTTCAAAAAATTGTAACTAATTCCATGAAGGTCCAAAAATTATGAAACGACTTGGATTAGATGCCAATTCCATTTTCCTTGCTACAAAAATTTGCTGAAATTTTTTTCAAGGAGTTTTGCTTCCCCGAAAAAGCAATCAGCTGTTAAATTGTCACTTTGAGAGTAGACTACCTTAGACTCGGTCAGCAAGGGGTGGTACCGGATAATGCTTATCTCGGATGAATGATAGTCATCCAAACGATGGGGGTGTTTCCTGCCCGCCTTCTCCTTCAGCTGACTCCTCGCAACTAAAGCTTTCTCGCGTCGTCGCTGTTTGTCCATTCCAATCCTGTCATTGTTCTTCATAAATTCCGACTCTGCTGGAAAATTTGTCGACCTAGCTTAGACAGAGACCAGTCGGTTTTACCACGCGCATTCATTGTTTTGTGTTTCCGGAACCAAATTCTCATTCCTTTCTCAGATTCGATGCAATCGCTGTCTCGGGAATCCAGGGATGCGCGGTGGTGGTTAAGTAGCGGATTACGATACAGCTGATATACTCGTAGTGTAGATTAGAGAATCAGATTACGGGAACACTTTTCTTAATTTCACCTTTGTAATTGGCGAGAATAGCCCGTGCTCTGTTTTCAGGGTTTAGAGCGTTGGAGCTGCTTTGTGGAGATTTGGCGATTTGTGCTTGAGTCGGTTGCAAAAAGATCGAAATTTTTTCTGGAATTCGAGTGGTGTTTTTCTGTTTTTTGCTTAGGTGTAAAGGTCACCTTCTCTTATGTTTGTGGCGGTTTAGGAGCCAGTATGAGATGGGCACAGTGGATTGCTCTGTCCTTCGCGCGTGCGTCCCGATCGCTCTCAACCTCCAACACGCCTGTCGTTGGCGGATCCCATGTATGTGTTCACCATTCATTCCGCTTTTAAATAAATATCCTGTGCTTGGAATTCAGACAGAGAGAGTGGTTTGAGGACTTTAATAGCGTTGTCAATGTCGTGGTTTAAGGTTTGCAGAGTGCTTGCAATTAAATTGAAGTCCTTTTAATTAAGGAAGTGACGTAGTCAAGGAATTGCGAGCGAGCTTGATTTTTTGCATTTGGGGATGCCGGGGATCGGTTTTAGGGTTGCCGAATGGAAGCTCGGAGGGTAAGGATTGACCTGGAAAAGTTCTGGATGTTGCGATGTTCTGTAGGTTTTGGATTGAGAAGAATGTTCTAGGCTTGAGGTTTTGAATTTTCAATTGAGATATTTGAAGTGTTGCTAAGTTTGAATTATTGGTACTAGCAGGGGTCTTTAGGCGCAGCTGCAATCTTCAGTAGACAGGGGTGCGTCGCACCTTTCCATGCTTTGGCTGTTCAAGAGAACGAAACGCAAGTGTCAGACGATGATTGCCAAGATGTGGATACTAATTTTGTCACCAGTGCAAACCTTCGTTCACAAATCTCAAGACGTGCAACAAGCACTGAAGAAGGTATGAAGCTCTTCTTTCTGGCGAGTGCGCAATTTTTCTGGTTAACCTTGGTGAGCTGAACTTTGTAGTTCAGCAGTCTGAAATACTGGCTCAGAACTTGTGGGATTAACTCAACTCAAATTTAACTAATTCTAGATTATTTTGTTATATCTAGACAATTAAATACCTGTCATCCTCAAAAAAAAAAATTATTTTATTTTGGGGTAAAAACAACTTCAATTCTCACTTAAAAAGTAAAGAATTTGAAGTGTTTTTGAGTCATTCTCATTACTCCCTAGGATTTTTCTATCAATAGTTTAGAATTGAGCAGCTCGATTGACATCCCATTGGCTGCTTGACGTTTGACCCACATTATTTCGAAACGCTTATTCGATCTGAAATTTCTTAAACTCGAGTTCTTGCTGCAGGTTTAAAAGTGATGCTTACGTTTTGCGTGCCTTCCTTTTCTTTTTCAGCCTTTTCCGGAAGCTGGTCAACTCTCGAAGCAGACTTACTCAATCCGAGGAGAGATGTTGAAGAAAGACATCGAGTATCAGACATGCTGACCGATTCGCATGGAAGGAAGCATAACTATCTCAGAATCTCACTCACCGAGCGCTGCAACCTTCGCTGCAATTACTGTATGCCTGCGGAAGGTGTGGAGTTGACACCAAACGCTGCGCTGCTCTCTCAGAATGAGATCATCCGAATTGCACGCACTTTTGTTGCAGGTGGGGTTGATAAGATACGGCTCACAGGCGGGGAGCCAAGTATCAGGTCGGATATTGAGGAAATATGCGAGCAGTTACGAAGCCTACCGGGTCTTAAATACTTGGCTATGACTTCCAATGGCATTGTTTTGACGCGGAAACTGCCTCGATTGCAGGCGGCTGGGTTGAATCAGCTAAACATTAGTCTAGACACCTTGGTGCCAGCCAAGTTCGAGCTCCTTACCAGACGGAAAGGGCATAATAAAGTCCTACAATCCATTGACACAGCGTTGGGATTGGGGTTCTCACCAGTGAAGGTATGACATTTGTCTGTTGTGAACTCTGTTGCTTTGCCAGTTTGCTTGTGATTACGAAAGCAGCGAGTTTTAACCCTTGAAGGACCAAAAGACTTAAATTGGTCTTCATGTTTTCTTAGCACTTTGGAGTAGGTCACATTGAGACCTTCTTTTGTTCAATTATGTCGTCAGAGTAATCTTCACGGTGAAACTATTTTCTGTATTTGTTCTGAACATTCATGGTATTTTCACATTTGTTTTGGCAAGTTAGGGCAACTTGATCTCGTAGTGTTATGGACTGTTTTTTATTTTCCTTTTGTTATGGTTGCACAGGTAAATACAGTCATAATGAGAGGTCTCAATGATGATGAGATCCTAGATTTTGTTGAGTTGACGCGCGAGAAACCTATCAATGTCCGGTTTATAGAATTCATGCCTTTCGACGGCAATGTTTGGAATTCTAAGAAGCTGGTTTCATACATGGAGATGATGCACACGATTGTAAGTCCTTTAACATCCTTTGTATTTTCGGTATTCAGTTTTGTGGCAGGTTTTCAAATTGCTTTTGATTAATTGGAACTTGCTCAAGACTACGATGCCTTACCGTTTAGGCGTTGAAGTCACTAATAGGGAGAACGTTATACCGTGTTGCAGTTCGCTATTCATTGTGATCAAATCTTCTGAAGCTGTATTTTTGATGTTTTGAGGACTGACGCCTTGGAAATTGTGTCCCAGAAGAGAAAGTTTCCAAGTATATACAGGTTGAAAGACCACCCTACCGACACAGCTAAGAATTTCCGGGTGGAGGGGCACCAAGGCACGGTGTCTTTCATCACCTCGATGACGCAGCATTTCTGTTCGGGCTGCAATCGGTTACGGCTCATGGCTGACGGCAACCTCAAAGTCTGCCTATTCGGTCCCTCAGAGGTAGGCCTTGTACCGACGATTGTGCATATTCAAAGGTGTTTGACTTGTTATGTTCATCACTCTATTTAGCCTCGAGAAGAATCTTTCCAAGTAAAAGTAAGAAAGCCGTTGTTACCAGCCTGATGTCGTACACCCGTCAGTCAATTATTTGACATTTAATGGGAACCAAGCACATTATATCAGATACTATGTGAGGCGTATAATGCATGATTCAAAATTGCCTGAACACACCTCAATGAGCAAGCAAAATCTAGCCTAAGGATCACTAACTTATATTGTTCGGAATTGGAAGCGTGTGCGTGTGGGTTTCAAGAGGAATCATTTTAAACTGGCTTAAACCACATCTACTTTCATTAAGTTGCTTGTGGTGGTCTTCAGGTTAGTTTACGAGATGCAATTCGCAGTGGTATGGAGGAACCAGAATTGCAGCAGGTTATTAGTGATGCGGTATGTGAACATGCCTAACCTCTTGTTCCTACTACTGTAGCTTGCGAACTTCGGGTGGGAAGACAGTACAATAATTTTGCTTTCACACCGAGTTAAAAGTCTTGGTTGAAAACCTGCACCACTAACAGTGGGGTTTGATTCCATAGGTTAAACGAAAGAAGGCCGCACATGCAGGTATGTTTGAGTTGGCGCGGACGCAGAATAGGCCCATGGTCCACATCGGCGGGTGATTCAGACGCGTATGTATCGTAAGGTTTGAATCACTGCTTCAGTTAGAATTGAACATTACAGCTTGTTTGGGTATGCTTTGTTTTTGTTTCTTTCTATGAATCAATTTTCTGTAATTCTCAATTTCGTAGTTTCTGTACGAATGACAGGTTGGGAAGAGTTAAATATAACAGTTTTTTCACATATCGAAGACAACCGACTTGTCAAGCAGCAGAAGCTGCTATAGTGCAAACATGTACGTTTCACTTCATCTGCATTCTCTACATGTAAAATGGAGAGTTATGATGAGGTACATGCTTACTGCAGGCATTTGTGCTGTATCAGGCTAACAATTTTATCTTATTTGCTGATGTATTTCAGGTCATCAGTACCAGGTTTGCCGCGTCGCTGCACACTACTAGCATTGGCGTTGTTCTACCTCTGGTTTACATATACTCCAGTACTGCATCACGATAGTTGCAAAAGAATTTTTGGTTGAAATTACTGAGTTTAGAATAAGTATCAATCGACATGCTGTCGAGATGCACATATTTTATTGCCACCGGTAGTGTATTGTATTGGGAGATTTGAATTGGGAAACTGAGATACCGTAATCTTAGTGCCTGAGTACGTTATTGTGTTTGACCAGCTTTTACAGATTTTGAAGGACTGGGTAGCGACTGCAGTTGTTATGGAAGATTGTCACTTGACTTCGTTTACTGAAATTAGAAGTCCTTGCATTCGCTTGTAATCGTTAAAACGCCCAAAGCTGCTCTGCGACTCAAAAATGTCAGCATTAAATCCTCCATAATAAGGAAAATTTTCTACAATTTTTTTTCGTTTCATAGATCTTGGACGTTTGAACAGGCCTTCATTTTCTAGTAACCTTTAAAACATATTACAATTTCCTGCCACGTAGGATTTATCGTACTCATGTGTCATCGTCCTTGTAACAAAATCATGTAGGTAAACTAACCTAATACCAAGTTAATTTGTAGTTTAACCCCTAAAAGATCGAGGCATATTTTGGACAAAAATTGTGAATAATTGTCACTTTTAAGGGCAAAGAGAAGAAAAAGGAAAAAAAAAAAAAAAATTCAAAATTCATTTGTACAAATTTGTATTAGACTACTATGGAAATGTATGGAAATTTTTTTAGAAATTTTAATTGCACAGATTGAAAGATTATAACATTTGAAGTTAGAAGAAAAAGTGTTTTTTTAACCTTTGCATCTTGATTAGGGCCAATAGCCTTTAATTCCTCATAAAGTGAGATTTTTACATTAGCATGGTTATTTTTTTTGACATTTGTATCTTGTATCATGTAAGTTACATACTTGCCACATTTTAGAAGTAAAAGAAGAGTTTTGCTAAAGTTAACCAATCAAAAATAAGGTATAAGGCAATATAACTTTTGATCTGGACATCCGATAAGAAAAAAAATCTTACTAAAGGGATACATATTCACACCTAGTGTCAAAATTTCATCAACATCTGACCAAATTTGACTTCATAGGAACCTACTTAAATTTTCAACCAACAATTGTTCTTTGGAGTTTAGTCTTTGGGAGACTACTCTTCAAGTGGTAGTTATTTTTCATGGATATGTCTTTTTTATTACATGTCATCATATTTTCATGTTATACTTTTTAATTCTATGAATTTTCAAAGTCATCAATCCTAAAAGTACAAAATCGGTTATATGTACAAAATTTGAGCATCAAAAATATATTAATAGACCATTCCAAAATAAATCTTAAACCACCTCCCTTAAATCTTATTACCTTCAAAATTACATTCTTAAACCAAGTCCCTTAAACCACCTCCTTTATTAATGAAGATTTCAATTTCAATTGTAAATTTCTTAAGCACCACTAGTCCATCCAATTGCCATTCATTGAGAGTTGCGAAGACACTCATGTATTAATTGTTTTTCATTTGCATTGTTCATCTAAACATTTTGCATTTCATTTTCACTTTGATGGTATAGGAATAAGGTAAAATAGACCATTGTGATCAGATAAACCCATAGCGGACACTTAGGAAATGACCCCATTATGGGGTTTTTTAATATGTGAGATTTGGGCTAAAATACATGTCTTACATGACAGTAATGGAGTGATGAGTAACCTCATTAAGGACTTCCAGTTTTTTAGTGTGAAATTCTTTATAAGAATTGACTTTTTAGGCCTTCTATGTTAGAAAATATTATAACTAGTTTAGGTAACCAAGATGAGCATCATGGATTTAGATTTTGTTGGTTTTGGAATAGTCTACAGACTCTTTGGGGCCATAATGCATTGGACACTTCAAAAATTCATAACAAATTCATACTTTGTCAAAAAAAATATAATTTCAACTGCTCTTACTATTTTTCACACTTCTCTTTATATGGGGAAAAAATTGAAAAATTTCAGCAATTGCTTGAAGTCAAACTCCTAATTGTGACCACAATGGGCTATTTTACCTTAAGTATTGAATTTGATCAAAGATGGACTTTGGATGGTTCCATAGGTGACAAAATTGGATGAAGAGGGATATTATGCTCGTTTACCTTATTATCACAAGAAGTTAGTTGGCAACTTTCAAATCCATTGATCTACCCGAAAGCCACAGCCAACATTTATTCACTACTACTGTAACCGATCATCCCACAATCATCCACCTCATCCATCCCAACCTCATTCATCCAACGTCCTCTTCGTCTCCTTCGTCTCCTTCGTCGTACTCTTCCTCTGCCGTTGCAGTGTTTGAACATCGCAGAAGTCCTCTCCACAAAGTCTGTGCACTCGACGCTCTAAATTTGTACTCCGTCATATCACGCATCTTCCGCATCATTGTCGCGACGGAAATCCACTGACGAATATCAAATCTGAGCTTCAGCTGCATGCGCGTAATTTCTCACATTGGAGGTAGCATTGCAGTCCCCATTGCTCTTCTCGTGTTTCGGTCAGCCGGTGTGTCAACATTGCTTGAACTTCTGGAGCTCACCTTTAGATCGAGTGCATTGTGGTCGAGTGCATTGAGGTTGAGTGCGGTTTGAATTGGAAATGCGCATTGAGCTTTGGGGTCTGTTGAGCTCTTGCAGGTCGAATTTCGTTTGAAGGCCGTACGTGATGGTGAAGCCCGTAGCCAATGTCGACCTGGAGGAGGTGGATGTGGTGGTGGCGGCTTTAAATCCAGACTTAGGCTACCTTTCCTCCTGGTTGGAGCTTCTGCGGGGTTGTCACTTGATTGTGGTGCAGGGGGAAGACTTTTCATCTCCGATCCGCTTGCCGGAAGGGTTTGAAGATGTCGAGGTTTACACTCGCTCCTCCATCGTGAAGCTCTTAGGTCCTGAACTTTTCGGGAAGCTGAAACTCACCGGAGATGCTTGCCGGAGCTTCGGTTATCTGGTCGCCAAGCGGCGCTATGTTTTCACAATGGAAGCCGGTTGCGTTCCAGCGGTCGATCTTGAGGGTTACGTCGTCAACCCCGTCGTGGAGCATCTTGTGAACCTCAAGACGCCCGCGGCGCCTTTCTTCTTCAACACGTTGTACGATCCTTTCCGCGAGGGTGCCGACTTCGTGCGTGGCTACCCGTTCAGCTTGCGCGAGGGCGTGCCGACAGCGATCTCGCAAGGCTCCTGGTTGAGCAGCTCTTCGTCACGGTATGTGGATGCGGTGCTTACCGTCCCGAAGAACGTGCTGTTTACGTTCAGTGGGATTAATCTCGCGTTTGACAGGCATCGCGTCGGGTCGCTCATGTTTCAGCCTCCGCAAATTGGAGACGCCGGGGAGCTTTGGGCGGGGTTGTGTTGTAAGGCGATCTGTGATTACTACCCTTGGGGGATCAAAACGGGCTTGCCCTATGTTTCTCGCAACGAGAAAGGGGAGTTAGGACAAGGGGAAGGGGATAGGTTGGAATTGATTTCGCAGTTTTTTCATACGACGCGGTTGAGTGGCAATCCACTGGATGTCGAGGGCTGTTATCTTGAGATGGCGGAGCAAGTGGCGGTGAAGTTGTCGCCTGCGGATCCAATCTTCAAGGAGGTGGCATTGTCTATGGAGGCCTGGATTCTAGCGTGGAAGAAGCTTGGACATCCCTCTAGCGCTTGAAGATGCCTCGTAGCTAATTTCTTTAAATTCTTGGTCTGCAAGCAATTTGGTGACGCTTATTGTTTTTTTCAAGCATGTCGCTTCAATGCATTTCGAGCATTTCTAGGGTTACAGGTCTGCTGTTCTCAATGGCTCCTGAAGCTGCACATTATTCCTTAAAAACGAGAGTATTGATTCAAAGTCCTGATCGCCTGTTTCCAACAGAATGGCTTCGAGGCTTGGTTCATAGTCACCTAAGGTAATCAATTTTTAATGAACTCGGTTTTAGGAGTTGTTGACGTTTTTTGTGTTTCTTAAGTGTTTTGCTTCTCTTGAACCCAAGTTTTTAGTTTGGCAGGCCGAATTTTCCAAATTTGGAATAACTCGTATGAATTGCATATAATTGTCAGTCATTATGCTCAGGCCTGAACGCGAGTGTTTATCTTAAACATTATCATAAGCACCTCATGCATGTTCAACGTTATCCTGTTAATTCTCAAACAAATGCATGAACATGTCCTCCAAAGGTACAGACGAGCATGGTCTGCATATTCAAAATCGTCCCTTTCAAGAATGCGATCTTGATGTACAGAAGCATAACATGTCAATCCAGAAATCTTGTACAAATGCAGATAGGGGTCACAATTGGGAGAAGACAGTTTTGGGTATGCCTGCCAATGTTTTGCAATTGTGTCAAAAAAATTACTACAGCTAATGTTTTGATTTTGGTTTCTGAGATCGCAGAGGACAAATCATCTTGCTAAGCGATGCGTTGAGTCTCTCCAAATACGAAACGTACATCCATTCACCCCATGATTTCCAATGTGAATTCACTGTGCATCTTCATTTGCAAATTGGGGTCTAGAGATTATACAAACTGGCCTGCAGATTTGGATTTCCTTGACATCAGAACTACGCCCAGCCTTGCAGAACATTGTTCTTTCTCCGACTGAAGTATCATCTCGTAAACTTAATTCATCAAAGAGAAAAGACAGGGACACAGCTTCACTCACGTTGACGGTGATGGCCATCGCAGGCTCCTTGCAGAAACGGCAGAAAATGACAGAAGAGGATATATTCACACTGGGTCGATGTTTGGAATATCGAACTACAGCGTCTTCAGACCAAGGCTATAAAACAAGTCGTGTGGGCCCCCGAGAATCACGTACAAAAATAATTTTAAGTAATAAGTTTTTTTGGGAGAAGAGCCAAGTCACACATTCTAAGCTAGTTCATATGGCGCTAGGACTCCGTCTCTTATCGAACCCTAAACGTGAATCTAGCATACCTTCACTTTGTGTCAGTGTACAAGCTCAAACAAGAACGCTAATGTGAAATGGAATTCAAGGACCGCTTAGAGAAGCAGTACTTGAAAGACATGTCCTAAAAAATGATTGCAATGCCTGAACTTGGAACTAAATCAACCAAATGAACTCAGCCATGAAGATGTTAATCGCGCACAAAACCTGGTTAATAATCTCAAGTCAAATATTATTTTCACTGAAGGAGATTGAGCTGCACCTACTGAACTCAGAAAAACGTTCAAAAGAATTGTAAGTTGACATGAGATAGCATTTACCATTAGCAGTCACTTCCCACCAAGAGAATTGATAAGCTATGCAATGGATCATTCATGGCAGCTAAACTTCATATCGTGCGGAGAAATAATACCTGGATACCGTCCATTAGGATCTCAAGCCCATATATTTCTGCAGCTCGTGCACTTGCAACAGCTCCTGTGTCTCGGAGATTATGAGCAGCGATAAACTGCATAAAGCAATTCCAAATAAGATGAGTGATATAATTCATTTGAAACTCCACAAAATATATGTTTAATAAGTACTCCCTCCGTCCCCAGAAGATCTTTCGGTTGGACAAAATCTTCGGGATTAAGGTTGAAAACAACGTTATTTCAACCTGTTTCTAAGTATTTCAAGGAACTTGTTATCCATTCACCGAATCTTCAAGAATAAAAATGATCATTTTCGAGCAACCGGAAGACCATTTTGGGACGGAGGGAGTATCAGAAAACACAATTACAAACAAAATTAGGAGGCATTAATGATACAAGGTGAAAACAGTCGCTAAATTTGAGATCTGCAACCAAAGTGAATCACCGTTCATAAAAAAACACGCATGCAACTTCGGAAGCTGAAGAATTGCAAGGGAACAAACCTCAAACTTCAAAAACATAGAACTTGCTTTAAAATCATTGAAACAAGTGACAAGGTCTGGTGGGTAGGTACCATAGCTACAAAGTCAATAGGATATAAAACTCGAAGCAACAGTAGTGTCGGCTTTTGATGTCTAATATCATTTGGTAAACGATAACAGAGAGCAAACAGCACGTGATGTGCAGAATCTGGATTACCTGTGCTGCTCCAGCAGTATCGTCTACAGCTTCTCGAGCCACTCCTAATTTGGACAATGTGTTCTCGCATTGGGCTAGAGCCTAACAAAATGAAGATTGTAGTTAGAATTTGCGAATATGTAGCCAGCGACACACGCCAACACTCTGGTTTACATTCAAGACAAACAGACCCGCAACCCACACTTCCTTAGCATACACCAGACACCAGACTACTAATGCACACGGTAGTTCTAAATCCTGTGCCAAATGATAGAAAGTAATTCCTTATGAAAAGCACTAAGTACCTGGGGATGACTAACTACTCGCAGCAATTCCTCTTTTTTCACACCTGGGATTCCTAAGAGGCAGTGGTGAACCGCAAGTTGAACTTCACCGACTATGTGAAGGCGATGACGTAGCAGCAAGTCATAGTTACGATGAATGCTTCCCCCCAGTGAGTTCTCTATTGGTAACACTGCTCTGTCAACCAACCAAAGCTCTACGGCCTGGAATCCAAGACTTAAAAAAATTAGTTAACAAGGCTGAAAAGTATCAAGATACTCTGCTTACTGCAAAATATGCTAGCGACCTGCTTCACTACCAAACCAATGCAAAGTAAGCCTATCATTTGAAACATGCAACAACGAGATCACCAATAGTTCCACAGATGACTACAACTATCCGCATTAAAAGCATAGTTTCGAGATCCTAAACACATATAAGGCTCCATCCTCATAAACCCTAGCAATCTGTTTCACCATGAAGAAGCAAGTCAGAAGGTACACAATACCTGAAACGCAGCTTCAAACTGTTCACAAGGAACAGCCTCACATCTAGGGTAAGCCTTGGCAGCAGCTGCTTCACTATATGCTCCAGGAACACCCTGAAGACACATAAATTCTACCGTCAAGCGATGATGAAAGCAAAGCAAATGTAAGAATAACTACAAATAGTACCACACAAGAGAGAAAATATTATTAAAATCAGGTGCTTTAAATGAAAGCTCCTAGTAAGTGGCCGTGAGGAGATACCTAATAAGCAACACGTAGATCAGATCCATACTTCGGTGGCAAAGCCAAATCGGTAATGGACAAAGGCTCTGCTAATCCACCCGTTAGATTGATTAGTTAGACGCTAACAAACTATAATGTTTTTGAATGCTTTCTCTAATTTCTCTAACAATCTTGAAAGCTCGTGATTTTACAAAGCCATGCCATGATTACACAAGAAGAAGAACGCAAGCGGTGCGCATACAACATGAGATTCCAAGCTGGTAGTCTGCAATTTGAGAGCATACAATAAGCTCTTGAATTGAACATGACGCATGCATCGATGTGCAAGTAAATTCGTAGGACGAAATTTTTCGCTTTCTGCTAGTGACAAGACACATTAATCATAGATCAATCATTGAAACCTGAAAGGAGGAAGCATGCCGCATTACCTAATACTGAATTCATAATTAACATTCCACGTTGCAAACGTAGTGAAACCTTGGAGTTGGAATTCGACAGGAAGTGTGGATCAAGAAGAGTCCAGAGTACAAAGAATGCATTCATCCGTATTGAGTACAAAGCATGCATCTCTTCCGTATTGAGTACAAAGAATGCATTCTTCCGTGCGTTCGAATCCTCTTCGATCCGCTAACAAGAATATTTAATGATTCGTTCATTTTCAACAATAAAAATTACGCTCAGCACTTCCAGTGTCGCAATGAGGTGTGAGGTTATCTCAGTGCCTCACCAGAATCCAAACTTCTCTAGAAGCAATAGAAATAGGTGCACAGATGCAGAAAACCATTGATTGTATGGTTAATCCCGCGAATTTGAAATCGCTCAACGGTACTTACTAGGAATCTGTAGACTGACTAGCTGGTTGGTGGGAACCACAGGTGTTTTCGGACCAGCTGCATTACCCCATGCTGGCTCGACCGTGACCTCTTCGACGGTTCGACCTCCTGAAGAGAAGAGTCATCCTGTGCCGCGAGCACGGCTGGCGGACCGGCATGGCGGGTGAGCGTGAAAGCAGCCGACAACGAGAAGTTGAGTCTACGATTCCCGACGCGTTGCAGCCAGCGGGCGCCCGTGCCATGGCGGAGGTGCGGTGAGGGGAGTCGGGAAGCGCCAAATGCAGCTTCTAGGCTTAATGTGTCGCCACACACAAATCCCGTGAACATCCTACTCGGGCGTTCCCCGCTGGAAACGTCTACGTTCCCAATGTTGGGAGCGTCTGCGTTTCCAACGGGGCCCATAAAAATTTAATTAAAAATAGGTGTGTCCCATAATGCTGGAAAATGCGTTGAAAATTAATTTAAAAAATTTACAAAAAACAATTTAATATAAAGTGGAAGCTGGTACACGATGAAAATTTTTTTTCACTGAATTGTTAAACACTTTGATTTGAATTTGATCATTGTCAATCCCAATGGTGAAAGTGTCTATTACAAGTAATTGTGTCATATTCATCTAGATCTCTTGTCACCCGCTACCCTTCCGCTTCATATTTCTGCAAGTCTTGGTCCCTTAAGGCCCAAGGCCTTTTTTCTGCCAAAAAACACTCAAAATTGTCATTTCTATAGCAAAGAGTAAAAAAACTTGAAAAATGTTTTTTTGCACATCTATCCGTAGGACCTCACACATAACTAGTATAAGAATTTGTGAAAATGTTTTTAGAATTTTTAACCGCACAGATTGCAAGATATCTGCATTTAAAGTGAAAAAAACAAGTTTTTTCAGCACATTGTAAGACTAGATTTTTTGACTTCAAACATTTTTAACTTAAATTTTTTGCACTATAGCATTTCGAGCCTTAAATATTTATAGTAGAGAATTGAGTTGAGAGTCTAGGAAAAAAAAAGGTTCAAAAAAACTTAATTATCATTCTTAAAAAAATTGTTAAGTAGAAGTAGGTACAAGATAGAAGTAAAATCTAAAATATTCATATATTTTAGATGGAATTAAAATGCACTAATCCCAATGGTGAGATTTCTCTAGCAAGTAAACTAAACCGTGCAAAAAAAAAAATGAAAAATTTGAAAAATTGCATTCAGAAATGAATCCTAGAAGTTATTTTTCTTAAAAAGATGCTCTAACTGCCCAAAAATCAAGAATGTCCATAACTTTCTCATAACAAACTCAAATGAAATGAATCAAAGCTTTCCAAATAGAAAAATATATATGTTCTATGAGAAAAAAAATATTTAAAGAAAAAATTCAAATTTTTGAATTTTTTTTTGCTGCCCCCTGTCCTTTGTTTTGAGCTTATTTGGTCATAACTATTGTTCCCAGGCACCAATTTTGAAAAAACTATATTCCCACAAAGCTTATTAGTTTTCCTATCTTCAAAAGTTTTAAAAAATCACAACAAAAATTCAGCCTGTAGGTACCTACCCAAAATCCCATTTGTCCCCCAAAGGAACAATGGTCTTTTAGGGGTTAACCCCTAAAACCCCGAGTCCTTTTCTCCATCAAAACACACTCAAAACTGCCACTTCTATTGCAAAGAGCAAAAAATTATAAAAATTGTTTTTTTTTTTGCATATCTAACCGTAGGATCTTATACTAGACTAGTATGAGAATGTGTGCAAGAAATTTCAGAAACTTTGAACAAATAGATTGCAAGATATATGCATTCAAAGTGAAGAAAACAAGTTTTTTTGCACCTTGCTTGACTAGATTTTTGGGCTTTGAACCTATTTAACTTAAATTTTTTGTATTGTTGATTTTGATTTTCTAAGTTTATATGTTGAATACTTCAGTTGAGAATCTCGGAAAAAAAATTTAAGAAAAAAACACTAAATTTTTACTCATTAAAAAATTGTTAAGTAGAAGTAGGTTCAAGATTGAAGGAATAACTAAATTTTTACTCATTAAAAAATTGTTAAGTAGAAGTAGGTTCAAGATTGAAGGAATAACTAAATTGTTAATAGCTCTAAGACAAAATTGAAATACCATAATCCCAATGGTGAGATTGTTCTAGAAAGCAAATTCAACCTTGTGTAAAAAACAAATTCTGAAAATTGTAAAAATTGCATTCAAAAATGAATCCTAAAAGTTATTTTTTCAAGAAGATGCTTTGATTGCCCGAAAAACTAAGATTGTCCATAACTTTTTCATTATTAGTCCAAATAGAATGAATCAAAGCTTCAAATGTAGATAAATAGACAAAGATTTTGAAAAAAATATTTAAGAAATTTATTTTGACTTTCTGTGTTTTTTTTGTGCTGCCCGCCAAACTCTATTTTTGGCATAACTTTTTCTCTCGGGCACCAATTGAAATAAAAATTATATATCCACAAAGCTCTCGCAAAACCGCACAACCTCAAAAAATCCCCAAAAAATTCTCTACAAATTGAGGTCACAGGAACCTACCCGGACCCAAATTGTCCCCCGAGGGGACAAACGGGGTTTTAGGGGTTAAGGAGAAGTTAGTGATCCTAATTGATCTTGCACTATTAGTATGTATGAAATTCAAGCATATTGATCACCATAGCTAGCTATGTCCATGCATGGTGTATTAATCAATACTAGGTCTTGATTTCATGATATATGTACCGTAGTTGGTTCAACAATACAATATTCAAAACTAATCCAATGGTCATTTCAAGCACACTAGTTGTTGTCTAAGGTGGTGCCAAAGTATTACAAGTTGAAATTCTTGCGTGGCAATTTTGGGGTTGTTGTAATTGTTGATACAATACAAGCACTTAGATTTATCGGCAATGGTCTTTTAAGAGGTGAAAGACTTATTGGTGGTACCACTTGAAATGACCATTGGATTAGTTTTGAATATTGTATTGTTGATTGAATTAAATTTTTATTGCATTTTTAATCCTTGTTATAGACCTTGTAAAAGAGTCATTCCCAAATGACTTGTCATGGGATGTGCCATTTGATATAGAGGGGATTCCAACAGTGTTGAGAGAAAAGATAGTTGTGTTTGTTAGGGAGAGCGAAGGTGGTTTATGATGAGTAGTTCTTCCATAGGATGGTAGGACTCTACAAAGAAGGATGCTTGCTAAAAGAGGTGACAAAAAACATGGTTCCAACATCCCTATATGAAGATGATTGACCTTGTGGGAGGGTGCCAATAAGAAGAGGTACTTGTTGGAAAAGTGTAGGGACCTTAAAGCCCGGAAAGTATACTTGAGGATGTACCAATGAATATATGGCAATTCTCTTGACAACAAAGTATTCAATAAGATGTTCCTATGTACATGTGTCTTCTACTACTAAGACAATGAATACAAGAACAAGGTCAATTGGACAGTGGCAGCTGCAAAGGTGATAAAGGAACGTCAAAATCATGCGCACAACAATCCGTTGAAGTTGGACCCTCAAGCATTGAAGCAACAACTATTTGGCATCATGAAGAAGTGTTGTCAATATTTCCTTGAGCACAATGAACTTTAGCATGGTGGAGGTGGAGACATTGGCTTGTGGAAGGTGGATGAATTGTTGAAGGAGGTGAAGAAAAAGTACATTGACCTTTGCGGTACAAAGAAGGCACTTGTTGAATTGAAGGACACTTGCAAGAAAATGGAAGACCGTAAACAAGAGTTGGAAACAAAAGACGAGAGGCTCAATTCCAAGCTAGGAAGTTGGAAATGTAGCTTTTGAAACTTTAACCATTTGCAGTATGTTCCTTACATAGTAGTGTTCATATTGTATTAAGTTCTTGTATGCCACAAAGTAATTGTGAGCTCAATTAGCACCCATTAGCATCTTCGTCTTGTACTTGTATTATCTAGAATTGCGTTGTGACTCTAGCCAGACAAACTGACAGTGATGCTGAATGTGTTATGTTTTCAACAACAAATCAAGCATTGAAGAGAGGAAGAAGGTGCATGAAGATGACAATAAGGTGTCTAAATTGAAAGTAGAGCCAGTGCTACCAGCTACACCAACCCCTACACCACTAGAAGGAAAAGAGGAAGAAGGTTCGTGAAGATGACAACAAGGTTTTTAAACCAAAGGGGAATTCCTCTAGAGCCACCTTGCCCAAGGCGATAGAAACCTCTAAGCAAATGTGTGACAATGGCCATATTTGTCGTTTAATCTACTTCAAACCTTGTTACCGCAATACCTTGAAGCATACAAGAAAGAACCACCATGTCCTCCCCCTACACTTGGTCAATCTATTGCCACCTGACCCCATCTTGTGCCAGACACTCTTTTCCGTACTTGAAATCTGTATACAACGTTGATTGCCCTACATGGTACCTATGCTGCACATTATGTGGTAGAACAATCCTTAATCCGAAAAGGTAATAGTTCCAAACTAGTAACACCGCAACATCACAATAACATGGCATTGGCAATAGAGTAGTGGCAATAGAAGCATACCATGGAAGGAATGGCAATATATCAATGGCAAACAAAGCAATGGCAACATAAGCATACATACCTAAATGTTACAATGATTGTGCTGTGAGATTGTGCACCTCACAATATCCTTATCCAACATGATTTTCTGGTACCAACCTAGATCCATGAGGCTTGTGAATAGCTCTTTAGAAGGGTTGTTGACAACATAGAGAGTGGATGTCCGACTGTCCGTCTCATCGTGTTGCCATCTGGGGGAAAAATATCAACAAAAACATGCAAAGGAACAAACCATTTGGAGATGTTCCATGTAGCTTGTAATATAAATTTTGCCTATTTAACAAAATCCCAAGACAATGGATTTAGAGATTATTTTCCTAAAGAAAGGTCAATAAGTCTAACGTCTTATGACTAAGGTCACTTGTTTCGTAATGTGGATACTTAACTATGTTGTTTTATATTTTATTTTCCAAAAGAAACTCAAGGAAATGTCCCTAATGTCAATTTTCTCAGTCCAATTTTAATGCTATAATATAGACACAATGTATGATGTCCCAGTCTTGTCTAGTGTGTGTTTCATGTCAATTTTCAAGTCAATTTATCAAGGAAGGTCAATTTGTCCTATGCATGCTTTAACCACTTAATAATATTATTTATGATTATATAAGTTTTATTATATTAAAGAGATATCTTTTTTGATTCCTTTAATTTAATATAATAATTTTTTAATTTATTTTATACCAAATGAGAATTAATATTTTTATCTCAATATAATCATATATTTAACATTAGAAATAATTGTTTCTTTCCTAGTTCTTAGACAATCTTCTCGTCAACTAATTCACTCCATTTTTCTTAGAGTCAATTTGTCTTTGTATTTGGAAGTAGTTGGGTGAATTAGCCTTGTACTCACTTGTAACTATATGGCAATGGATTTGGTTCCATGACGGTCATGAAGTCCACTAATGAGACATAGTCAATTTGCCACTTGCCTCAGTCTACACTACTAACTTGACTATTACTATATAAACTTTGCAATTAGACTTGGGTTGCAACAACAAAGACAAATCTCAACTACTAGATATGTTCTATGTGAGATTTGACATAATTTATAGATTCCAAATGTAAAATTCCAACAACTTAATTTATTCAGTATGGGTAATTTTGATATAGATAAGGATTAATTTTGTCAAATTGTTTTACAAATTGACTTAGGTGTGATTAGACCATATTCATTCACAAGACCTTAATTTGGATTCATCCAATTTACTATGAATTAGACTTAATCAATCAATTAGTCCTTACAACATTATACACACATAAGCATTGCCAATATTAATACATTGGTACAACATCAATTTATGTCCTGTTTTACACAAGATATAAAACCAACATATACACTGACAACTGGACTTAAATCAATTTAATACGGACATAAGGCCAGTGCAATTTGACATTCACAACATTAGTACAAGTAGACTTCTCACATCAATTACTCAATTATTTGGATTCCATTGCTGACACACAAATAATCAAAGGAGATTGCAAGTTAAACTCATCCCCTTCTCAAATTTATACACACGTTGGTTGCTCCAAAATCAATTTGACTAAGATTTCATAATTAAATTAAGAACAATGAATCTATCGCATTTGACCTTCTATTCCTTCTTGAACTATACCACTAATTTACTTCAAATCAAATCTGCTAATTTTGATAGACACTCAATCTCTGAAAATTCCACCATCTCTTCATGAATTTCAAGTCTCACAACTTAGACAAGATCAATTCCACCATGCAATTCTACTTGCAAATTATGTACTTTAGCTTTTGCGGATGAGTCAACACTCCCGAGCACCAGATGATTTATACCACAGCAATCACATGGCAAATAAACTCTTTGCAATTTACGTTGCATTAGCTCCACAAGTTTGGACTTACAATCAAATTGATGAGATTATCCACACGGATAAGCCAAACACAAACTGTAGCTCAACCAAGAACTCAATAGCGACAACAACCCATACAACTTGACAAATTACTTAATACTTACACAATCAAGTTGATACGACCTCATCCCGTATATCACAATCACTTAGACAAACATAGCATGTGAACAACAACACTTGATAATTTACACAATATTCACACATAGCAAGTCACCAAGCAACTCTCACGCTCTACAATTTGACCCCATAAGCAATGAGACATAAGATCTCACAAATCATCCACCGTAGCTTGCATATGAGAATTATCAAACTTGACACACATAAATAAACGCTCACACATTTACAGAGCATAAACCAAGAACTAGATGGTAATTCTCCAACTTATGCAACCAACTACCTGTTTGACAGTCGCTTGAGCTCCTTCAACTTGTCAATTTAACAGCCACATTCAATTGCTGGTGGTCCAACTACCAAAACTTGACAAGCAATTTTCCAACTAGATTCAATAACTTGCTTCTAATTTGACAGGTGTCACCAAACTTCCAATGCCGCTCACAAAGTATAAGAGAGTTTACAATGAGTCATACATCTATATGAACTAAGGAAAAAGAAATTGGAACTTTGGACTTATAGTCCCAAAACCGTGAAGATAACTCTTTACATGGAGCTACACCTATTCAATTTGACCTCTTTAATTCTTATCAATTTGTCTTTCTTAAAATCCAAGCAAATACACCGATTCAACTTTGATGAAAGAATTACATTCCTAATTGAATTACTACACTAAAATTGATAAATAGTGTTGGCTACACTAATTGGCAACAATAACACTAATTGTGATTTGCAAGGTTAGTGTTAGAACATTATTTACCCATTCTAACACTATTTTAGTTTTATAGTAAAAATTTTGATGGCGGGAGGCGGAAATTAGAATTTTCCAAGGGAAGGGCCAAAGTTTGATGGCGGGAGTTAAGTGCCCGTACACTATTTACACATAAGTTGGAAAATAGTATTGGGGGTAAAAAATAGGGAACAACACTAATTATCATCCAACACTATTTACCAATTTTAGTGTAATGGAAATGTAGCAAGTTGACAACCCTATTTGAACTTGAAGAATCAAATTGATAGAAAAATAAAAAATTTACAATACTATACAACTCCAAGTAGTGGCTTTGGTTACAGACTCAAAATCGGCACAAAACTTGGCTCTGAAAGCTTTATTGGTGTGCATGTCTGAGAAGGGCCAATCTAGGTCATTAACCCCTAAAGGCCCAAGGCCTTTTTTCTGCCAAAAAACACCCAAAACTGCCACTTTTTTTAGCAAAGAGTGAAAAAAAATTAAAAATGTTTTTTTTGCACATCTAACCGTAGGATCTTACACCTAACTAGTATGAGAATGCGTGAAAAAAATTTCAGAATTCTTAACCGCACAGATTGCAAGATATCTACGTTTAAAGTGGAAAAAAATAAAATTTCAGCACATTGTGGGACTGGATTTTTTGACTTTGAACATTTTTAACTTAAAATTTTTGCACTACAAAGTTTTGAGCTTTAAATCTTTATAGTGTAGAATTGAGTTGAGAGTCTAATTAAAAAAAACAAATAAAAAAAACATAATTTTCATTATTAAAAAAATTGTTAAGGAGAAGTAGGTACAAGATAGAAGGAAAATCTAAAGTATTCATATATTTTAGATGGAATTAAAATGCACTAATCCCTATGGTGAGATTGTTCTAGCAAGTAAACTAAACCATGCAAAAAAAAAAAAATTGAAAAATTTGAAAAATTGCATTTAGAAATAAATCCTACAAGTTATTTTTTTCAAAAAGATGCTCTAACTGCCCGAAAAACAAAAATGTCCATAACTTTCTCATAACAAATCCAAATGAAATGAATCAAAGCTTTCCAGATAGACAAAAATATAATCTATGAGAAAAAAATACTAAAAAATAAATAAAAAGTAAAAAGTAAATTTTTTTTTTGCTGCCCATGCTGCCCCCCGTCCCCTGTTTTGAGCTTATTTGGTCATAACTTTTGTTACCGGGCACCGATTGTGAAAAAAATTATATTCCCACGTAACTAATCAGCTTTTCTACCTCCAAAAAAAGTTTAAGAAAATCAGGAGAAAATTGCAGCCCGTAGGTACCTGCCCAAAAACGCATTTGTCCCCCGAAGGGACAATGGGCTTTTAGGGGTTAAATGTTGCAACAACGGCTCAACTATTTTGTATAGAACCCTATGGGTAGGTGGAACATAGACCAAGTTAGAAAAAAATTACCATTCTCAAGTACATCGTGTAGGATTGCCCATTGCAGCTGGCCTCACCAACATTGCTATGGACAATAACAACGACTCTAAGTATAGAATTTGAGTCCACTCAATCCTCAAAAAAGGATTGATACAAAATTGTTTCCAATAACAACAATAAAAAAAAATTAACAAAAAAAAGAAGCTATAGCCACTTATTGGAAATAAATTGGAACACATTCATGGTAGAAACAAAGATGTAATGGAGTCTTATAGTTGCATAGAACCCGATTGTGGATAATTTTTGGATCTATGAGCACTTGATTCCTATGATACGCATGTCTCACCAACACCACCTCTAGTTCGGTCTTGTTGGAAACAAACTTGTGGCCATCACTTTTGAACTTGAAATCCATGATTTGAGCTTTGTAAGATCCTCTCATGTCATCACCTCCAAGCCAGCAAGCCTCTCTAGCCCAAGTTCCCTTAAACCTTGGATTTAACTTCATCCACGAAAATCTCTTGTATCTAGTAGAAAACCACTCTCTTTGGTCATTGTAAGTGTTGTGGAGCATCACTAGTGCAATCTCCAAACAAGGTCTACAATTCTCTATTCCTCACACCCTCTCAAACCGCTCATAATCTAAAAGCTACCAAGAACCAATAGTTGCCATTGACACTACAAGAAAATGGGGGTATAAATGACTTATCCACAATGACTGTACCGACATCAATGAGTACAAAATGATTGCAAAATTACTATTTTGCAGTCATTGTTGTCGGTGTAGTCATTGTGGACAAGTCATTTATACCCCCATTTTCTTGTAGTGTGATTACACTATCCATTTTCACACAATGCCACTATAATTCACACATTGATCAATAATGTCCATTGATAGTAATTTGCACCACTTTCTGGAGTTTGGGTCAATTTTGCATTAGGAGGCTAGATTTGTGCCTATTTGAAATTTCCACCAAATTTAATAAGCCATTACATCAAAGACTAATACTCCGGCGGCTCTACTACTAGTCTGGATGTGGGACAAGTCCTGCATCAATACATCCATTGCCAAATTCCTTTTTTAACGTGAACGGAGGACATAGTACAATGGGTACAGTGTTATTATATCATATCCAACATCCTCCTCCAATTAGAGGCATCCCATATCAAATCTAATGTCATCAGCTTAGACTCCATATTGGCAACGTGTAAGGTAACATTTACCGAGATTTTCTGGCCCAATATTATAGGAGGCAAGTTAGGCATCTGGAGACCTCAATTTTGCTCTAATGTAAGAAAGCATGTGTGTTACAAGTTTTGTGAACTTAAGAATTTTTATGATAGTGGAAAGCATTATTTCAATAAAAAATATTTTCTTAAAATACAAAAAATGGTACAATTTCTTGTACATAGTGACTTTAGTAGGCCATCAACATTGCCTTCCATGATTGGGACGCTCACCCAGATTAGCTACATGCCAAAAACTTTGCCCTAATTTGTCCAAATTTCAGGTCTTAGTCGCCTGATTGAAACCTCATAGCTCTCAAATCTACAATACCTACGGATGTGAGATTTTGAAATGAGTGTCTCCAGTTGTAGACTCCTTCCAGATGCTATGGGCTTCTCAAACTACTTTGCATCCTAGTTGAGATCGAGGCTTTTTCGAATGTGCCAAATTTTTGAAGTAAGCGCTTGATTTGAGCATGATTGTCAGCCAATATGTTGAGCAAGTTTTCATGTTAAACTTTATGGTGAAGACTTATTGCATGTTGATTGTTATTTCAAGCAAATGCACACCACAAACGTTATCTTTAAAACATGTGGCAAACTAGTAGCTTGCACTTGAGCTTGACAAGAAGCTTGTCAATGTGTCGCAAAGTGTGTCAAGCATATTATTATACACTATAAGAAACCTGATTTTTCTTGTGTCTAAGTTGATGGATTTTTTTGGACATCCATTGTAACAAACCTTATTTTTATGTCAACAATGAAATCCAATGTAACACAGGTTACATTGGATTTCCAAAAAAAATCTGTCAACTTAGACACAAGTTTCTTATAGTGATATGTTCCAGTATGAAGATTTATCAATCACATACAAGACTTTGAAATATTGAGTCTGTGAGGCTAAGAGAAGACAAACTATTTTGCTAATTGATGCATTAGGCCTCTCTAAGTATGAAATAGACATCTAATAATTTGGCGCTCACAATATGGTTTTAGACACATTGTGAATTCACAATTCATGGTAGATCATTTGCATTTTAGGTCTTAGAGAGCTTATATGTTGGCATTGAATGCCAAAGCCTATGAGTATCTAGATTTCAACAACAAAATCACTAGCATGTGCAATACAGTAGAAGCAAGATGGGTGATCAAACATGCAGTTTTCTTAATCCCTAAGTGGTGCATGGGACACATTATGTCCTCCAAACACTAGACTACAAAATTACTATGTTTTGTACCATATTGAGATGAAAAAAAAAAAAGAACAAATAATGTTGATTGACCCTTGTAGTCATTTCATTTGTCTTTTAATTGACAATCACTATAAGAACCCCACGTTTAAAGTGATGTTTTGTAATATTTTTAAATGGATTTTAGGTGAAGTCTATTGCAACAAATCCATGTTTTTATGTCAACATTGATGTTATGTTGGACGTGTTATTGACATAAAACATAGGGTTGTAGCATTAGACATCATTTAAAATCCATTTAGAAAAATTACAAAAATCATTCAAAAAATTTCAACTTTTTCTATGATTGTTAGATGCTCATATAGAACTAGAAAATATAGACCTATATAAACTCAAAATTTTTACTCCCTTGGTCCTAAAATGATCTTTCAATTCCTTTTTATTTAATTTTTTTTCCAAAATGATCTTTTAGTTGGATGAAGAAATGAGTCTATAGAATGGCCAAACTTTGAAATTAAAATATTAATTTGTAACAGTTGTTTTCTTCATTTGTATTTTAGAATATATTTAATAATTATATATTTAGATATAGCTATTGTAATAAATGAAGAAATTAATTAATTTGAAATAATTTGTATATATAATGTTCATACAAATTTTATTATTATACAAATCAAAAAATTTATTTTTATCCTTTTCCTATATTACAAATCAATACTTTATCATTTGCAAGAAAAATATAAATTATGAGTGCAACCTTGGTTGTAAAGTTGTACAAGCTATTTAAGAATGTCAAGTTTGTCTAGTACAACATGAGCTTCATCCAATGATCTTACGAGGTTGCTAGTGTCTTTACCCACACCTTTCATTTCATCATTCTTTTGTACAATCACATCTGTAATATTACCCAACTTATTTAACACCTCCTTCATATTATCTTTAATGATTTTCTTTGCTTCTGGAGGAACAATGCCTTTTGGGTATAGCACCTTCTTATTAGTCGGTGTCGCAGTGCCGGAATTCACAACCGATTTAGGCTGACTACTTGGCACCTTGACTTCCGACATTTTTGAGTTACTTCCACAACCTATGGTGTTTGAGGAACTTGCAATTCTAGAATATTATTGACTTTGAACTTAATAAACTTCAAATGAATGTTTTGATCACAAAATGTTTTAAGATTTTGTCCATTTACTTTGTATACATTTGAAGCCGATACATTGTGGTCATTGTATTCATGACTATAGTCACTTTAGCAAAAATGCCTTTCAAGGTTTGCATCTTATTTGTTGACCTTGCTCTTGATTTGGCGTACAAGCATGCATCATTTTTCAAGTGTAACACTAGATTAACCTATAAAAGACATTTCATGTCCACGCTTGGTCAAACTTCATTAGTTTTCTATATGAAAATACACTTCAAACATTTGACATTTTGTAATTATTTTATAATTATGAAACTTAGAAATGAAATATATATAATTTTTATAAATTGATAAAAATCAAAGTCATTACAAAAATGATTAAAAAAAATATGAAATTTTCAACAAAAAAATGGAGATTATGGTGATTTACATCATGGTGTAATTGATGTTTTGATGATTAAAAGGGAATACTTAGGTTAGGAACACTCCAACAAATAAATAGGATAAAATTATACTCTAATATTGGAGTTAAAATTTTATTACATATTTTTGATTTGATTATATTCTTCTGTTGGCGAAAAAAGGATAACATAACACTTCTAAGCCATTGCTATCATCCTAGAATAGAAGCAAAATTGATTGTCTTCTATGTATGCATCAAATGCCAATGTCATCAAATTTTAATTATTAAAAATGTAGAAAATAAATAAAAAATAAAAAATACTAGATGATGTTCATTAAAATTAAAAATATTATAATAAATTATAAAATAATTGCAACATATCATTTGCCACTCTTTCACTTTGATCAAATTGTTATTTTTTTGTATTGAATGTAAAATGCTATTGGTTCAAAGCACATTTACATTTACATAAAAATGTGAAATTTCTCATTCTCTCCATGCTTCAAATAACACATCATGGAATGAGCTTTGCAGAATTTAAAGTTTAAATTCCTAGTAACATTGAAATTCAAATGTTGATTTCCATTTTGTGAACATAAAAATCTATGCAATGATAGTTCAGTAACCCTGTGATCATTTCCAAGAGAAAAAAACATTTTTCGAAGGCTTCAAAGAAAATCTAACCTTTTTGACTAATTTTAGAAGCATGTATAAAATACATCAAGAATCATTTTGGCATGTTATAATTTTGTTAGTTCAAAGGTATTTTCAATACTAATCATATTAGGATCAAAAGTCAAAACAAGGCTCTCTTCTGCAAATGCACTTTCAATAGGGAAGGGTTGCCAACCAAAAGACAACCCTTACTTTTCTATCTTTCAATATACAAGTATATAATCAATTTTTGTAATTGCATAGACGTATCCAGAGTAAATCATATTTTAAGCTCATTTATCCTAATATAAATAAATAGACAATATCATTGACTTAAATAATTAAAAAAATATTAGGCCTTTTTTTGCTATCAATAATGCATGAAGGTTTTAAGACTCCATTTTTAGCTCCATAGACTTTGGCAACAATAATTTTTACATGGATACATGAGCCTAAAAAGTATTGTTGACAATTTCAGCTTTGGAGAATGAAGTGAACATCTCTTTGTCAATTAAATTTTACACATGCACCCTCATTATAGAGACAACATAAACCAATGCCTCAAATGGGATGCAAAACACAAGGTCATGGCATGTACTATTGCAAATTCTATATTTAGGATTGAGCTATGCTATATGTGTAGTATAATTTAGCCATGAAAATGTTATTTTTTGAATTTCATTTCAGCTACAAAATTGAAGTTTTTCAAGTTTAAATTCTATTCTACTTTGGAAAACTGGAAACTTTCTAAGTGTTAATCTAAAAATTCTTAATAAATGCGAAGATGGTTTAAGAAGAATGAATTCATGCCAAATATCTTCCAAATAAATAAATTTTCAAAAAAATGGAATACATACCTTCTACTCTGTATAAAATGAGAGCAAGAAGCTCGTTAAGAGAATTTACAAGATAGCATACAACAATGCCAATCTACACTCTAAGTAAGAAGAACAAAAAAAAATTGCAACTTAAAACCTTGAATTTGCACTCTCTTCCTTGTCACACAAAATTCACAAAACACTACACTTAAAATTCTCAAGCAATATAAAAAATTTCCAAAACATACACTTTGTGCTTCAGATTTAATAAATCTATTCAAAAAATCAATATATTCAAGGAAGAACAAAGTGATCTGCAACACCGTTAAAACTTGAATTACAATGCACCAATGCACTGAAAAGAGGTTGTCACCTCTTTTCAGTGCATTAGTTCCTCCCCCCCTTTCTCAAAAAAATCACAGACCGTTGATTTAAAAAAGTAGAAAAATGTTTCCCTTCCAAGATGCCATTGATTTCTCAAAAAATCACAAGCCCTTGATCTTTGTGAGATTCAATTCAAGCCGTCCAAATATGAATCCAAAATACAATACTAAATATGGATATGGTATAAATACAGAATGGATATGGATACAAGATACAACTTCAATATATTGTATGGGACATAAGATACAATTAAAATATGAAATACGAAATACACAATATGTCCCATATCAATTGTCACCCCACCCCCACCTGGAAACTACAAACCGGGGAGGGGGTTCTTGAGTTTTTTTAATTTTAATTTAATTTAAAATAAATTTATTAATTTTAATACAAAGGAAGGGGGATGGTATAAAAAAATTTATTAATTTAAATACAAAGGAGGGAGGGTATGTGTTTGAGTGCATTGTGACACAGTTTGTCACAATGCACTGAAAAGTGGCTGTACCAGCCAGCCAAACTTGAATTACTAGCCAACATTGTCAAATTCCTAAAGTAGAGCACTACAAGAGAAAGGGGTGTTTTAAATGAATTTTTAAGTGTAGTCTTAGACATAAGATTATAAGTAATGACCTTTAAGGAGATTTTTACTGAAAATCTCCTTAAAGGTTGTTACTTATAAAGTTATGACTAGGTCTATACTTAAAAACTCACTTAGAACTCCCCTTTCTCTTCTAGTGGAGAGATGTACGCCTTTTATATATCCAAAATATAAGTGCCAATTTCTAATAGCTAAATCCAAAAAGTATTGAAGCTCTCTAAAAAATTAGAACAATGACAAACAAAGTGATGGCAAGCAATAACCACAAATGAAATCAGAATTGGGAAGGTCTCGTTTAGCAAAGACTGTTAACTACAAATGTGTGGACATTGAAGCTTTTGATTTTTCTAGCAAAAAATGAGAAATATTGGGGTCTTAGCAACAAACTATGGCATCCAGAACATGAATTTTTTTATATTTCACCTTAAATATTATACAAGGCTAGGAGTGCTAAGGTAGCAACATTGATAAAAATGATTGTCTCCATGGATGCCATATTTAACTACTTTTGGATTTTTATGTGAATTTTGGACAAAACATTCAGAAATCTCTGGATAATAACATCTAGAGATCTCTAGATGTTTGTATAGATCTTCAAATGTTTTGTATTGATCTCCCAATGTTTTACATAGATCTTTTGATGTTTTGCGTTATCTCCAAATGACTATTTTTTTTCTATTATTAATTCTGGATCCTTTAAAAGTTCAGAAGTAGTTAAATGCGGCATATGGGCATCACCTATATTGATATGCATATCCATTGTTTTTTGTCCCATCACTGACAAGTATGAAAAAATAATGGTAATAGGTTATAACCATAGCGGAATTAAATGCCAATGGGTTTGGAAGTAGGTTTCGTAGATGATGGCATATAGTAACTAATAGCACCATTGAAAAAATGATGGGGTGGATGGAGGTGCAATTTTGTATAATGTGATGGTGGCTATGGGTCTAATTAATGCATTTAAACATGCAATCTTTAGTGATTTTTATGGTTAATAGATGGAGATATGGGGTTCATTGTGACTATATTACATCAATGTTTAGTCATAATTTGGAATCTCAAATTGTAGGTTTATAATTACAAGCAATAATATAAGCCACATAATATAAGCGTGTCAAGTGCAATTAAGTGGTTTACTTGGTGAGGAGAATTCCTTTAGTGTTTAAGGAATTAGGGACTACAAATTAGGAAGTGATAAGTGACCATGTTCACCTGCAATTGGAGAAAAATAAATGTCACTAGCTATAAGAATAATGAAGTCATGTCAGAGTACCAAACACATGGGCGCATGAATTGCAATCATATGGAGTAGTAGTAGGTGTATCCACAGTGTAGCAGAGGTCAAGACAGCTAGCAAGATGAAGGAAATTATTATATTTTGAACCCCATGGTGACAGATGTGGACAAAGGAATTTTTCAAGATTGGTAGGGACATAGTCTAGCAAGACTATGGTCTTCCTATGAAGATCAACCTTGAGTGTAACAAAATAAGGAACTGTGGTCTCTTGATAGAACCCGTCGGAATTGCAACATACGGAAATGAGCCTGCAATCATGATTGCCGCCTCCAATGCTAGCGACATGGCAAGCACTTTTCAAAGCCTTGCCCAATTCACTAAGGCTAGGATGGCACCAACAACTAGGGGACCTACAAAGACAACAATGAACACCAAACGAAGGACCAAAATGGAAATACAGATTCACTTGCAGCTAGCAATTGCGGTGGCTATCATGGATGCAGGCTCTTCAATAGTAGGTGCCACCAAAGACCTAAGAATCCCTGCATCAGCCTTTAAAGACTACATCTACGACATAATAGTGAAACAAAAAAAGGCAAAAAGGGATCCTCATTGTGGAGGAAGAATTTGGACTTGTCAAGTGGATGATGGAAATGCAAGATCATGCACATCCCATTTGCATCTTAGAGCTGAGGAGGAAGGTTGTACAGATTATTCAAAAATAGTGGACACCCTCCAAGGATGGCATCCTTGGATGTAGATGGCTGCGATGGTTTCAAAGTTCTCAATAAGAGTTGACATTGAAATCTCTACAAAGCTTAGAAGAGGGGCATGCCAAGAGATTAAATCCCAATAGTGTAGCATCATTGTACAAGAACCTGCAAAGAACACAACAACTATTTGCTATCTCACATTTAGAATGCTAACAAAACAAAGTCATTCCAAAGAGTAAGGAGCGGGGTAAAGAGCGGGTAAGGAGCACTTAGCAATCCTTTCATGTATGAATGCAATAGGTCATTACATCCCAAACTTCTATATTTCAAAGGTAAATGAAAGCTTAGAATTACATTGCTAAATGTGAATTCCAATCTTGCATGGCAATGCAACCAAATGGTTAGATGATTGCATTCTTATTTGTGCTTGGATCTCACATTTTATCACTATTGTCAAAGAGAGATCACTACAAAAAAACAACGAAAAATGTGACTGCGCAAATGACTACAAAACAGTCGCAGTGCAGTCGCAAAACGAAAGAATGACTCCGTGGCGCTGCAGTCATTTCGGACAAGTCATTTACAAGAATGACTGCAGGGGTATTATCATCTAACGAAGAGGGAACGGATGAGACTTTGGATGAGAAGAGGCTCCATTGAGTGAGATAAAGAAAGACAGCCTAAAGAAAGATGGTTTTCAACTACCATGTGGAAATGAAGGGCTTTTGTGGACTAGGTGGACAAGGATTTCACCCCTTATAAATCTGATGTGGACAAGGAAAGTGCAGTCCCGGTGAAGTCATTCTGGAGTTGCGTTCAACCCCTCTGAAATCTAGGATTATTTTCTACAATCTAGGACTACATTTTTAAAATCTAGAATTACATTTCAAAATCTAGGATTACATTTTTGAAATCTAGGATAATTTTCTGAAATTTAGGATAATTTTCTAAAATCTAGGATTATTTTCTGAAATCTAGGATTACATTTTAGAAATCTAGGATTATTTTCTGAAATCTACGATTATATTTTGAAATCTAGGAAATTTGAATATTATTTTTTGAAATCTTGGATTATTTCCTAAAATCTAAAAAATTTGAATATTATTTTCAAATTGTGGTGAAATGTGCAAAATGAGTGTAATGATAATTGTGCAATGATTAGTTATTCTATATTTGCATATGAATACATTCAAAATTCCATAGCAATATACCATACACAATATACAAATACACAATGCACCATATACAAATATACAATGCACAATACACCATATACAAATACATAATATACAATACACTTAATTTTGCATATGTGTTAAATGGCTTCTCAAGCCATTTAGTGTGTGAATATGAAGAGTTCAAATGACAAGCCTTTTATACAAGTGGGTAGTAGGAGACAAGACAAACCATGTGGGATTTGTAAAATGTTAATGTCATAGTAGTATAGTGACGTGGAAGTCATTACGTAGTCACTTTAGAGTAAATTACAGTCACAATATATGACAATAGTTTACTCAGTTTCGACTATGGCCTCCACAATGGAATTGATTTAGTTAAAATTGGAAGTTTAATTCCTAAAAATAGTCTCAATTTTTGAAGTAGAAAACAGGGAATGAGAGATGAAAAACATGGAATGAGAGAATGGAGGGGGGAGGCAGTCATGTACTAGTCATTGTGTAGTTACGTGACAGACTCGTTGCAGTCATAGTGTAGTTACAGGACAAACAAACTGCAGTCATATTGCACTCATGTTGCCTGCAATTGCAACCTTAGCGTCTTGTCCCTGTACTACGCTAGAAGAAAACCGTTTTTTTTTTATGTCTCAGCAAGAACACCTGATGTCTGTTGTTGAACATCGGATGTCTACTGTAATGTTTGAATGTTTACTTGGACATCTACATGTCCAAGTACAAACATGAACAATTTGGGGTAGAATTTCATTGATGTCGCGTTAGACATCCGAGGATTTTGCGAAAATGCGTGGCGTATTATTGCAGACGTCTTTGTTTCTGCGGACATGATGATCGACGTCAAGAATGTTTGAGTGGACGTTCGGAAACTCAGGAACTGCCACGTCAGCTACTCCAATTTCGTAAATCAGATTTGCAATATTGGAAACTGCTGCCCGAAGTAGAAAAAATTGAGAAGGGCAGCGTCCGGGCAGGGCGCCAGAAAAATATGGATAACGTGGCAGGTGACATGTATGTCATGTTGAAAACCAGCGGGAAATGCTGATGCGGTGTGCCTCGTCAGCTATGCTATGTCAGCGTCGCCATAAAACGCGATTTTCTCTGATGACGTCCAATAAAACGTCATTATGTTTTGTTGAGTGTCCAAAGGAACATGCAATGTGAGATCGTGTTGTCTATTTGGACATCTGAGATTCCATGGGTGTCCAGCGTGACATACGGAAGTTGTACTTGATGACAACTCAGACGGCAAAACATTTGAGTATTCTTTGAAAAGTTTGCTAATCGGTGTGCTTTGGAAGAGTTCACTGGGTAATTCCTATAGTCCCCAATGAATAAGATTGAAATCCGCATGGTACTACATTCATTCAAATTCTTGACCTGTTTCTATTCCACTACAGCTGTGCACCGCATGGGTGCAAGCACCCTTTTGAAGTGTACTTCTACAAGTTCTTCTCCAAGGTTTAGGTTTCTTTTGTGAATGTAGGCTTCTGCAAAATATTTCTCTTGTTCTCTCGTAAGAGATCTATGATCACGTATCATATAGAACTTGTACTTGCTACTCTGTCATCATCTAACAGGTTTTTCCTTTGCGTGTCCTACATTCAAAATACCTGGAACTGACGGAGCTAGCTCTTGATGGCCTTTTTTGAAGTTTGCTACCTTATTTGTTTACAACTTCCAACAGGATGCACGCTCCATGCTCTTTGATGTACACGTTATTGCGCCATGACATTGTCCAACAAACTTTGAGAAAGACACTTTCTCAAAGGTGAGAAGCACATTTCTTTTTCACGTTTTTCCTACATAAACAGTTTGCTTTACATCTTAAACGATCTTCTTTTTTTACATTTTCTTCTGTAAATATTTGAATGGGTTAGGTGAAAATTAGGTTTTCTTTTGACATTGGAAGAATAAAAAATGCAAAGCTGTGGTTTACGTCATCCGTGAATTTTGCCTTCACCTTCTCTTCCTGCTAGAACCCTTAATTTGGTTTACATCTTCAATGTAATTCTTTGGAAAATTTTTCTTTTTAAGATTCCAATGGGTAAGGTGAATTTCAGATTTTTCGTTTTCACACTCTAATTTTTTTTTTTTTTTTAATTTTGATTTTGGTGATACATGAATTTCTTTTCTCACTTTTATTTATTAACATTCATTGGTTTACATCTTCAAGGGGTTATTTTATCACATTTTTTTTTTCTCACCCTATTTTTTTCATGAAGGAACTTTGGTATGTATTAAAAGGGTACTTCTGTTTCATCTTTTTTTTTTAATATTATTACACACAGGTTTACATCTTCAAGGGTATTTCTTCATCACAATTTTTTGGGAATACAGATCCCAAAGGTTTTAGGTGAAAACAACCTTTCTTTTTTGCACAACATTTGTTTTTGAAAGACATTTTCGTTTAGGATTTAGGACACTTCTTTTTCACATTATTTTTTTCCCTACAGCACTTTTGCGAGATAGAAGAAAATAATGTTTTCTCTGATGCCTTGGACAGAACACCTGATGTTTGTAAATCGACATCCAATGTCTACTATGATATTTGTCTGGTCATTTTGACATTTCTATGTCTGTCAGACAAAGTTAATATTTTTAAATATATTTCTGTGGATGTTGCACCTGACGAACGCGAGTTCAAGGGTACTATTACATTTGATAGCAATCCTCTTGAACTAAGTGTGATTTCCTTCCCTATAAACCTCTGTATTGTCACATCTTTGAAGTTTGTGTTCAAATAAGTAATTTGCTACTTCATACACTCTATAGGTGTCATGAATTCCTCACAACGTACGGAATGCCTTCCAGTGCTTCATATCATCATGTGGTTAAGAGACATGCAAAAGTGGCATGGACCCTCCATGTATGCATTGTCATCTACCAGGGCAATTTATACTTCATGCAAGAAACCTTGTTCACATTTATGACGTGAGAAGCATGTCCGTGGACATCATTAGTCATGAGTGTCGTTGTCCTCAACTTACAAGACAATGTTGCTTCGAGCATCAAACATTGACATCGACAATGAAGAACCCCGTTACTAACATCCTACCGGCCGCAAGGATGTCCGTGGCCACTTCTAGCAAGCATGCGCATGCTAGAATTCATCGTCTGAACCAGCTATGTCGCCTAGCACGGCTCTGTAGTCCGTATCGTTCTCTACGAGATGCCGACGAGGGTCCATCTCTCGCACTTGTGGATGCAGGCCTGCGTAGTTGTTGTCGTTATGCAACTGAACTACGTCTGGTGTGTTCTGTGCTGCACCTACCACTCTTCGTTTTCCACGGACATCTATTCGGCATACCACCTTCCATCCACGTCGATGTGGATCATCGGAGAAGAATACTTGTTGGCAGTGCAGGGGAAAGGCAAATGAATCGGCGTGTACCTTCCCATCTAAGTGATTGAAGTTTGCCAAGCTGAAGCCATATCTATCGCGTTCAATGCTTGGAAATCGAGCACCACGTGTCCCACTCACCCAATCACACAAAAGCACTGTAACGCAATGGTTTCGATAGTCCAGAACCAATATTTCCTCTATGTACCCCACATAGTCTTGCGTGGCTTCCACTGGCCTTTCGTTGTGAAGACCCCAACGAAGTTGACGGGTGAAGCTTGATACCACACCTGAGTCGCGTGTGATAAGCCCCTGTTCAGAGCTGCGGACGCGGAAGTGCATACCATGACTATACATCTGACGATGACATGTTGCATGACGTTCGGGAGGTTGGGAGTACTGCATGACGTCATCTTCCACTACACGTCCGATACGTTCCGCTTCCTTGACGACAGTAGTCAACCACTCTGCAAAAGGGGCTATGTCGCTCAATTCGGGGGGGTACCTAACGGGCTGACGTGGATGAGAGTGCCTTGACTGTCGACGAAAAGCTTCGCGTGCCTCCCACCTTTGGCTCTTTTCTGCAATGTACTCCCTGCACCACAAGGAGAAAAAAAGTGGGCTTCTCACCAAAAAAATGTAGAACTTCTGCAGCAGACTATAGCTCACGTGCGTGCTAGGGTCCAGGAGCTCTATCTTCCTCATGTATGTCAAAGCAGCAAGGGCATGTACTTTGCAACAGATGTACATGCACAGACATACACTTCATGTCTTTGAAGGCATTATTCAGGTCATCGGATGACTTACTGCCGCCAAGCTTCTAAACACGGGGCATTGTCGATGACAAATGCATGAGCATGTGAACGCACTTCGTCCGACATTCGACGTTGCTGAGGTGCCCTACACCGTATCACCTCGTCATTCATGACTGGGTCTTCGTCTGGATCCCAGACGCGTTCTGCTGTCCCTTCATACTCTCTCATGTACTCTGTGCAGAAGCCCAATGTCTCTTCATTTCTGTATCCCTCTGCTATGCTTTCTTTCGGACGTGCATACGTCCGGACATAGTCCTTTAAAGTCTTCATATACCGCTCTATGGGATACATCCACCTACAATGCACAGGACCACAAACAAACAATTGTTCTACAAGGTGCACCGGCAGATGTGTCATGATATTCAAAAACGTCGTGGGGAACTCTTTCTCAATTAAGCATGTTGCCATGATGACGTCCTGCATGAGGTCGTCCTTGTCGGCCTCCCTTATGTCCTTCTCACATAATCTCTGGAAGACTCTGCTCATTTTTATAATTGCCAAACGCACTTCTTCATCCAGAATGTTCCGAACTGCCACCGGCAGAATCTGGGATGAAATCAACAGATACTTAAGTCAGTTATGAGTTGGATGGATTCTGATTCCACAGCAACGTACTTCTGAGTCTTGACACTGAAGGTAGAATTTACAGAGTCTATGCTGACGTATTACCTGTATATTCTCTGCTAGACATTTGATAAAGACATAATCTGTCTTGAAAAACATCGTAGACCCCATTACAATGTCCATGAAAACATAGCGTGTTTTCAGTTCTAGACACATAGCCATCCGCAAAGACATTTTGACGCTCTTCAAATGGACACAGGACGCACCGCAATTGAGGGAATTCAGTGCATTTGTGTGCAACAACAGGTGCTCCCACTTATTTGGAATTAATAAACCATGCTGGATGAGGTGACTTACTTGTTGCATGAGAACGTGGTAGTCGTGGGTCTTCATGTACTGCAATTTATCGTCCTTAAAGCGTTTGGAAATAGGACCCACATAGTTTGTTGGAGTGCGTATATTGGACACTATATCCATGAACTCGTTGCGTTTCGTTGTTGTCATGACGTATGGTGCGTGCAGCATATAGTAATCATCTTGTCGACGTCGTGGATCTTGCAGCCATTGCTCCTCACGAATTCCGAGGTCTTGTGCATCAACGCGGCTTCCAGGGTTATCATTCACAGCCAACAACGTTTTTATTATGTTTTCGCACAAATTCTTCTCGCAGTGCATCACGTCCAGTATGTGGCGTTCCAATAGGAACTGCATCACAGACATGAGTACTATGAAAAGTGTGCCATGTACGTCCACATACACGCACATCACAAAGTTTCACTATCAATGGCTACGTGAATAGACGTACTGAGTGTTACGTTCTGGTATAACAGAAACGTCTGCAAATACAAGGTCATGTTGACGGAAATGTCATTCTCAATAAGTTCAACGGAGACGTGACGTCCATATTGTCAATGCACATTACACTTAGATGTCTGTGTAGACAGCGGAAAATCAAGAAACAAAATGATGTGATCCTTTTGCAGGCCAGAAATGGTACATGTAACGCTACTGACCTGCCAATATGATAGTTCGTATAGAGCACTCAGTTGTTTCACCCCGGTGACATGCACGGGGTCATCCTTAGCATCTTCCTTTCCACCCAATTCCAAATACGATTGCCGCCAAGCTGCGTAACGAATGACATCTTGCCCGGTCTTGGGAGCTGGTCTAAAACGATTTTCTGTTTGCCCATTGAATCGACGATTTCGGCGATATGGGTGGTGCCGATTCAAGTACCTGCGTATCCCACCGTATACAATTTTGGACCCTCTCGTGGTCCAATTTGCACGAACGTCGCCCGTCTTTGCCATTCTAGCTTCTGTGGCAGGGCCATAGCAAGGACACCCCTTGTACCCCTTGCAACATAGACCTGAGATGAGACCGTATGCAGGGAAGTCAGAAATAGTCCACAAAAGCAACCCTCGCACTCGGAATTGTCGAGAGCCTTCTGGTTGGGAGAAGTCATGCGCTACCACACCCTCCCATAGCGCATGCAACTCACGCAGCAGTGGTCGTAGAAACACATTGATGTTCTTCGAAGTTGGAGACTGCTTCCCGGAAATCAACAGAGTCAATGACACGAAGAACTTCTTTGTTACAAACCACGGCTCAAAATTATAAACCAAAATGAGCACAGGCCATGTAGACCAATTCGTGTTGCTCAATTTGAAAGGATTTACACCATCCAATGCTAGTGCTAGACGCAGGTTCCTGTTATCAGCACCAAAGTAGTCAAAAACAACGTCGCTGTCGACATGCTTCCATGCAGGGCTGTCCACCACCGAGCGCATGATGCCTTCATTGCTGACGTGCTTTGTCCATCCGGTTAGCATCTGAGCTAGCTCCGAAGACCGGAACATGCGTCGCACCCTAGGTATGAGCGGGAAATGCCGAATGACCTTTGCTGGTATGGAATTGCTTCCCTCCAGCCATCGTGACTTCCCACATATGGGACAAGACCTCAAGTCCGCATAACCCTCCTCATACAACACGCATCCACTTGGACAAGCGTGGATACTGTTGTATTCTAACCCAAGTTGCCTAATCATTTTCCTGGCCTCGTAATGACTAGGTGGCAACTTGTTCGCCTTCGGAAGCAAGTCAGATGACAAATACTGAAACAGCTCGTTCGTAAACTTGTTGCTCACCCGGAAAACTATGCACATGTTCATGATAATGATTGTGGCAGACAAAATACTTGAGGGTGCTCCCTCATATAATGGTGTTGTCGCGTGCTGATACAAATGTTGCATGTCCTCAACAGACTCGGTCTCAGTGTTGACGTCTTCATTGTCCAAGCCAGTCGGATCCGCCATGGTCTCTGCATGCAGTATGTCGCTGCGGTCTAATGCCTCCATGACTTGCCTCCGGACATCATGTTGTGCATCCATCGGAGCGTCGTCAACATCCTGCGCGCCATCTGCGTCATCAGCAGCATTTGCAAGTTCCAAGGCAACACCGTCAGCAACAGTGGCTCCGTATAAGGCGTTGGTGTTAGCGTCTAACCAAACGTCATCGTGGAAAGGTTCATCTTCCACCCACATGCCATTAGCAGGATATCCATCTGGAGGATCCCCACCTATCATAGACTTCGTAAGAAATTTGGCTCTACCAAAGTGGGCATGGTGCTTCCTGATGACAGGAATGGTGCGTCGTCCCCATCCATGGCATCTTTCACAAGGACATGGAAAGCGACGTATTTGCAACTCCGTTGCTACCCGGAGCTCCCTCTGTAGGATGAGGTCCCTAAGTGGTATGTGGCGAAGTACGCGTCCATCTGCGTCCCTACGGATTCGGGCCCCTCCATTCTGTGATGTGGAAGCCATGGAAATGTTCAACGCCCCGTATATTAGAAGCAGTACATGTTCTCCAACCAGTATATGACATGCCCTTCTCTTTATGTATTGGCCCTGCAACATAGCACGTTATGTCTATTAGCATTGGATGCTCTACAACTCCACAAAGATGAATAATGCAAGGTTTGCAAACGTAGACTTTCCTAGTAATGCATCTCCACATTCCAATCATTGGAACTTTTGCACATGAACCCAGGTAACTGCCCTCCTCTATGGACTTAGAGTGAAATTTTTGCATTACTGATGACGGTGGATAGAATTTGAAGGCTAATTCTGTGTAGTGACTAACATCTATGTTCCTCGCGTCTATCACACTGTCACTTTGTACATCCTTTTGGACAACAAGATGTCTATGCGGACAACAGAATGTTGGAACATACAGCACATTTTACTTCCTTGACGTCACCACCGACTTTGATGTACCGTGGGATTTACCATTGAACTGACTGAATCGTTGCTTACCTCCCGTGGAATTGAGTGCAATTAGCAGCTCCCATAGAAAGCCTGCATCATGGGCAAGATACGCAATGAGTCCTTTGTAGAGATTTTTCCCCATGCAAAATTCAATAATTCAAACAGTTGAATGACATCTTCTTCATAGATCAAACTTACAATGAGAACGTCCTTGTGGATGACGTGAATCGCGAGAAACATGAGCTACTAATTGTATCGCATAACATGCACACTTTTGGAAACATGAGAAATTGCACTGAAGCTGAACTAAGGGTACTGAAATTAAAATAGAAGCAGAAAGGGGTGTCCTAGATTCGGACGGGGGAATTATTCCAAAAATGAACGACAGCGCCTGACATAGACCCATTATTTTCGGGTCCTCCAAATCCTGCTTCTAGGTCCTACTATTGGATCCTAACAAGAGTTATAATGACTCCAACTTGCGTGGAAAACAGTAGTAGCAAAACATGAAGTCCACTTAGTCTTCCACGTATTTTTTTAAATTAGTGGACACGTGGCCGGACTCAAACGTATGTCTGATGTAACGTTCGTGTACAAAGCTCTCAAGCCACTACAGGCATCAGAACAAGTTGGTTTGTATTAGACGTAGAGGCGAGAGGTATACGACGATGCTTCTGCTAACGTTTGCGAAGTCAGAAGTTATTGTAAAGGACATATTTTCTGGACGTGACGATGTTTACAAGAACATCACTATGTTCGGACGAATGTCTTGGGAGACATCTGAGAGCCTTTGTTGTGGAGTTTTTTTCTGGCTGCACTTTCCATAGAGAACAAGGAAAGCGGGCGTAGAGTGCTCTTGATTACTCATCTTCCTGAAACCCTAACACTCGCATGCGTTTGTCCTCTGCGGGGCTTTCGCTGTGAAAATGTCAGCACTTTCATTCTTTGTAACCTTTTGGAAATGCTACTTCGTTCAGTCGTGCAACAAGTGAATAGTGTTCCGCTTGTTGCAACAGAGGCAATGGGACAAGCAAACAAGAATTCTGAAAGCCACCGTGCAGCCACAAGCCTATTCGAGAATTTCATAGACGGCATTGTTGCTGCCTCCTCCATGGACGGAGTGGATGAAGCGCGCGTCCGTACTCAAAGTCTGCGCAGCGGCGAGCAGCAACAAGGCATCGATGGAGTGATGGCGCCAATTGCCGAACGTGAGGTGCAAAAGGGTAAGTCCAGCAAGGTTAGGGAAGAGGCAGTAGGACGCACCTCCCCTGTGCAGACGTTCAATTTCTTTCCGTCTTCCTCACACTCCAGTTTCCCGAGCTCGTGGTTGCCCTTTCCCTGCAACGGAGGACAGCACAAGGAGCGTAGAGGCATCCCGCTAGGGTTTCCCCGTCTTCGTGACCATGCGGCCCCTGCCTGCAATGTTTGTCTCCAATGCGACTGGAATCTTCAGTGGGCGGGATTTTGATTATCGGCCCCCTGCCTGCCAATGTTTGCCTCCAATGCGTAAGGAACCAGAACCAGAACCAGTGGGCTGGATTTTGATTTTCGGCCCTCTGCGCGTCTCCAATGAGCCTTGACAGGGTCGTCGTGGGGCGCCCTGTAGCCCTGCAGGTGTGCCTTGTTGCAAAGAGGGTGCCCGCCGTCACAGTGGGAGGGATTTTGATTTTTGGGGTCTGCGCGTCTCCGCTGCGCCCTGTAGCCCTGCAGGTGTGCCTTGTCGCGAAGAGGGTGCCCGCCGTCACAGTGGGAGGGATTTTGATTTTGGGGGTCTGCGCGATTCACACACTTCCTTCGGAGGGTCGTCGTGGGGCGCCCTCTAGCCCTCCAGGACTGTTCTCACGAAGAGGATGCTTGCCGTTGCTGCCGACGTCGCCTTGGCAAGATCTGTTTTTTTGAATTTTTGCAAGTAATTGCAATGGTTGTTGAGCCAATAAATTTCCTTCATCGTAGGTAGGCGGCGACGGAGACGTCGAGTCTTCATCCAACCGCATCCGTCCAGGAAGTGCCACCCTCGCTGTGGGTGTCAACAGGAACACACGGCGTTGGTTTTTTCAATCACCACCCTCCTTGGGCATTGTCTGTGGAGCTGCTTGCCCTCACCGCTTTGCTGTAGTGTCCTTCAGTACGTCCACTTCGTGTAATTGCGGTCCTCAATCGCATGTTTTTTGAACGATTGTTTGTTGCTATTGTTGTGCTAGGTGGGCTTCGCTGCATTGGCAGGCGGAGGATTTGCGGTGGCCACTACGGCGCCTCAAGCAGCAGCGGCAGCAGGTGGGGACTGCTTTCATCCAGGTGCGCGGTTTTCGTATAGGGGAAGCACGCAGTCAGAGAAGCAACCGTCTTTCCAGTGGCGCTTCCTGACGTTCCAATTTCTGGACGGCTTCCTCGACGTTGTAGTTGTATTTGTGGATGCAGGGTCTTCGCGGTCTCTCTCATTAGTGTAGTGGTGCGTAGTAGGATTGTTTGTCTTGTAACGGATTGCATCATACGGGCTGAATTCTAGTCCTCACGTACGGCGTGATGTCCATTTGGACATCAGCGTGCAGTACAAGACGTCACGCCCGCAAAGGAGTTCTGCAAAGTGACCATCCTACCAACCGTGACCGTGACGATGCCTTCATCTTCTGTATCTTCGCTGTAGCAGTAGTGTGAGCGATTCACACGCCATTGATGTTGGAAGAAGTCACCCTTCCGCTTCTTATTCCGCAACTTGTTGTGGTAAACAAACTGAGATAGGAAATGGAAGCACGAAATGGCCTCTGACTCTTTGAATCCTTACTATTACTCTCGACTTTGCTGTGTCGAGGGTTGTGACGGGAGAATGTTTTGTTTTACCAGAACCTTGCACCGGGCACTCCGTGATGTTCGATTGGACGTGTTTGTGTTTATTGCATACGTATTCCACCGCACTTATATGTTTTGTGCGACGTCTGCGCAGGGGACGTTGCGCCCCGAACTGCCTGGCACCGGAGTCAGACACTGTGTCTTCACGGACATCAGAATGTCTCGTCGGACATTGATATGATAAAGAGTTAGAAGTCGTTATAAATGATAGCAACACTCATGTGTAGTTCAGGACGCCTTCAGTGTCGTTGACATATTTTTTGCTTGTGAGATTGTTTCCTTCTCCTGAAGAGGAACTTGTGATTGAAGTCCTTGGCATCTGAATCTTGGCGTTCTCGTGATGCAGGTCGCAGGGGAAGAGTTAAGGCGATCACCTTCAGCACCTGTGAAGATGTCTGGGAATCGGAAGAAACTGCCTATGAAACGGGCCTTGGAACCTCGGCAACGAGCGCGTGTGTCCCGTGAAGATTATCCCTCTGAAGCTGTAAAGCGAATGTGGGCCTCGGACGAGGTGCGCTCAAAGCGTGTCAACGACGATTGGCATGTGCAGGGTCGTCGAGGCGATAAAGTGAAGGCTGTAGCCGTGACTCCACCACCCAGGAAGCGCCGCAGTCGCCCGGCACGCGAAGAGGTTGAAGAAGAGGAGGAGGAGTTGGTGTCAACAGAGGGCTCCACTGATTCCGAACGCAGGTTCTACCTCGCGTCTATTCCTTGCTTTGTATAGTTGTTTGGCTTGTGAATTTGTAACTGAAGCTGATGTCCTCACGGACATCACGGAGCACATGTTGCGTGTCCACATTGACATCTCTTCTTAACACACTCTCCGACAACTGAGTCAGTTTATGCATCTTGGGATGTCTATGCAGACATCATAGTAAACAGGGGATACGTCTTTGTGGACGTCTAAGCAGACGTCTCACATCATTGAAAATACCCCACGCTGCTGACTTTCTGTGGATTGGGCTTGTGAAGTGCGAACTTAGAGCCAGATGCCCCTGATTCGGACGGGGAGGACACCGTTGTTCTCGAGATGGAGCCGACCCTGGTTCAGAAAACTAAGAAGCACGTGGTAAGCAAGGGGAAGGCCTGCCGACGGAAGCAACTCATCATGGTGGATAGACGTGGTGAACCGTATGGAAAGGAAGCTGATTACTTGGAAGACGATGTGAAGGCCTTCACGAGGGGCTTGAATCCCGCGTATGGCTGGGCTGACCAACCCATGGAAGCAAAACAACGCTTCTTCGATTGTGTGTATGCAGGTGCAGACCGCACTTGTCTTCGTGGGTATTGTGTATATGAATTTTATAGCAGTGTCTGCGTAAGCAAATTGTAGTCCTCCTAATTTCAGTTTGTAGGCTTCCTCATTTCAACTGTTAGTTTCACTATTGAAATTTGTGAGGCGTGGCTATATTGGTTGTTTGTGCAGATTGGGAGGTCGGAGGTGAGCAAACTGAGATCAATGCAACTTGGTTTCCCAAACTCGTGACAAAGCAACTAATCAACATGCGCCATGCATTAGTCAAGCTGATTAACGGAGGACAACCTAAGCCCCTCGATGTGGATGCCGAAGTTTGGTCCATTCTTGTAGCGAGGAGCAAAACGGAGAAAGCAAAGGCCAAGTCCGCGAAGATGCGTGCCATTTCTTTGTCGAGGGGCAATAAAGAAGCTCAGATGCGGGCCATCGAGAAGACCATGATAGCTGAATTGGTGCGAATTAAATCTCCTAATCTACCGCATGTCAATGAAGTTATGGACATCTCTGTATTACCAAGGATGTCTGTGCATGCTTAGCTCATGTCTGTTAGGATGTCTAGTAAGACATCGTGCATCAAAGTCAGTCTACCGGTGACCACCTCTCTGAATGCAGGGTCCATCATCCATAACTCATTTTTTCTAACTTCTTGGCTGCAGACCCTGAAGCTCAAACGCATTCCGTTCGAGCCCGAAATTGCAGAAGCAACGGCCAAAGAGTATGCCCACCGTCAGTCGGAGACGAATAAGCCCCACTCGGACTACGGGCCGGACTTGGAGGAGTTCCGTGCAACAACTTCCGAGCTTGGAGGACGTCTTGCTAAATTGGAGGACATGGTGTCCGCGCTGGTTCGTTCTCTTCAACAGAAGTCCCCGCCGCCAGCGATTCCTGTACCTTCAGCTAATGGTGCTGTAGTTGTGGTTGCCGACACAACGCACGGCGTTGAGGAAGACATGCAGCCCGCAAAGGACGCAGCAACGAATACTGTGGAAGACGTTGACACCAATGCGGCTCGGGCACTTGATGCCGGCGAAGACACCATTGACAGCGCTGAGGCCGACGTTGACTACCTTGTCGACAACATCTCTGACGTCGCTGCAGACAATGGCGTTGACAAGAACTGCACGGAGGACATCCAAGTAGACGTTACTGAGGACACCGAAACACCTACGCCGAGTCCGGTAGTCCAAAGTGCACCGCGTGACGCAGCTCAGCCGGGGGGAAGTTCAGAAGACCCTTATATGCTACCTATGGCAGAAGTCGCAGCACCTGCATAGCCTCTTCTATGTGTGTCGGAGGACACGTCCAAGCAGGTTCTATCCACTTCATGCATGCGTGGCTTGTAAGCAAAACTGGGTTGCACGCTTGCCCTGAATTCATATTATGGGTGACATTTTGATGGTAGATTGTTGATGAGAGAGCATGCTATTGTGACCATCATGTCCTACTATGGAAGTAGTCTTATTTGGGGATTGCAGGGTGGGCAGCTCCGATCTTCTACCTCGACGACACGCCCTACCCGCGCTCTGACTAGAAGCGCACAAGCACCCCCGCCGACCAAGTTTGTTCCTCCTACACGAGCCCAAACAACAGCAAAGGGTGGAAAAGGCAGCCCTTCGAAGCTTGCAAATCAAACGAAGAAAGGGGAAGCACCTCGAAAGAAATGAAGCCGGGAGGTGATGTTCTTACTTTGGCCATATGCTTGAATTTGTTTATGTTATATTTTGTGCTTGACCGTAGGCTTCCTAAATCGCAGACATTCAGAACCGCATGATCTCTTGCAGGACAACATTTGGATTTCATCGGACATTGTTCGGGACGCGGTGGTCAGCGCTTGACGATGCAACGCACATCCCAGCTGGCTTGTAGGTGTTCATCACAGGGGTCAATGGAGAAGGTCAAGTGCTAGTGCATGTTTAGGATTTACACTCTGTTGATGCACCCTTATAGCTAGTACATCAGTTGTAGCAGGAGGCCCTCGCAGTCCTGATGTTGTGATGCTTTGGATTCTTTGAATACAGTGTTTCTATTCCACTTAGTTGTCTTGCCGTTATTAACATAAGGGGGATTTGGAACTCTGTTAGTATTGGTTTCCTAATGCAGACTTCATGAATTGGAACTAGGTACAACTCAGGCTTTTAAACTTCAGTCACACTTCATAATTGAAATGCCTGTCCTTGCATTGAAGTCCCTCTCTTGTTGAAGACGCAGCCATTGTCATGAGTTTGTCGATCGTGAAATACCGCATGCCTGTCACTGTGTCAAACCAGACGTCAACAATGACCTGAGTCTACTTCATGCATGACATCACGTAAAACGTAGGATGTCCATACCATCACAGTTGAAGAGAAAAACCGCAGAAGTTTATAATATCGACAGCGCGTACCAAGCACGTGACGTCTGAGTGCACATGAAGACCCTCTGCATTTATCGTTGTGTCGGACACGGGCACGCCTACTGGTACACGAGCATTGAACAAAATTTTGCCATGTGAGGACGTCAATATGTCCACCGACGACGTCAAATGCATAGCATTCTTGTTCTCAGTGTGACATACAATGTCCTCAATGTGACGCTGTGATGTTAGCGCCTACATTCACTACTGCCGAATTTACAAAATCGACAACAATACATGCTAGAAATGAATGCCTAATGTTACACAGAGATGTCAGAGTGGACATCCATACGAACCTGCTAATGTATGTGTAGACGTGTCGTAGACCAAAATGTGAGGATTGGCCTAATTACCTAGAAAGTGGGAGGAACAAGTTAGTATTGATACATTTTTTTTAGTTCATAAAGGTATAAACCAAGAATCTTAGTATTATTAACGCCCCCTTATAGTAGGTGTAATATCAAATAGATAATAGAGCTAAGAGGGAGTTTCCTAGAAACCGGAACCGGAAGAGGATCGAGTAGACAACTCGGAAGTCTGTGGAAGATCCAGGATCTGGTACAGGAAACTTAGCGGAAGATACCCGAGGACCTATCGTTGGCCAACGGTGCCATTCTAGAGTCCAACGGATCTACCGGAAAACATGGCCAACCGTTGAACAGCCGGAACTTTCCGGGATTTCCGCGTGGAACGGCTAGTTTAAACGGCTGGGAAGAGAACAAGGAAAAAAGACCCCAAGGCTGGAAATCCTCATTCACAGTTTCTATCTTCTCTGGTCTGTGTGTTTTTGGAGTACGAATAGCAAGTTGTTTGCAAGTGAAGAAGTTTGGAGGAACTCGCTTCTTCTTTCCGGATCCGCAAGAGAGGGAAAGTCTGAGAGAGGATATAGGACGTCCACGATTTGAGGGTCTGGGTGAGGATTTTTGCTTGAGGAACTTTGCTGCTACGTCGAGGAGCGATGGTAAAGGCGAAAGGTAGCGGGTCTGCTCCGATCAAGACTAAGACCGTGAGTCCGGTCATTCCTAGAAACGAAGAGGGTCGGAGGCATCTCGAAGAGGATCTGGGGCAACTAGGATGTGCTGGTTTCCTGATTCGACCTTGGAGTCTGAAGGACGAGGGTATGATCAAGGAGTTAATCGAGGATAAACAGTCGAATGAGTGGATCCGAACTGCTCGAGCACTTCCGAGCAAGTGGACCCTCAAGCTGTGGAAGAAAGTTTACGACTTTCCGCGTGAGGGCGAGGGGATGGCATCCCGGGTAGACAAGTTTGCTGAGGGTAAGTTTTCAAACCCTCCTCACTCCAAAGATGGCTACGCAGTAGCGGATTGCAAGAGCGAGAGGGTTATGAGGATGTTAGAATTCTTGGTTCCTATTCTGTATCCGGAGCGGCCAACCCGGATTACAGTAACATGGGCCAATACTATTTTGGGGGCTCTAAGTGGAGAGCGGAAAGTATTTTGGGGAACGATAGTGAGAGATTTAGTGTCAAAGATGGTTTCTTCTTTGAAAGGTAACAAGGCTACCTCTCTAGGTCCCTTTATCTTTCACCTCTATGAGTACTTAGGAACTCTGAAGGCTCATGAGAGGACGGCTTATAAGTCAGCAACTGTCCTCCTCAAGTTTAACATTACTCCACCGGAAAGTGAGGATAGGAAGAAGGATCAGGATGAAGAATCTGAGAGAACCTCATCCGAGAGAAAGAGATTCTCGTCCAAGAAGCTGAGGGAGGAAAAGAGAATCTCAGTCCCTGCCAGGAAGAAAGAACCCAGAGTGGAGAGGATAGACTCCCCGGAACCGGAAGTAGAGAGGAATGACCAGTTGAGGAGGATTATCGAGGATCTGGAGAGGATTCGAGAGGAGTTCAAGATGGAGCGAGGAACCCTCAAGAATGTTTGTGGTTTGTTAGGGGGAGTTGAGGTATCCGAGCTCGTAGAAAAGGTAGAGAGTTTGATCCGGTCTAAGGAGACCCAGAAATGGGAATCCCAAGTCAAGGATCTGATAGAGCGGAACCAGAATCTCCAGCGGAAGTTAGAGAGGAATGCAGAAGGAAGTAAAGAGAGGCGAAGGCTATCCTCAGAAGCTGAGACTACACTCCGAAAGATCCGGACCTTTGTGGATAATTCCGGGGATGTAGTAAACAAGGCCAAGCTGTTTGATGAGGAAATCTCAAAGGTCGGATCGGATGCAGTAGCCAAGACAGTACTGGTTCTAGGGGAGTACTCGGAAGCAATGGAGAAGACAATGTACGAAATCCGAGATGCTCTCCAAAAGGCGGATCCGGATTCCGGGAAGCAAAAAGAGGGAGCAACACCATCACGGGTGGAGTCACTTATGTCGCCTCCTTTGCCTAGGAAGCCGAAGGGGAAGACAAAGGAGGAAACGTCTTCTTTTAAAAAGGAGCCCAAGACCGAACCAATCAATGAAGAGGGATCCGAATCCACATCCAAGGAGCGATCCCGGAAGTTCCAGTCCGAGTCAACACCTCAGAGTAAAGGTGCCAAGCCTTCTCCATCAGCACCCAGTACGACCAAGAAGAAGTTTACGGCAAAGAGAGCCAGAGAAAAATCCCCTGTGAGTTCCCAATCAGAGGAGGATAAGTCCTCTAGCCATTCAGGGAAGCGGAAAGGTAAATCCGGATCCGGATCCGAGTTGGAATCACATCCAGACTCGGAATCAGAAGAGGATTCCGATACAGTTGCAGTTTCTCCTACGAGATTCAAAGGAAATTCTCCAGCAACATCCAAGGGGAAAACATCAGCCGAGGAGAAGCAGCCAATTCGGAGAGGATCAATCAAGCAGGAGGAACCTTCTCCGAAACGTGCTAGGAAGTAGTTAGGAAGTTACTTAGAAAGGATCTTAGGAAGTTAGAGGGAAACCAGAGTTGGAAGTAGGTAGAAAGCTACTTGTGAGGTGCTTTCCAAGAGGATGCACCTGGACTTCCTCTTTTCCGGGAATTTTGGATCTGAGATCCACTTTTTGCGGAAAGGGGAGGATGAGAGGAAAGTCAACGGTTAGTGGATAGGGAATGACACGTGTCATTCTCTGGTCCTGATTTTGGGATTTCTGGGGACCTTTAGGGTTTCCCTGCAGTTTGGTATTTAGGAGTTGGGAGTTAGTTCCAACTCCGGGCAGTTTGTACTCTTGATTTTCCTAATGTCAATTTTCTGTAAAGAAAGCTTGAGCTTCTACTCCGCGGGTTTCGTCTGCAAAGTCTGAGTTTCGTGTTGAGAGGAGGGGTGGTGTTTTGTCCACTACTAGTTCAAGTAACTTGATTTCAAGGAGTTGAAGAGGAGTTACCCCCGGATTCTGTCTGGATCCGGTTCTGAGAGTCTTTGAATTTGGTTTGTAAAACTATTGTGTACTAGGATAAATTCTGGTTGTTGAAGTTCCTTGGATGTCTTCTGAGCAGGATAGCCGTTCTTAGGTTGGGTAAATCTTCCGAGAGTGGAGGTGAGCGCTAACTAACGTCCGAGAGGTCCTGCTGAATCCGGAAGAGAGGAACAGGAAGATTGTCAGGATCCCCTAGTTATCAAAGTACCAGAATTCCGACCCTTAGAATTATGTCCGGATAAGTCTGTCGTTGTAGTAAGAGAGGAAGGTGGAGGTTTCCTGAGTGACCTACTGTTTCGGATTAATTCCCGGACCAGTTGTGAGGAAGAATCCGCATCCAGGCTTTGGTGTTTGTCTTGGGTTTGTTTTATGTTTCTTTTGAGTGAAACTTCAGTCACTATAATACATTGAAGGGTAGGATTTACGCTTCCTTCCTAAATTTAAGAGCGGAACCCTCCAGATAAGAGGTTAAACTTCTACTTTCAGTTACTAAAAGACCAGGGTACAGATCCGGATTCGGAAGAGGAACAGGGTTTGAACACTCCTTCCGGTTCCGCATCCGCATTCCAGGGAAATAAGTAGTTACTATAGACAAGGAGAGGCACAGGATGATGACACTCCTCCATGTCTACTGAGGTTGTATAAAATTATATAAGATAGAAGATACAGTAATTTTGGAGTAAGGGTGTCAAAGAGGGTGTTTCCAGGATTCCGTTCCGGATCCTCTTTGTCTTGGTTTGTGGTTCCGGATCCCATTCCGGTAATTTTGAGGAAACTACGAGTTAAAGTCCTTTGGGAACGATACACGGGTCATCTTGGGTGTTTTGTCGTTTAAAACACCTAAAGGTAGGATTTGTGCTTCCTTGTGCTACGACAAGACGTCAAGACCAACATCCTATGTTACCCTGAAGATGTTATAAATGGTTTGTAAACACCTGCAGAAAACCTATCCAAAATGCCATGTCAGCCCACCGTCCCGCCACGTCCCCCTATGACTTGCCACATCGACCTGCCACATCAGAAATTTTTCATCCGCGGCCCGGATGAGACTGTAGTCCCACGTGGCCTATGTTGCCCGCGTTACGTTCACGTGGCGACTTCGTGGCAGCCACATGGCTTCCTCTTGTCGCCTGCAAACTTGGCTGAAATTTGACATCACGTCGGTGGACATGGCGATGTCTGGCGTCTTTTTTGATGTCCATCTGAACATGCCTTTGGCGTATGTAATTTGATCTCTACGTTGACATCACTTGACATCATATTGAACATCCCAATGTCTAAATTCGCAAATCAACACAGACACGGTTTTCTTTTAGTGTTGGGTAATCAGAGGGTCATGTTCACTTCTTTTCATTCACGCTCTATTGAATTGCCACAAGTTCTGGCCTCAACAACTTTAAACATTTCCCTATACCTTGTACTCTAATGCAAACCCTAAACCTAACAGTAAGCCGATATGGAAGCGCCTTAAACACTGATGACGCTATCCATAGCATGATTTCCTCAAAATGATTCCGTACAGCATGTGTCCAAGTCACGGCAGCCCAATGGAATGAACGCAATTATTTCATTCTCCAACAAATGTTCAATTTCTAAAACATGTGCAATAAGGCTTGTACACCTTGCTCTCCTAAAATTAATTCATTTAAGGTACCCTAGCACTACATCTTAGCTGACTTGCATTCATTTAGACATTCCTAAATCCCAATATTCTAAAAGATGCCCCTATTGCATGCCTCTTTGTATTTTGTTAGAAAACCCACTGCAGTCATACTATAGTGACATACTCGAAACTGTCCTCACCCTATCTTTCCTGTACCACGAGGACCCATCTTTTTCTTTATCCATTAGTAAAAGAAAACGCCAATTGAGTGACTCCTCCTAGCGCTGCAGTCATTTTGTAGTCACTTTGCAGTGACTTTGAAGTCATCTACAGTCGCAAAAATTGAAACTACACAACTCAGCCATGACTTTGCCTCCTGCAGTCGCGTTCCAATTCGCCACATCACTGCATTGTCGCCCCTGTAAACGGAATGCTGTGGATGAAGACTTCAGCGCGTTCACTGTTCATCCGGTAGTCACAGTCACGACTGCAGAATGACTCCAGCGCTTTGGATCTTAGCCCGCTGGTGCAATTAGAGAGGTCAAGTGGCGTTCTAGTCGCAAAATCAACGCAGTCACGTTTTGCAGTCACATTTACGGCCGTTTTCTTGTAGTGGATATGAAATCTCACATGAAAATAGACACCTATTGCTTCTAGACGAACACATCACATCTGGCACTTGAAGTGGTCCAAAAGGCTAAATCATAAGGCCTTGTCATTATCAAATTATTTGCCTAGTCACTCAAACTACAAATTACAACCACTCAATGTTAGTATTTTCAAACCGTTCAAAGTAGCATTCCGAGTATAAAGAGATAAGTGGACTATCTATAAAAAACAAAGGAAGAGGTGCAAAGAAAGAAAAATTGTCAAAGTGGATGTCTATGGGATTGAAGAAGGAACTTATAGTAGCTAGAATCATGAAAGGATTTACTCCCACCAAAATTTGGCTACTTTGACCGACAGCCATGGACCCATATATGAAGCCTAGTGCACGCTATGTCGACCTTGTTGCAAAAGATGAAGGCAATGATATAGATCACAAGGAAGCAGTCCATGATGATGTAGAAGAGGAAGAAGACTACATCTCCAAAACATTGTCTGCAAAAGACTACAACCCTAAAACACAACCTATAATGCTCCAATACTTCATTCAAGCATAATCCAATAACAAACTTCCTTCCTCAAATAGCACGGAGAGTAAAGAAGAGGTCACAACAAGCAAGACAAGTCAAATTAATACATTTTCATCATTTCGTCTAAATTAATATTCCAATATTTTGTTTCATTTTTTTTTAAAGTCTAATTTTTTTCTATTTAGATAAAAATCAATATATTTTAAAAAAAATTCATAAATGGATACTCATTTTTTTATTTAATAACTTATCTAAAAAAACTTAGATAATTGAAGTGAATTTATTTATTGTTATTTTAAAAATATATATATTGCTTCAATTTTTTATGAATTTGATTTGAAGTAAAGTTTGTTCCCCTTGCCTCAAGTTTAATGTCTTGAGCATAGACAAGTACAAAATGAAGAGCCCCTTATTGACTAATCAAAGTTCATTGTTATGACCTTTGAAGATTACATATCAATTGTGACGACCAAAGCAACAAAATAAGGTAGTTGTGGCTAGAAAGTGGGAGGAATGAAAGATCCAAGTGGAGAAACATGGAGATACAACACAAAGAAGGCACACAAAGAAGTTGAGAATCTCATGCAATGGATTCAAGCAGATCGCAAGAAGGTGGATTAGGAGTGAAAGTGAGTGAAGAAGCCAATGGAATATGCAGAAGAACTTTGACGTAAAATGCAAGAAGTACAAATGTGGCAATGAAGCAACTTTGAACATTGGAACAAGAGTAGACAAAGCAAGGTTTAGAAGCAAAGTTGAACAATGAATCCTTCCCTCCAACCTCCACCAACGGTGCAGGCAACAAACACTTTGATCACTATATGGTGGATAGGTAGCACGAAGAAAGGAAACCATGTGTGGCAATAGCAAACCACATGTGGCTATAGCAAGCCTTCCAATTGTTGGAATTCAATGTCCAACTCCAAGTTCTTTGAATACAATGAAGACTTCACTCAATCTCTATTTGAACAACCCCTACAAGCATGTATAGATTTATAGAAATTTTGCACTTTCAAAAATTTATGTGGACACATGCTTGCCACTGAAACCCTTCAATTGATGCCAATATTTTTTATTTGATCTTTTTACTTAACCATATTATTTTCAAGCTTCATCAATCGATTTTCATGCTCCAAACTCCTTAAACTGATGCTTATGGGTGCTCCTACCTTATTGTGTATTGGTACCAAGTTGGACTTCAGTAGACAGCGAAGACAGGATACATTTCAAGGACAGGAGACTTCAGGACCCATTCTCAGAATATACACCAAGAAATGCTTGAGATGTTTTCAATCTGCATTTCTTGGTGTATGTTTACCAATTTATGGCCTTATCGGATTCAAGATCAGTTTTCAAATTTCTCTTCTGAATCATGTCTACCGTATCTCAGTCTAAGTGCGAATAAGATAGGAACCTTTGCTTGGTAGTACCGAAGTTCTGAACTACAAGATTTTGTTCTGTTACTCAACTGCACATCTGTACAATGCGCATTAAAGGGACGACATCAAACAAACCCATCAGCTCCTCCAAAATTTTGCCCACTTGAGTGGGTGAACAAGCACAGGCTGTCTTAAACAATTTAGGTCACTTTCTACATACCTACTCCCAAACTAGTTTTCTTGTTGCAACACACATACCTGGTGCATTTCTCACCTGTAGAAAATTAAAAATCTTTACAGAACTAACATGTCAGTCACCGATCAGTGACAGAGCCTGCCCCTACCTGACAAGTGACGCAGCTAGTAATCAAGGCAGTGCATTCCTTTCCATCCTGCATCACAAAGTGTGCTTTGCCCAGAAACTCTCGTTTCGCAGCTCTTCCACCATGACACCATGCGTCCCACAATCGCTTCAAACCCTCTCTGCTCAGACCGTTCCCAGTCAAATTTAAGCACTGAAGCCCACGAGCCGCTCGAATCCTAACCACAAGCTCCTCAATCATATGATCATCCACTTTTGAATCCGAGACAGACGCCTCCCTTACTTCTGCTTTGTCGAAAGTGCAGAGAAAATCGTCGTCGAGTTGAGTAGTTTCGTTGAGCAAGTCTAAATGCCCGTCATGCAGGTCAAAAGCGGGAAGCTCAATCTGATGACGAGGAATTTCCTTCCCGTGCAGATTTGTGTTCTCAACAAAGACCTGTGCTTTCTGATCTGAAGGACATACAGTTGTGGGCTGCTCCATGTCACCTTCAACAGCAGAATGCAGTCGAAATTCTGGGCTCTTGAGGGCTGAATCGCTTTTGTGATTTTCTAGGTCTGTCGAATCAGGATGAGGATCTCCAAAGGGCTGGTCTTCATTGAGAGCGGGATTCGAAGCTAATGGAACGTGCTCAGTTGCATGATAACCGATGCCCACATTTCTTGGAGGCTCAAGCTCTGGATCGACCGTCGCGGCTCGCAGTTCGGTGCCCTCAAGTTCGAAGTTTCCAGCCACGTGAAGTTCCCATAGAACGGAGTTTTCTGTTGATTCGAAAGTTGTTTAAATTAGTTGAGAATTAGAAATGTAGTATGTTAAGACTCAACTGAAAGTCAGTGGCAAAAGATCTTTCAGTTTCTCATAATAGTGTGTAGTGGATATATCTGAAGCAAACCCTCACCCCCAACTCCCCGTGAGAACAGTTGATTTGCCAGTTACAACTACCAAATTTCAGATTCCGAACATTCATATTTGAAAGATTTAGGTCAGGCTCTGGATGATAAAAAGGTCAAAACGAATTAACAGACTAACCTTGAAGAGACTGCAGAAGGTAGAGGACACCGCTCTGACCGATGCAGCAATTATTCAAACTAAGTGACTTCAATCGCCATCCTCCTTGACGAAGAGCAAGTGACAAAACTTCTGAGACCTGCAGGTACAGAAGAGTACATTCTTATAACCAAAGAACATTAAAAAGAAAATTCTTATAAGAAAAAGAAAGAAAGAAAGAAAATATAAGATAAGGAAAAAGTGGGTGCTTCTCTTCAGAGTTTTAAGGATAAACATAAAACGCATTAGAGTCAGACCTGTTCATTAAGCTGATTATTGCTCAGATTCAGTGTCGAAAGCCCATGAATAAATGCCATTTGCTGGCATACTTCTACAGCTGGTTCTCGACTCAATCCACATGAGGAAATGTCAATATTCAGGAGCTGAACATTGGTTCCCATCAAGGCCCTGCACATGACCTGTGCTCCATGCTGTAGACAAGCAAATTGAACTTTTAGAATAGTAAATGGGATCACAGATCGAAAGTCGCCTATGCGCACCACATGATTATTGAATAATAATGCTGGCAATATATTGAATAGAAAAAATGGCGCTTACATTTTGGACTTCGCATCCTGCCATGTTAAGAATAGAGAGACTTGAGGAGGATTTCATTAATAAAGTAGCTGCCAGCACACCCTTCTCGTCAAGCTCAATCCCGCGTAGGTCAAGTTCTGTGAAACTGAAATGCAATGAAAAGCTTATGAGTTCGCTTATACTTGTACAAAGCTCTATTCCTTGGGAATATATATGCATAACTTCAATTATTACACTAGTCATCTCCTTTGAAAATAACCACCAAGTCATGTCCACGTGCTCCTCGGACCATTCATGAGGATTTAATGAAATAAGATGTGTGTAATTACTCACCTGAGGTCACATCAAAGATAATAAGAGGTGTACCTTAGGAGTTCAGAAAGCTTTTGAACTAAAGTAGATAGGGCACTGCCTCCAATAGGGTTGTTGTGACCTGCATTTCAAGATAAATACACTTGACATAAATACACAAGAGCATCCACATTGTAATACTTGCCAGAACTTTGAAAGTTGACTGAGGTGTAATTGCAAATTCGAACATTCCTGGTAGTTTGGTAGATAAGGACACTGACGTAGAGCAAAAACTATCTCACCAATGCAGAGTTTCACAAGAGAGGACTCTGGCCGTAGAGAACTGCTAATCTGCTGTATTGAGCGCGTAGTAAGTCCACATCTCTCAATCTCCAAAGTTGCCAACGCTGCCGTACCAACATCGACAACTCATTAAACAGGACATTAAACAAAACAGGTGAGAACAGCGAAACAGTAATCTTGATGAAGTTCGCATTGAATAATTCCTGAAGCCAGAGTAACATTCAATGAAATAGTTTGAATAGCTGAGAATATTACCTTTACTCTGTGTCAGGATAGCCGCCAGGTTCCTTCCAGCTGCGTCTGTGAGGCGGTTACCCGATAGCTTGAGTACTTCCAAACGAGACAGAGTCACATGACATTTAGCAATCTACACAGGGAAAATACGAAGTTCATTAAGTGCGACAAGGACGTAGATACAAGACAGCAAGACTTTCAATATTCAGAAACAAGTGAAGACCCCAAAAAACTAATGCTGGAGAACATATCAGTAGATTTTGATACAATACGACGCATTTGGGATGATAGCATTCAGGATACCTCCCCTACAAGAGAACAGAAAGAACGCCTTAACAATCTGTCATTCCTGACAGAGGTGAAAAACGGTATAACCTACAAAATCTGTAGCAATGAGAGAGGTTACCTGCATGAGAGCACCTGCTCCCAACTGATTCATGTGAAGGTCTAAGGTAAGTCCTAAATTGCTCTGATTGGTGGCAGCTATCATCTCTTGTATTGCATTCATTGATGCATTACCTGTTTAAAATAGAAACTTAGAAGTCAAAAAGTGCGCAGATTGGGTGCGGCGAAGTACCAGAGTCTGCTTAAAGATTCATTGGAGCGTAAACATTCGCTTCAAAGAATTTTTTCTGATATCGATTAATAGTGAAGTCAAAAGAACGTCCCTGTCGTAAAGTTTATCATACTTTAGTGGAATAAGATCGACATGAGAAAAAAATGGTTATCGGTTGCTCAATACCTCAGAAACAGTATGAGGGCAAACCTTAAACTACGATAGAAACAAAGACCTGCGAAGAGTAACAAACGGTACTTACCAAGAAGATTATGAGACAAATCCAAAGAAGAAAGTGCATCATTCTCTTGCAAGGCATCTATCAAAGGCCTGACAGATACGTCTTGCAGGTCACAATTGGAGGCATCAACCTCCTCATAGGATCCCTGTAAGCAAGTTGGCTCTCAATTACTCAGTTTTTGAGAGAGATGTACAAATAATTTGCAAGTTTAGCATGGGATACATAGCCTCAAGAAATACAAGAGAAGTCGAATTGATGTACCTTGAGAAGCTTAAGCTTAAGAAAAAGTGCAGGGTTAACACAAGTACTGGCAGCAATACAGTGTGCCTCATACCGCTCCACAACAGGGATGGCCACCCAACCTGTATCCTCCCAATTCCTAAATTTCAGTTCCTCGAATGCTCTACAATAGCCCTTAATTCCTAATGACAGGCAGTCACATACATCTGCTTGGGTAAGCTTATTGCCCTCTCCTACATCGAAGTCAACCCCTAGCAAGTTGTTCAGGTTCGGCAATATTTTGCAGTGAAAAGACTGGACACATTCTAAATGAACTCCATGAAAAAATCTTCTTCTGGACCTGGGTCATAGAACAGACACACCTGGAACACAAAGGACTTGGAGTCTACCTTGAATTATAGCATCAACACTGTCGTCAGAGGTCAAATCGATCAAAACTTCCTCAATAATCTGAACTGGCTTAAGAATGCTGCCTTTGAACTCCAGCCTCTGCACCACGGGTTTTTTGGCTGTTCACATTACATATTCATCCAAATCAGTATAATAATCATTGGTTCATGCCGCCATTCCAGATTGTGGAGTAAACATGAAGCAGCATTAGAGTAGCAATTTTCTTTTTCATTTCTACAACAGAGGCCCAAAGGAGAAGTGAAGACAGGAATAATAACTCCACCAGTCTATGGCTATAGCAGACTTCCTGGGGCATCACCCATCCCAATATTATTCCAACCTCTGGCGCTTAACTTCAGAGTTGTCATGGGAAGTAGTGCACTAGCCTTAGATAAGACCATGTAACGTAAGCACATGTTGCACGTCTAAAGTAGATTTCGAAGTCTTTTGAAAATTCTTGAGCAAACCCAAGCAACAATTTCAGTAAATCTTAACATTTTATACTCAAGCTGAAGTAGCAGCCAACCTATCCAAATTCGTAACATCTGATTAGAATTACCTGTTGTGCTGTCGCATGTGTAGAGGCGAATAGTCTCCCTCATCAGCCACCCGATTGTTCTGTTTGCTTCAAGTTCAGAATGTCTGATGATCACCCGTAGAGACTGTCCATTGATGTTGACAGGGACAATTAAAGGTGCCTTGACAACACACAAAAGAATTGATCAGGACCCTGCTATACATTACAAACGAATAACAAGCCATATGCGGAGACAATCAAGATTTTCTAACCCAAAAACAAAACTCCTACAGTTCAAAGTCGAATTAAGAATAGAACAGCCATTGACATTACATGATACTCTGCACTACTACATAGGAACTCACCTGCGTCAAGCTAGGGGCTTGTGTGTCGCTGTCGTGTGAAGCAGCACCATCATGGTGACTCGAAGTAGATTTTCTTGCTTCGCCTCGAGACCCTGGGGAACCTCGAGCAGGATGACCACTTGCTAATATATTACCCATATCTCCAGCACCTTCGTTTCCACACCGTTCCTTCGGATCGTCAGGTAGTGATTCATCATTGAAATCTTCGTCTTTTCTACGAGAAGCTTTACCCGCATCCAATAATCTACCCAATGTCCAACTCCCATCCTCTTGCACATTACTTCGTTCAGGATTAGGTTGAACCACTCCACTACGTCGTGCTGAATTACTATTTCTAATCTTGTTATTGTTGAGAGAATTAGCATTCTCATGCTGAACATCCTTATCTTTCGTTAGTCTAGAATGCTTCGGGGGGGGTATTTTCTTGATGGCAGCAGCCTTGCATGATTTCAAAATGGATTCCAGTGGTTCATCATCATCGGAGCTGAGATTAAGGGTCTCACTGGTTGGTCTCTTGTTTTTTTGCCTACTTGGAGGATGTACCTTCGGTGTACTGGTGCTCTTGACACCTGATCGACTGGATTTTCTTTTAGGAGGACTAGGAAGTACAGCTCCAGCAGATTCTTCACTCTCTTCATCAGATACCACAATCCTCGATCGTTTTCGAATATCTGGTGGTTGTGATCTTCGTGCCACACCAGTGCGGTTTTTTGATATTTTTTCTGGGTCGACAATTCTAGTGCTACGTGCGATGTCCGGTGAAGGTGTCCAGGCATGCGGCAGCACTTCATCATCAACATCCATAACCTGGGTTTCAGTATCTTTTTCAGTTTCATCATCTGTCTCTGGGCATACATCGTCAGTGTCCTCTTCAATCTCAGGGTCTTCCTTGAACTGCTTAAGCTTATTAATCTTAGCTTCCACATTCCTGTAATGTGATCAACAAATCTCCCGGGGTCATGACATGTACTCCACATAATTGTGCAACAGATTGTGGAGTGACGACTTGCAGTCCAACAACTTCATTGGGAGACTTCAATTTTGAGATGCATAATTTGACCTACCATTCACCATGTAATTTCAATCAAATCACACAAGATTCAAGCACCCCATATTTATCACTAATATACAAATAAAGCAAGGAATCGAGCTGTCTTGATGACGTTAAGGCAGTGAACATTCCTGAAATGCATTTATCAAATAGTTAAAGCTTAGAGAGCCACCTAACCTTGCATCGCTGGTATTGTCGAAGCGAACAACATAGCAATAGTGCATGTTGTCCAGGGCTTTAATCTTAAGTTCAAGGTGATGCGAGCCTCCACTCTGTTTTATGATGCTGCCATTCAAGTCAAGAACAGTCAAAACATACAGTTTCTATAATGGGGCTGGAGATGCAGGCTCAAATTTTTAGAGGAATAAAACCAGCAGATTGACACTGCACGCTCCGAATGGATGTTTAAACTCTAAAATATAAATATACTTACTCATAAGCGCGTTTATACGCTTTCAAAGCACCCCTGTAATCACCAGAGGAATCCAAACTATTTCCGTAGTTGATTAAAGCGACAGCTTGCCCCTGCCACAGGAAAATCTCATTCGAAAGTACCATTACAATCAAAGCGCTAATGAAATTAAACACTGAGCACAGTTCGTGCACCGCCACAACAGTCACTTCAAATTTATAGATGCTGTTAGGTCTAAGTACTACATCAAGGCAGATAGGTCTAGTTCAGGCTACATGAAGGCAGATAGGTTCATACCATAGGCAGATAGGTCTAAGTACTACATGACGGCAGGCAAGTGTCCTGCTGATACATGGCTACAGTCAGGCAAGAAGCTACCCACCTCCTCATGATGCACGCGCTCGCAAACCTTGAAGCTTTTATGATGCCATTTCTTAGCCTTCTCATAGTTGCAAAGACTACTATAAGATTCACCAACAATATCCAATGCATCTCCCAACTTCTCTTGATCTCCAAGGGCGACCACTACTTTCTTTAATCTTTTAGCAAGTCTCAAGTGCTGTACAGGTCAGGGTGACGAGGAAAAAGTCACCGACAAAGATTACGTTATCATTGAGCTGCCATCGAGAGGAACCACCACTTGTAGTTTGCAGTAACAAGAAATTTGTAGTTTGTAGCGAAGACAACGGCTAGAGACAGTGTTACTTTACCAAATGACCACCAAACATGAGTATTGAAGGAAAAAATGATGAGGGGGCATAAAGATACAATTAGATACTAACAGAATTTTCTGATGCTTATCGCCTGGTTATATCAGGAGTACACGACACCATACTGCTTCACCAAGTATCCTTTCCTCAACCCGCTACAAAAGTGGGTAGAACGGAACAATACCTCTTCCCAATATTGTAGTTCATAGGCTTTTCCGATGATCTCCTTCAGAAATTTAAACTCTTGCAGACAGAGGTTTCTCTCTGAAGCTGTGCCCCGAGCTGCCTCCACAAGTCTTTGCATGTCCTTATGCTTTGCCAAATGCTCATTAAAAACTGCCAATTTAGGTATAGCTGCCTCTACAACTTCTTTGTTTGTCTCTACTGTTTTCATCAAGACGTCCTCGTCCTGCAATTTTCTAACAATCCCGAGCGCAAGGTTGTAGCAATTCATTGAATCTTCATAGTGACGCTGTTTGAAGTGAATATCGCCCAGATTGATCAAACCTTTGACCTCTCCCTGAGGGTGCGGAAGTGCTCGGCAAATCTCAATGTCTTTTAGTATATGGGTCATTGCTGGACTCCACTGGCGCTTCTCAGCATACAGACGCCCCAAGTTATGGTGCACTCGGGTCCTCGTTGCATCGTACTGCCCAACCTCTTCTTCGTCACAAATTCTAAGTCCACGATTCAACAATCTTCGAGCTTCCAAAGGTTCATCGGTGATCATCTTCAATGTACCGAGGTTGTTAAACGCATCAACTAGCTCAACTACAAAATTTGAGGAGCCTGGCACAGGATTGTCTTTCAATTTGTTAGCAAGCTCCATGGCCTTGCTTAAATATTCTTTTGCTTTTGGCAATGCCAGTACATCATCTTTCAACTCGAGCATGTCCATGTATGTGCGTCCTAGCTGAGTGTAAGCCCTTTGCTGCTCAACCAGATTATCTGCTTCCACAGCAAGATCCAAATGCCGTTCCTACCAGCCGTAATATAAGTTAGTCAAATCCTAATGACACTTGCACCCGGCATCACACGTTTTCAACTGTCCTTGAAATCGGTTGTGAGAAGTAAATGAATTCCTAGCCAATGGCCTAGCTTCCTACGGAGACGAGACAACAAAGAGACTTCATTTAACATACCCAAAGGATCAGATGCCGGCCATTTTATCACTTCCCTTGCTGTCAATGGTTTCATATGAATGATTCAGCTTAAGCATTTAGTCTAGTACAAAATAAATCGGCAAATTTTCTGCGATTGTGACAAACTCTTAGAAAAGAAGTTATGTCCAAGAAAAATTAGGACTCGAGAGGGATTATAAGAAATTGTTTCTAAAAAAAAAACATGTTCTAAACACCAGTGACTGAATTACGGCAACATCTCATTGTAAGCTAAACTGGAAAGTGGTAGGTCAAAACCGTACCTGGTAGTGCAGAGCTTCACTATAGTCTCCGAGGCGATGGTAAATCTCGCCAAGACACTGGCAAGTGGGCATCAAATTTAGAAGAGGGCTTTCGTCCTGTCGTTTCACAGAAATGTCGTAATCTAAACGAAACCAGGTTAGGGCGTCCACATAGTCGCCACGGTCTTTGAAAGCATGGCCAATTTGATTCGCCCAGCGAGCCTCCTCTTCGCGATCTCCATTTTCTTTGGCATTCTTGTAGCAAGCTTTCATGCCGTCGGGTCCATCCACCTTCCTGCCTTTCCTCGCCATGGCGCTCCACTTCACAAACAGAACCGCACTTGAGAAACCTTCACGATTCACACAAACGGTGGAAGAAGATACCCCTCATGCTCAAACCAGTGGACGTAGACGAAAGTTCACATTCTATCCTAATCACTACGAAATCCAATAAAGGTATCCAATTGTGACACACACCTACAATGCAACACCTTAAACAGTTGTGCATGAGTACATATTGAATTTGAGGATGTTCACCATGCTACATCAGAACTTTTGTGTCAGTTTCAGGTCATCTACCAACGAAACTATCAACGTTGAAAACTTTTTCATAGAGTATCCAAATAGAGATTCTTTGGTGCAATTGGAATCCCCTTGCAATCACTAGCAAGAATCAATCAAGATTAGGCCATTATAACAATAGGAACTATATTCCGCGCTTAAAGTGTCGCTTTGGGAGATGATACCTTAGCTTCCTCTCCAATGCAGAGAAAAAATTCCTTAAACTTCGTAATCGCGTCGATCACCAAACATTCCGTCGAAAATCAAACACCCGATCAATATCTCGCACAACCAAGGGCCACATACGACCAAGTCCAAATCGAGCATCACGAGCTAAGCCCCAAATTCACATCTTCGAATCTCGACTCAATTGTGAAATCTCAAAAAGTGAATGAGGCAGCCATTCCAATGCGAATGTGAGCACACCAACGGTGTCCAATCATTTGCAATTCTCTTCTTCTCTTCAAAACTCTCCCACCACAAGGGCCACAACCAACCAGCCAAAACAGAACTCCAAATCGAGCAACACAAACTAAACCCTAAATCCAAAACTTCGCCAATTCAGAGATCTCGTAGAGCGAAAGCAGCCATTCCTGAGCGTATGCAAGCACACCAAAGCTATCCATTACAATTATCTTCTGAGACTCTCTTTCCAGCGCATTGTTGCACAGCGCGAAACTCTAAGGCCTTAGTAGAACCGACAGATCACAGAATCGACAGTATTGGCACTCGAATTCAACGATGTAAGTCGTTCTGAGCACCTGCGAAGACTTCATGAATAGGTCTGATGAGATTTCGTGAAGCCAAATTCCGCGTTGCAATCAAGTCGGAATGAACATCATCCGTTCGCTAATTCACCGACGAGCGAGGAAGCTCCTGAGCTCACAAGTGGGGAGAGGTTTTGAATCCATCGCACCATTTAGCGCCACGGTTTGAAAAATGGCGGGTTGTGGCCTCGTGCGTGACACTTGGCGGAAAGACATTGGTGGAGACGTGCTCCCTGACGGCGGCAAGTTATTAGGGGTAGTCACAGCGCCTCCGAGTAGCAAATTTTCTTGGAGATTGAGATGTTGGTGAGGGAAAAGGGGAGCCAGTGGGGAGCTGTTGTGTGTGACATCCCCTTCTAGTGTGGGGAGCATTTCGCAAAGTTCATGGAAACAATGAAGGTGAAACCGGCAATCAAAAGGATTGCCAAATCAGCACAGGGGTGATAGTAGGGTTGCCAAGGAGATAAACTCCAGAGCATGAAGATCAAAGTTTGTCAGGAAAACGTACTACAATCTATTTCTTTGTCTCCGAAGCAGCATGAAGATCAAAGTTTGTCAGGAAAACGTACTACAATCTATTTCTTTGTCTCCGAAGCAGCATGAAGATCAAAGTTTGTCAGGAAAACGTACTACAATCTATTTCTTTGTCTCCGAAGCAGAATAATAGCACTTGCAAAACCTCTGAGGTTGAGTGATCTAGGAACAACAAAAAAACAGTTACAAAAAGCCACGTATCTAATCTCTAAGAAGCGGACAATTCTGAGAGGGGTTGTGACTATCCCTACTATAGAAGAGAACAAGTTGGGTGGCTCGGTGCAAATTGGAAAGTGCATTGTCGGGGTATTAACCTTTCTAGATTTTAAGATTCTCTTTTATGATAGAACCACCCATAGTCGACTACTTAAGCAATTCCATATATGTTCTAGAACATTAGAAGGCAATGTACTACCCTGTACAAAGATAGAAATGACAAGCATTGATAATTTTTCATCATTTTTTTCCTTAAATTCAAATTATTATAAATTTTGGAAGCAAAAGTTGTCCTCAATTCTTATCCTATATATAAAGTCTTCCAACTCCAATCATTCCATAATTACTTTCCCACTCACTACTACCTACTTTCTTGCTCACTACATTGGGACATCTGTCATGATTTTATAGTCGCAACCTTGCAAAGGAGAAAAAATCACATTCCAGACTTTGCTTAGAAATTTATATTAGCCTTGGTTGGAAATAGTTGCACCCTACAAGTTGGATATAGATGCTTGGTTGATAATGGGTGGTTCTACCATAATTTGGAAGATCAACATATCACATTAAAAAAAAATTGAATGTCATCTTTTACAAAATACAGGTATCTAAATTGCCAAACCTTTGAAACAGAACAAACATATATAGACATCATTGTTAAATATAAATGCTTCATTTCACTTTAGATTTTCCACTACAAATAAAAAGAATCATAGAATATCATAGTGAGCAAATAAAACAATTACAGTGATATGTTATCTACATTTAAGTAGCAAAAATCAATAACTACAAAAAACACTCTAAATGGGGTGGACCTTCAAGACTAACTACTTTAAATATTGTTTTCACCACTTCAAGACTAACTACTTGAAGACTCTATTTGTCACCCATGCTTTAAAAGTTTCAAAGAATCAAACAACATCATAAAGTGGATGATTTCATGTGGTTGTGAGTTGAAAAATCTCTCACAAGAAGATGCATTAGTTAAAATTGTAAACATAGCTTGCTTTAATTTGGTCATATAAAGATATCTTCTAGCATAATCTATGACTTTTTCCACAACCTTTTCCACAATTAAGCTCTAGATTTTGATAAAATATTATAAATTAGCTTTAAATAGGTCAAAAAATATAAAATTAATCAATCAAAAAATACAAGGGTTATGTCTAGATTATCTCCAAGAAAAATTCACTAAAGAAATGAGGAAGTCAATTTTTTGTGACCTTCTCTACACAAATTATTTATCGTCTAGAAGATGGACCTAGGACTATAAAACTAACTTCAAAATTATTGGCTCTATATTGGCATCTACTTTTCAAATTATATTAACCCCTAAATGCCCAAGGCATCATAATTGCGAGTCAACTAAAACTTGAAATTAAATAAAATCTTTACCAAATAATATTTTGGATATTATATTTTTTGGTGAATATGCTTTAAAGTCTTTTTTTAAGAATCAAAAATCCAATTCTAAAAAAAATTATAATTTTTCTATTGAAGATTTTGTGCAAGTGGAACTATTGCAAATCTTAATTTTTTAATGAAAAAGGCTTTTGGAATTGAACCTCAAATACAATTGATCTTGAGGAAATAATCACATTGAAAATTCAATTAAAAAGTTATAGAGTAGATTTTGATAAATTATAAATAGATTATAATTATACATATTATGTCCTTTAACCTCATATTTTTAATGACCTCAATTTTAGATTTGGCTTACAAAAATAGAAGATTAAAAGACTTCAAATCACTTTTGTAGTTTTAAACCCTTAAGGATCAAGCATTCAAATTTTAAACAACAATTGAATGTACACAATCATACCAAGCATACAAAAATGTATCTTTTCATCCATCTATTTTTTAAGATTCTTGTGTCAATTCTTTAATATGTGAATGATATAGATTTTGAAGACTTTGCTTTGCAAATATTCTACAATTCAAAGGATACCAATAGGTATGGCCTCAAAAAAAAGTAACTTTTTCAATTCAAAAAATATCCCTTCAAAAATGACTTAAATAAATAAAATAAAAATCTTCAAAAATCATTATGATTAGAAATTAACATTTTGAACTTAAAAAAAAAATTCTTGTTGAAAAATCATAAATATTCAATCTACAATTAATTTTAGAAGGAATTCTCATTTTTTGGCTCTAAATTTCATTGAAAAATACTGGATTGTGAACTAGTTGACCTAATCATATTGATATGATCTATGGATTATATTTTACAACTATTGTTTTAGAATCAATAAAAAATTCTTCTTCTAAGTTACATTTTATAATGCAATCATGTTTTCAATTTTAGAAATCTAGACTACCCTTGTCCGGTTGTCCCTGAGGAGTTAATACCCTCTTTGACTAAAAGATTAAAATCTTTCAATCATAAATAACCGTGTTGTGTTTTCTTTTCCCATGTAATCCATAAGACTTTTATTTGCAATTTTTTTATAATTGATAAAACTTATCCAAACTTGATCTTTTTGTTTAACTTTGAACAACAAAAAAGGCTTGAAGTGGGCATTAAGAGATTAATAAGATTTTTATTTTTATTTTATAAAATTGAAATTATAGGTCTATTGTAAGTTATAAAAAGTTAAAGTAGAATAGAAAGTAGACTAGGAAGCTTCATTTTATTAGCTTCCTCAAATTACTAGGAAAAAATTATAATTTATTTTGTCACTTTCTTTGCTACTTAGTTTAGGATGATTGGAAAGGAGAGTGAATGTGGATTATTATGATAACTCCATGATCTATCATTCATTTTTTGAGAGATTTGTAGATCTCTAAGATTTGACAATAGTAATTAAGTTTGATGCAGAGGATATGTCTAGCTAATAATCAACTTTATAAATGTTTCATCTATCTCTTTTATAAGGTAAAATGCCACACTCTTCTAGCTACACCTTGCAAGGGCCCCTAAAAAATAAGCTTTTTGAACCACTCAATAATCGAACTCCAAAAAATGCACTTTCTCAATTTGATCAAATTATACAAGTTTTTAACAAGAATTGATTGTAGTTGAAAGATTTTTTTGAAACATCACCAATGACAGTTTAAACATTTGGTATTTAAAGGACGTTTGATGAAGGATGGTTTACTCTCAACGATAGTTGTTTGGCTATGATCTCAAGCTCTGAATATTCTTAGCTTGGTTTATGCAATCTCCAAAGTTTTTAAAACTAGTTACATTCACTTCCTATTCTATTTGCTAACATGTCGATCCAATTCTTGTTCAAAATCGTTAGACTTGAGATGGTGGATCAAGTACATACACTGAGAGATACTATAGCTAATATATTCTTTATTGATCCGCGAATCTCTTCATGATCGAGCAGTGCCTAAATACTACAGCTATGGTTGAGGGATTCACAATGCTTGCAACTATGAACACAATTCAGTGACGACGGGCTATCTAAGACAACCTCCACATAAATCCGTCTGTCTGAATTGCGCAGCACAGCAACGAGCTCGATGACAGAATCTGAGTGCAATTTGTACATAGCTCGGAGGTGATGCTTGCGCGACTTCCCTGATTCTGGCAGATGCAGGCCTGGATACATTCTCGGGACTAATCTATATGCGAGACTAAGATATTGTAGGTTAAGTGCACAACAGATTAAGTAACTCATGTCTTGGCTATGACTGGCAAACATACATCCTGCGCAGTCACATCAGACTCACTGTATTCCAATTCAACTGCTCGTCTGCTCAGACTCCATGTATACCAAAATGCTGAGGCATATACTAAATCGGAACGGAAGAGATCGGAATCGGAGATCGATTTAGAGCTCCCCTTTCTTCATGAATTTCATTTTTAGAGCTCCGAAATCGGGATTGTACCGCTGTAGCAATACTGCACACAAGAACGATGTTGTCATCAGCAACAGACGAATTCAAATCCAGAGAAGTTAGTTAGAGCACTTCAGCTCAATTAATCATGCTTGTAGCGTACGGTTGATTTCCAACGCATGCACGATTTGGATCTGAATATATTGCATACATCTGTTAGGATCAAGCCCGTGACCAAGAACTGCTCAATTGTTAAGCGACTTGAAGCAACAAGATTAATTATGAAACAGTTCCAAGAATGATGTAATGCCATCACTCATCAGTAGCGGTCGAATTCGAATCGAGAGTACAAGCACGCTTCAGATGAATCGTGGCAGTGGAACAGCAAAGATAGAGAGGCAGAAGCTGAATGATGTAATGTCATCACTCGTCAGTAGCGGTCGAATTCGAATCAAGAGTACAAGCACGCTTCAGATGAATCGTAGCAGTGGAACAGCAAACAAAGAGAGGGAGATGCAATGAAGGTGAGCATGTACCGCGGATGAGAAGGCCGAGAGCGACGAGGCCGACGGTGGCAAGAAAGAAGGGGACGAGACGTTTTGGCTCATAGCCTTCTTCGCGGTTATACACCTTCTTCCCAGTTTCCAAGGTTTTCGTCCCGCCGGCGTAGATGGCTCCCGTCCCTTTCTGCACATAGGGATGGTTCACAATGGGCTGGATACGCTCCTGCGCTTGCCCGGCTCTCTGCCGCAACGTAGACGTCGTCGCCGTCACGTATGGGTGGTTAACCAACTGGTTCCATCTCCCTCCTGCTGCTGTTGAGTCCGATCCGGGCGGGAGTTCATCACTAGGCGGAAGGGCAGGTTTCTTCTCTTTTTCGTCATCGCTGCTGGAGCTACTGCTGTCGTCGGCTGGAGGTGGTGGAGCTCTATCCTCTACCGCTGGCTCTGCTTCCGTTGGAAGCTCGAAAGATCTTGATTCCTGCTCTACGGCCGGCACATCACCTGCTCCTTCAACCACGTCCGCCATTAGTCGTAGCTGTTTGTCTTCAATTCACAACCTCCAGTTGCCTTCTTCGAACTCTGATATCTTAACCCTACGAGAAGCTCAATGCCGTCCAAGATCACAATTACACTCAAAAGTTCTGAAACTTTACTATCTACAGTATGGCTAAGTTGAGCGCGCTGCACTAAACTTGATAAGCTGTAGCGACCGTGATCAGGGCTTGCACAAGCAAACACGCCGATATAACGATTCCAGCCGAGCAACCTGGAGCTTCAAAGTACTGCCTCAAGTTCGAAGATGGAAATCAAGATTGCAAGGCTAGGCATTATATTTTATCAGGAGAAGAGAGAGCCCGAGTGTTGTGGCGTGGTGCGAAAGGTCGACCGTCGAGTAAATTGGAAGCTGCCGTGAGTGATTAGAGCTGACGCCAAGTGGCCCCGAAGATTAGCGTTGAAACAGTCGCGCACCTCGAAGCTTGCGCCCGCCCGCTGCTTATTAGCCGGAGTCGAAGCCGGAGCCGGAGCTTCAAGACGTTCACCGGCCACTGGCCGAATTGACATGAACAGTGATCTCATCTATAGCTCTAAAAATATGATGGTAAGTAGTTCTTCAATAATACGTAGAGTCGCCGGCCTGACATAATTTGCGATGATTTTCGACATGATTTTGAAATTTGCAGGCCTACTGCCGAGAATCTGTTGTTAGGCTTCACTCAGGCACCGACACGTACTGGCAACAACGAGACAGTGCTCACTGGTGAATGGAAACCAGCTATGGATATGGATACGGGTACGTACTTTCGTTGCTTTCTTGCTGACAAGTTTTTTGCAGAACCGAGGATTTGCTCATTGAAATTATGACATTTAAGCTTCGTTGCGATTCATTTGGAGCAAGGCCAAGGTAAACGCCACTTCGTACCTGATACTTAACACTCCTGTTACTCTAGTTCAATAAAAAATAGTTTGGCCGAATTTATAAACGAATTACATAATATTCAATTATCTTTGTGCTTTCAAAGATCCAATCATCATCCCTTCGTGACGAATAGATCTAGGTGGGGTCTTGTTTGCGTATACTGTAGTAAGCTAAGATCAAATCTATGATGAAAATTTAACGTGATCAAATTTACAGTTGGACGGATTCCAATTGAGGTTTTCATCTTGTACAGACTTAATACTATTAAGTTAGCCTGTCTCTATCCTTTCGATTCTTGGGAACAAGAAGCCCAATTGACTAATGTTATTCAAGGTTATTCTATCTAAAATTTGTAAGGTATCATAGTTGTATCCATTTTTGTCTGCCTCCTTATGTGATGTCGGGATCTCTTGAAGTGTTCCAAATATGACTTTAAACTGTCCATGTCCCTAAATTTACACATGTGCAACATGATTGCAATGTAATAGAATGTTTAATGAATGGTTTTGGATCTTTAGTGAATGAATTTAGGTCTTTGGAATGTGCTTCAAACGGCACTTTAAGATTTTGCTATGAAAATTCATGGAAAATGCAAAAATTCTCCATAAAATATAGTTTTAAATTTTTTTAAAGAATTTCGTGCATGTATGAGCAAAAAATAGCACCTACTAGTAGTTAGTTTTGACTCTATCTATGCACATCAGCTTGAGTGAACAGTTTTAGTTATTTCTACCTTATGTTTCAGCCAGCAATCAGTAGCCACGCTGGTCATTTCGAGGATATATGGAAAACAATAATATGAGCTCCTCGGTTCTGGCTCGGGATAATTTGACCTGGTCAGCTGGGAGCTGCGTTGCTTTCCATTCCAGCACAAAGTTCTTGGCGCTCGATTTCAGGATTTTGGCTGACTAGCAACCTGTAATGCTCACCTTTCCGAGGACATCTTACAGCCGTGGTCGGTGATCCTTACAAGAAATCATAGTCGAGGGAATTTCTTCTCCTGTGCAGGCACCCTGCCATCACCCGCCCTAATGTAGTGTCACCGGCCGGAGCACCTTCCGAGATCTCTTTTCACAACGCGAATATCGCAACAGCTCCGATCGAGGATATTGTTCCAGTGCACCACCAGAATTTGCTCCAAGGTGCTGTCACCTACACTGAATTGTTGACTTCCTCTCACTTGCCAAGTGTCTTGCGCCATGCCCGGAGGATATCCTGCATGATGCAGTTCGGACCCACATGAATTAAAAGGTACTAAGTACTAACTTACCTTAAATCATGGCCTGAAACAAATCGAAGATACTTTACATGAATAAGGTACTAATTTAAATCATGGCCTGTAACAAATTGAATATACTTTCTGTTAGGATCTGTACAGGATTGTCAGGAATCAACAACTGTAGCTAGGAAACGGGAATCTGAACGGGATAGGTTAAGTGCATGTTAACCCTAATTAGCCATATGGCAGTCAGAGGATTGATCACATTTCATTATCAAACAAGATCAGGATGCGTCAGTGCCGCTAGTGTGCATGCATTCTCGAACTGCGTGAGACAGATGTTCGTTTCATACAGCTGCTGATGCATCGGTCACACCCTGGACAAATTCTGGGGTTTCCAGCTGCGCGCATTAGGTGGCATCAGTCCCCTGCAAGCTTCTTCAAACTCAGTGACCAATTGATGTTTGCATGCTTAGGTGTACGCAAGCTCAACTTAAGGACAGCTTTGAGGTTGCCTGGGTTAATATATACTGTCCTTGAGATATAATCCAAGAAATATATCCGCTCAGATAAGCAAGTTCTCGCACATTCTATGCGGTGATCAATTTTTAAATCCTTGGCTACGTCTAGTAGAAATATTTATTTTGGCTTGAGTCCTGCAATTCATTGGTGATCGACAAGTTAAGCACCGACCAGCTCTAATGCTGCGATGATTACTTGAATCGTTAATTTGAAACAAACTGTAACAAACTTGAAACAATCTTTTAAAGCTGTATAGATGTACTGCACTGAATACACCATATACTGTCAGTGATAGGTGAAAATTAATATGGTCCGCAACAATTTTCTTCAGTTATTTTTCAATTTCGAAGGTGGTCAAATGTGTTGCACTAAATTTGAATAATCATATATTACGATGAAATCTCATTAATATTGACATGTGGTTCGCAGTAATATATATGGTGGACAGATGACTCCAGCGACGACCAGGTCTTGACTAAGGTAAAATCAAATTTCTGTACAGAGCTGGCCATCATCTTCCTCATGTGATAATAAGCACCGTCTGGCATGGCCTTGCTGTGGGCCTGCCTCCCACCGACCAGATTGTGATGCCTGGACGCAGAGATGTCGACCGGTTGAATTGCAGAGACTTGAAATGTTCCAGATAATTCAAATTCAAATATGGACCTTGAATATTGGAAAATAGTGTCGTAATAGAAACATATGGTAACTTATGCAATTCAGCCTGAGGATATGGGAAATTCTTTGAGAAATTGGGCTCAATGTGTGCAAACATAAGGATGAGGAAGAATGAAAAAAAAAAAAAAAATTCCCAAGAATGAATATTTTATTCAATATAAATGAGGATTTTTCATTTGGACCCATTCTAGTCTCATAAACTCACCTATTCTGGTTAGCTATGGCACTTTTCCCTGAGCAAAGAGGGAAGAGACGAGAGCTTACAAACAAGAGAATCTTTTTCAATGAAAAGTACATCCAAATGTTGTCGACAATAGGCCACCCTACAAAGCCATTATGGGGAATGTCAAAAATAGGTACTTCTACCTTTACATTACTAAGCATGTTTTGACCCTTCCCACAATAAACAACAAGAGATAGAGTAAGGTAGCATACTCTAAAAGTGACTACTTTAAAAGCAACCACTAATACAAACTAAGGTATATTTTTCTTTCTTCAATGTACTGATAGTGTACATTTCAAGGCATAGTTGCCTTTAGTAACCAATGTGTTTCAACTTCAAAAATTCGTAACTAATTCTACAAAGGTTCAAAAAATATGAAATTGACTTGAGTTAGATGCTAGTTTCATTTGTCTTCCTACTAAAATTTATTGATCATGAAAACTGTTTTGAAGAGTTTAGCTTCCCCAAAAGGCAATCATCTCTTAAAAGGTCGTTTTGAGAGCATATTATCTTTTGAGAAGAACTCCTCTAAAAAATCAAATAGCTATGTGATTCAAAAAGAAAACAATACCTTTTCCTCTCAAAAATCAATAATCGTGCAATTTGAAAATAAAATAATATCCCCGGTGCCCTACGATTTGATTTGAAAAGCCGTCAGTACTCATCTACTTGCCTTTCAAAATTGCAAGTGAGGGTCATAGTAATTGTATTGAAACATGTCCATGTTGTGAGTATGTTGTTGGAGAAGACAATCAACAATTATGACATTGTTTAGATCAAGTGCAACAATGTGTGGGAGTGTAAAATTACAATTTGTACATGATAACTGAAGCTAATTTTGATATTATTCATAAAGAGCTTGAAACTTGACAAATTATGGTTACCTTGACGTAGATGCAAAGTCACTCAATGATTACCTTGACATGAAGCTTCTTGTTTAGGTATCCAAATTCTGTGACTTATAGAATTATACCAACTTATCACTTATACTACCAATGTTTGAATGGAATTTTTGGAGATAGGTTACTTAATGACAACCAATTGAAAAGTTAATAGTAGAGCTACTTCAATTAATCTTCCCATTTATGAATGTTAAATTGACAGCAACATATGTAGACTAAAGGCTTCAAATGCAAAAGATCCAGGATCACAATACAAGTATCTAAATTGATGCAGATTCCATCAAACACTGTTTTCTATTGTACATAATTTTCAACAAGTGGAATACCTACTTGGATGCACAAGTGAAAGTTGTTGTAACATTAAAAGTAAACATCAACCAAGCTCTTTAAGGAATTTTCCGTAGACAAAATTTGATACTTGGCGGACAGACAAACTTCAAAGAAGACACTTGCATTTGAAAACACAAAGAAATATGATTGATAATTTGCACTTAAAAAACAACATTTGCACTTTGAAGATGGAAGTGTTGGCTACATGTTTATTGTGCTTTGATTGAAGTAGTGTAGTAGGGTGTCTAAAGCGGTGATTGTAGGACTGTGAAGAGTAAATTATAGTCTCTCACTAAATCATTGTTGTGTTTTTTGTGGAATTGAAATTTTTAATGTAATTTAGGGTTTGCTATAAGAAGAAAGGAATTGAGGTGGAAGGAAGAAAATTTGGAGATTGACTATTTCAATGTAGGGAATTGAAAATGATTTTTGTCCAATGGCTACATGCCATGTGTACAAAAATTATTCCTTGACTATCCTACTATCACCCTATTAGGCTTGTACATACTATGTAAAACTATTACTACTTTATTGATTTCTACAATTGTCAAATTCGACTAGAAGAAAATGAGGGGTTCTGCGACTGCAAAGAGCAACTGCTTTTTGAGTTGTATGACTAATTTGCGACAGGTGATAATCTAGAGGTCCGTAGTTGCAGTGGACAAGTCGTATGGAAAATTAGAGTCCCAAAATGATGTGAATCTGTTTTTCATCCGGCAGCCACGTTTGAACTTCGTCAACGACCTTTTCTGACGTGGTCGCTTATATATACTCGCTGCCACGTGACGTTGGTCATTCAATCGATGACTTGTGCGACTTGTTTGTGACTTATCTATGACTCCATTGCGACTTGTTGGCGACTCATTTGCGATTTGTTTGTAACTTGTTGGTGACTTGTAGATTTTTAGATTTTAAAATTCTAATCTTAATGATTTGTAGATTTTGGATATTACAAATCTAAATTCTATTTTAGATTTCAGATATTTAAATTTAAAAGATTTCATTGGTTTAGGAAATTATGTAATTTAAAAATTCTTGGATTTTTACAAATTGTTAAAATCAACAATTTGTAGAAATCTACACCTAATAGAAATCTTAAAATTCTACTAAGGGAGTTCATTACATAAGAATACAACAACTTACAAGTCTTATATGTCTAACCTAATGGTACTCTTGACAATTGATATGGGACAATTGCTATAAGACAAATAATCGGGAAACAAATTAGAAAACAACTAGAAAATGACTACAAAACAACCAAAAGAATTCTAGAAAATTCTAATTGTTTTCTAGGCATTCTCTAGTTGCAATCTAGTCGTTTTTTAGTCAAACTATAGTTGTTTCTAGTTGCAAACTAGTTGTTTTCTAGTCGTTTTTTAGTCGAATTGTGGTCAAATTTAGATAATATGCGATTGTGGTTTGCCATAGTGGATTCCACGATGCGTAGAGTTGTCCACATCGACAACTGTGATGAAAATTGGATGTAAAATACCTCACAATAATTCTAATTGCCAACTCTATTACAATCCTATAATCCTATACTTCATTCTACGACTACTTTGCGACTAAACAACCTAGTTGTCAAATTTGGTGCATATAGAGATGATTACAGTAGCAGGATAGTTGTATAGGACACTAGTTGTATAGTAGTCGGTTGTGCCGGACACATTTTTCTTCTAGTGTTCTTAACATGAATTGTTAACCCTTAGTGGTCGCAACCTCCATGACCAAGGCAGTCACCAAAAGTACTTTGATTATTGGACCAACAGATACATTCTTTGTTTCTACGTTGAACAATAATGTCATCCATCTACTACTTTTTGGCCCTCAACATCCTTCAAGGGTTGAAGATCTCCAAAGTTTATATTTTATGATAATGAACACACTTTTTCATTCTCATTCTTCTGAAGCAATACTTGCACATTTAAAAGATGACCCTCTTCCATGACCATTTTAATAAAACTAAGGTATTTGATAAAATTGGTGCCAATATTCTAAATAATACATTTCTTACAAACTAGGGGTAATCACACCTTGTTCACTTGGCATGTGGAGAATGGAGAATGAGAAGTTGTGAGGATTTGGAAGAGTCAATGGAAAGCCGTGGTAGGTGAAGAAGGTGTGATACCCTTCTTTGATGTGTCAATTGTGGAGAATGAAATTTGAGGAGAATCCATTTATCTAGATGTAAGGATGGAGGTAGTTGCCTTGCTTCACATAGCCAATGAGGTACAAGTTGTGCCAAATGCTGGCCTAAGTTCCTGGGCATACATTGTTGCTTGCAGTCAAACTGCTACTGAAAAAATAAAATTCAAGAGCACAAACAAATATTCTTAGTTGGGCTTTTTCTTCCGCACTTGCAATCTTCACCTCTGGAGGTGAAGATTGAGAGTGCAGAAGAAAAAGCTAGCTAAGAATTTCTGCCAACATATAGCCAACCCTAAGCCGCCACGGGATAGTTCTCCATTCTCCACGTGTGAGGTGAAGGTATGACCACCCCTTATATTAGCAAAATGTGCATAAAATTCAAAAAATAACTCAGGCTTGTGAACATATAGTGTATAATATTTCCTCACATAGTTTGTTTTTTACCCAAACCCAAAGATGAACTCTGGTCCCTTTTGTAACCAGAATGAATTTAAAATCTATTTGCTCAGGTCCACACCCATCAATCTGTGCAATTCTTTGCTGTTGTCACAGTTTATTGCTTTGGCTTTTGTTTCAATGTCCTTACAAAGTTTGAGGCCAGAATCATGAGCCCAAATGGGATTAACTCACGTGATAGCACTCTGGCATCAATCTGCTAACCTGAGATGAGTTATCATACATACGCGATATTCAAGTTACAACAGCTCATTTGCTTTAAAAGTGCAGCAAATGTACACATCTGGAAAAGTCTAACTGCCACTGTAGAAGCTACATGGCTTGAAAGGTTTTCGGGTGAATTTAATTTAATGCTAAAATAAAATGCTTTGGGGAAACTAAACCTGTAACCTAAGTTACCAGTACTTCTCACATTACGAAAAAGAGGATGTTGGTTTCGACACCCTTTTCGACACCCTTTCAACACTCTTTTTTCGAAAAAAAGAATTTTTTTAACAGTAAAGTGCCGAAATGAGTCTCGAAAACAACACCTATTTTTTGTGGTTCCCTTGTCTGTACATTTTCAGTGTTTTTTTGGTCACAATCTGGGTACTGCTGGCTTTTCACTGTTGTGGTGGAATTGGATAAAAGACCATTTCAATTGTACATGAAATATATACATGAGCACTCGCGGGTTTTCAGATCTGAGATGTCACGCCAAACAATTGCCTCCTCGTTCAGGTTCAACTTCCTCCACTGCAATACCTGTTGCAAACAGCAAAGCTATTGTTTTAAGGTTTTGATTTAAGATGGGACATGAATTGAACACAAGAAATGATTCAACACAAGATTGGAAAATATATCAATCCATAGTTGACTCATAAAGCTCACTTGGCTTGAGAGACGATCCAGAGACTAACCTCATTGCAATGTGCTTCCCAGGAGTGACAAGATTGGAAACAAGACACCAGCTAACTTGAGCCTTGATGTTCTGAAATTGGATCTCTATGGCCTATCCCATCAACAATGAAGTTATAACGTCAGCAAGATGAGGCATTGAAGGAAATAAGATCTGGAAACTTATTTTTTCCAACTTGCTACATTCTAGTTTTCAATCCTCTCTGCATATCCTTTTAAGACTTAAAACAATCCTCTCTGCATTTCATTTCTTTTCTTGACCAACAAAACCGATGTTCGTGACTGATTCTGGTGATACAGAATTCGATCCCATCTGAAGTTATGTAACTTTCACAATACAATCATTCAAATCGGTCAAACTAAAACCATGAATCCTTGGATTAGGGTTAACTCAAGCCACACATTGAGATCAGAGACTCACAATGCCGATGCATGCGTTGCAGGAGCTGCCGAAAACAATGGCGATCACGATGCTCCAAATTCACCTGCATCTTCTCCAGCACTTGCACAATCTCATCAAACGGAGGTCGTTTCACAGCAAACTCGGACCAGCATCTCATGATAAGCTCGCGCATGCCATCGGGATAGAAAGTCTTGGATCCAAACTCCGGCCGACGATCCTCTTTCGCCACCATGAACGCCGCTTCTTTATCCCCCTCGTCATGAAAAGGAGCCTTTCCCTCGAACATCTCATACAAGATCATGCCAAACGAGAACACGTCCACTTTCGTATTATAACCCTTGCGCAGGAAAACCTCCGGCGCCATGTAGCGGTAGCTCCCCGTCTCGCCCGTCATCTCGTACACCTCGTGGATGTCCGCTGTCGTTTCGAGGATGAGCTTGCTCAGTCCGAAGTCGCCCACCTGAAAAAATTGACAAATTTCAGTGAAAATCGCAAATTCTGTCAACTCCTAAACCCTAGCCCAAAATTGAGAAAAGCAGTAGATTGAGTCAGTAAAATTGTCTCTGACCTTGAGTTGGGTGTGGGTGTCATCGATGATGAGGTTGCGAGGCTTGAGGTCG
>OX579636.1:4921863-4954333 GCA_951230915.1 Antitrichia curtipendula | reverse complement strand
TGGACTATCATAGAACTTCTATCTTTTGGTTTGTAGAACCATCAAACAAACAACTATTTCAATGTAACGAATAGTATAGTTATTAGATAAAACATTAAAATCATTGTATGCAAGTATTATACTTGCATTTTTTTTTTAATCTTTGGAGTTTTTCCTTATACCATTATACACTAGTATGCCATGTGACGTTGCTATAGTATAATAAATATAATAAATAAATAAATAAAATTTTAATTTAATATCTTTTCTGTTATATGTCCAAACACCACAAAACTAAAGTTGTGCACCCCTCCTTGTAGAGAGCTTCTCGATAGTACTATAAATTCAATTGGACAGCATATGGTCCAAAAGATATATAATTTAAGATCTAAAAATAATTCAAAATCCATATATTTCACACTATAGATTCAAATGCCATGAAACAAAGTCCATGCACCATTCCTTGTGGAGAGCTTTCTAATAGTACCAAGAATGCAACCAAGTAGAATATGGTCTAAAAGACCCACAATTTAGGATAATTCAAAATTCAAAAATAATTCAAAAATCCATAACTTTCACACCGTAGGTGCAAATGCCACAAAACAAAGTTCATGAACCCCTCTTTGCAGAGAGCTTTCTAACAACACCAAGAATGCGCTCAATTAACTGTTAAGCACTCTGGAGGCAAGGGCCTTAAGAAAACTCACCTCATTATGAGGCATAATGCCCTGGTAATAGTGCCCGGCACTATTACAGCACCAAGGCGCGATAATAGTGCCAGGCACTATTACCGAGACACTCCCACGTGCTTAACGCAGTGGGAGGGCCCCCTCCCACTATACAATATATAGTCCAAAAGATACATAGTTTAGCATAATTTAAGATCCTAAAATAACTCAAAATTCCATAATATTCACATTGTAGTGTCAAATGAAGTCCTTGCACCCCTTCTCAGTAAGGACTTAAGTTTCCAATAGTATGATGAACGTGACCAAAGGACACACAGTTCCAGAGATCTCACCGTAACAAACAAAACAAATATAGTGACTACAATCTAGTAAAAAAGCCCAAGCTAATTTAACGCCTAAAGTCCCAAGGCCATTTTCCCATCAAAACCCACTCAAAATTGCCATTTCTAGAGCAAAGAGCAAAAAAAAAATTTAATGTTTTATTTTTTATTTTTTTGCATATTTAACCGTAGGATCTTGTACTAGACTCGTATAAAAATTTGTGGAAGAAATTTCAGAAATTTTGATCGTGTAGATTGCAAGATATTTGCATTTAAAGTAAAGGAATCTAGTTTTTTTGTACCTTGCTCAACTACATTTTTTGGCTTTGAACCTTTTTTAACTTAAATTTTTTGCTCTAATGATTTTGAATTTCTAATTTTATATGATGAAAAATTAAGTTGAGAATCTAAATTTTTTTTTTAAAGAGAAACACTTAGTTTTCACTCATTAAAAATTTATTAAGTAGAAGTCGGTTCAAGATTGAAGGAAAAATTAAATCATTAATAGCTCTAAGATAGAATTAAAATATACCAATCTCAACGGTGAGATTGTTCTAGCAAAAAATCTTGACCTTGTGAAATTTTATTTATTTATTTAAATTGTTAAATTTGAGTCCAGAAACGAATCCTACAAGTTATTTTTTCAAAACGATGCTCTAATTGCCCGAAAACTAAGATTGACCATAACTTGTGCATAACAAATTCACATGGAATGAATCAAAGCTTCCCATGTAAATAAAAATAAAATATGTATGAAATAAAAAATAAAACTTTTTAATTTAAAGTTTTTTTGAGGATTTTTTTCTGCCCACCGAACTAAAATTTGAGGTTTTTGTGCCATAACTTTTGCTCCTATGCACCGATTGAAATAAAAATTACATTTTCGGAAAGCTAATGTGATTCTCTATCTTCACAAAAAAATCAGAAAATCACAAAAATTATTGAGACCACAGGTGCCTGCCCGATATCCATTTTGTCCCGCGAGGGGACAACATGACTTTAAGTGTTTCTCATCCATGGATATTTGTTATTTATCTCAATTTCATCAATTTCATCATAAAGGAAGTTTGTCTTCAAAGATTCAAGCATCATTTCAAATGAATGAGATATTATTTGAACGAAACATCATCATCAATTACTTTGTTCATCGTCCAGAAAAAGAACGTTGGAGCACTAAGGGTGTTCTAGTGAATCTTTGGGGTTCTTTCAGGTTCTTTAGACAACATATTTCAAAAATTCGTAACAAATTTGTTTAAAAATTAAAATTCAACAGCTCTTATCCACTCTTTAATTTTTTTTTTTAATAATTGCACATTCCTATGACAGCAAGGAAGCCATTTTGCTTGCAATGGGCTCCCCTCCCTTCCCCAAGAATGTCATGTGCTCCATAAGGTCGGACCACCCATTACCAACCAGGGATGGATTTCCAACCTGTAGAGGTAAGCTAATTCCGACCAGGCAGATTTTTTTGAGAATCGCTAGATTTAATGACATGCACGATACCCAAGGCTGCGAGGAGCAATTGCTAAATGCCACGTGTTAGTTTGAAATTTGTATACATGAGTAGGAAGTAGTCTCTTCTATGATCGGAATTGCAAGACTCTACATATTGGGTATTAGTTCAGAACACTTTTTGCCTTCTTAAATTCACAGAAATTTCAGTTTTGCAAATAAAATTCTGAAAATTCTACAATCACAATATTTTCTATCTTCCTACATGGGAAAAAATTCCATTGCACTAAATAGTTCACCATTTTCTCTACAGATCCTTAAGTGATTAGGTATTGGTGGTCCTACCTTAGATTGGCCAAATAAGTTCACATTGATAAGCTTTGTATTAAGTTATGAGGTCATGCCGAAAGCATGGGAATAACTTGGATGGTGGTGATACAAAAGAAATGTGTGTTGGATGGTTTATGAGCTGACACTTGGCAGGGCAGGGTAAGGCAGGCCATCTACTGAATGCCTTAATTTACTTCCACTCCTTCTCTACAGTATTGTATAAGGGGAACTACCCCATTATGGACTAAATCCATTGCAAGTCCACGCCTCATTTGCTGGGGTGAACCGACCCCCTCACGCGGCCAGGGTGAACTGACCCCCTCACGCGGCCAGGGTGAACTGACCCCCTCGCTCGTACCCCTGGGAAAACCCTGAAATTTTTTATTTTCAATGCATGAATTTTTTTGCAAATTCTGAATTCATATTTGCAATCGGAGGCCCCAAATTAGCTAGGGGGATTCTAGAAAATAGATTTTACACAACATAAAATAGGGGGCTTTTTTTTATGTGCACCCCTGGATGGACTTTGGCAGTACGAGCAAGAGGGTCAGTTCACCCCGGCCCCTCACGCATCCCTGTGAAGTCATTTCAAGGGTGCAGGTAAAATAAATGACCCCCTATTTTGTGCTTGATAAATTTATCTTGTATGACTTTCATGACTAGTTTGGGGCCTCTGGCTGATTGCAAATATGAATTCAGAATTCGCAAATTTTATCACACATGGAAAGTTTTAAAAAAATTCAGGATTTTTCCATGGGGGGACAAGCGAGGAAGGCAGTTCACCCCGGCCTCCTTATTGCAAATGGACTTCTCCGTCTTCCCCACAATAAATTAAGTTAACTTTTGTTCAATGTCAGCATGAGCCAACCAGTCGAGCAAAATGCCCCGTGTCCCTGAGGAGTGTTTTTTTGATGCACAATTTTTCACCAACTGGCTACAACCAAAAAAATGTTGTAAAGGAAATTTTCATTTTGGGGAGTCAAAATAGCTACATTACTGTTGTATTTGAAGACCAATAGACAAATTTTACTATGGTATCACCTAGTTTTCAGAAATATCACCAAGTATCACCCAAGTGTCACATGAGTATTAAAGAAACAACGAGCTCCTTCTCCAAAAAGAAAAGAAAAAGAAAAAAACTGCCCCCGAGATGGTTCGCCCCTAAAGGAGGATGACTAACTTTTACTACAGTGTAGGGAAGACCCAAACTGCCCCCAAAATGCCAACACCTTCACACTTGTGAAAATCATCCGTAGTATTTCTTTTTTTTAAAGGAAATGGCGACCGTAAGATCTTGACTTGTACTTACATGCAAAGGGTTGAATTTTTTTTGTTCTTTTTTTTTTAACAAACAGGGACGTCCTGTTTGCATAAAAGGAGTTAAAAGTTACAAATTCAAGCTCAAAAGAACGAGGCCAGGGCTAGGACCCCAAAGGGTTGAATTTTTTTTCAGACTCTACGTCCTCAGTCAATCCATTCTCCTCAAGGGGGATACTGTGAGGTACATTTTTGGTCTCATTTTTCAACATTTTAACTTTGGTTGAAAAGGGGGCACTGTGTTTTTCTGGTGGACTTTGGTGCAAGGGGATTGACTCCTTACTTTACCCGTGGGGAAGACGTTGGAATTTTTTATTTGACAGACATGATAAAATTTGCAAATTCTGAATTCATAATTGGAATTGGAGGCCCCAAATTAGTTGGGAGAAGTGAAGATATACCAAATTTATGCGGCACAAAATAGGGAGCAATTTTGGCATTTACCCTTGGTTGGAGGCAATTAGGGAGTCGATCCTCCTTGGCCTTTGATAATAGGGTGTAGTGTTGTTTTTTAATTATACTTTGTTTTATTTTTCTCAAATTAGTGAAATTAGTTCAAGAAGCATTAAATATTTTTATTTCATGAAATAACTTTGACATAAAGATTGTCTCTAGAATTTAAGTTTGTCCACAAGATATTTACAAAGAAAATATTCATAGAACATTTCCCTTGTAGGAGGTTTATTTTTTAAAAATTCCCAAAAAATTTCCTTCTAACAATGCGTCTCAATCCGTGCTGCCATATATGAACTTATTCGTTATCAAAATGGTCACCAATATGTATTTGTCTATTTGCTACTTCTCATTTTAGTACCTTTCTTGTTCATTTTCCATCCAAAAGTAGAGGTCAACATTATGTAAAGGTATTTTATAAGTGTAGTTTTTTTTTTCTTCTCAAGGTTAATCCATAATTGACTATAATGCCACATACTTATCCTTGGATGATTTTGAATGAATGATATTGGATGAATGGTTGTAAAATTTCATCCATTTTTAAAAATTCTAATGACCTAAGTGACCATTTTTTGGTTGATGTCCCTCTTTTTGAATTGCTTGTTTTCTAATTTTTAATTTTTAATAAAAAATGATTCTAAAAAATATATTGTATTATAAATTCAATGGTGGTAGTTTTATCAAATTTCAAGTTAAATTCTTCCTTCCGGGATTTTTTTAAGTTGAGTGGTATAGTGTAGTTCACGACATGTTTTGGGATTCAGTTTGGGTATGGACTGAAAAGTTAGCCAACCAATGTGATTGTTGTCCACCTCAAAAAGGGCAAATCCAAAGAGCTCAAGGAGAAGACAAGTGTGCCCATTTTTGTTTTTTTTTACAAACACTACTCTCATTTCAGTGAATGTTGTGCATTGCACCCAAAATTGCAAAATGACTATAATGTTGTGAATTTTTAGATGAGCATTCTCAACTTTTTTGTCTTTCATTGAGCATAAAAGGTCATAATTTCAAAATATTCTCACTAAGATATGGTCCTTCAAAGTATTTTGCCCTGTTTTTTTGTTGATCCAAATTAAACTTCAAATTCAAATATCTACTAAATTGTGTAGTCAAATAATCTGAATTTTTTTGAGGTGCTCATGGCTCTCAATGTGAACTACAAGATCCTACAATTACATTCTATCTGATCTCAAGAAAAAATAAGCAAACAAATTGCTTGAGGGCCAACCATTATAATCTTTTAATTCATAATTGATATTGAAACATATAAACATTATGTTGCAAAGCAATGTATATTTTGATTGCTTATATGGTCATAGGCTCCATTCTCAAAAGGTTAAAGATATTTTCATTTATAGAAGATTATTCACTACTCAAAAATACCTCTACAATTCCATTTGGACATTTGGCATTGTCAAACTTATTAATCTTTAGAGGACAAACCTACCCAAGGGGCATGGCTTTAGGGTCAAACTTAAATTCACATAGTTCTTGATTTAAATGTCTTGGAGTGTGACTTACAAAATGTAGTTCCAATAATCTATTTTTTATTCTTATTCCTACTTTTTCAAAATGATTGAAGTTGCAATTTTTGTGACATTTTGAAGGTAGCATCTTGAAAGCTTAAAATATACCATTTTTGAGTTTAGCTATCAAATTTCTCTTAGTGTGAGCTCAAGGTATACAACAATTACATCATGATGTTTATCACCGTCGTCTTCATTTTTGCTAAATTTTTCATATTATTTTAAGCAATTTTTTAATTATTATAAATTTCACAAAGAAATGACTTTATTTTCATGTTTATTCATTGAAAAAATGAAATTACATTACCACATGCAAAAACTATCAAATCTTTGAAAGGCGTGGTTTAATAAAGAAAGCTAATGAAGTTTGACCAAATGGACACATAGAACGTCCTTTCACCTTGCAAGGATGCCGCCTCCCACTACCAAGGTAGTCACCAAAATACTCCGCTCATTGAACCAGTAAGTAGGTGCATTCTTTGTTTCTGCAGCCAACATCCACTGAAGTCATCCACTGAATCTATCAGGTCTAGAACATCCCTTGCATGGTTAAGAATTAACCCTCAAAAGATGCAATCCCCCATGACTGAAGGTATGTTTGCACTTGCTGTGTTAGAAGTGTTGTTTGGAATGTGAATCTGGTCCCCAAAGTAGATCTAAATTCATTCCTAAGACCCTCAGTAACAACACTTTTAACACCAAGTGCAGTAGTCATCAAAATACGCTTACCATGGACCACTAGGTGCATCCTTTTTGTTTCTGCAGTCAACATTGAAGTCATCCATTGAGTCTTGTAGGTCCAAAACATCCTTCCATCAAGTCAAGGGTTCAGCTAAACCCTCAGAGGATGCAGCCTCCAATGACCAAGGTAGTCACCAAAATACGCTCACAATGGCCCCACTAATAAATTAAACTTAGGTGCATCCTCTTTGTTTTTTCTCCAGTTAACAATGAAGTCATCCATCGTACCTTTTAGGTTAGCAAAGTCTTTCCAGGGTTTAACACACGTAGTCTTCAGGATTTTTAATTTTTTTTGGTTGTCCGAGAGTTGACCTATGGGGCCATGCTACGGTAATCATATAATAAGTCATCCACCACCCCGGCTACGGAGGTCTTCCATATTTGCATTTCCATCGAAGTCAAATTCAAGCTGCACTTTTTATGGAGATAAGTACAGTCAACAATAGTAACTTATACGTATATCTTAGTGCAGAATTGACAGACAGGGACCGTGAGAGTCAGAAACGAAAAGCAATTCAAAAGACTTTTCCAACTGACCGAAAGCATGCTGAAAGGGGAGAAAATATATACATGTATTAAAATAATCATAAAAAATCCAAAGGCATGTGGTGAACTCACTGGTGATCATAAATCATCAGTGATGGACAGCTCTGCTTTGGAGCAATGGACGGCTTCTCGGAGTCGTCCCCATGATAAAAACCCTGAATTTATTTTTATTTTTTCATGCATGATTTGTTTTGCAAATTCTGAATTTTTATTTGCAATCACAGGCCCCAAATTAGCTATGGGGGTTTATAAAAAAATAGATTTTACACAACACAAAATAGTGGGCTTTTTTTACATGCATCCATGGATGGACTTTGGCAAGACCAGCAAGGGGGCAAGTTCACCCCAGCCAAAGGGCTAGTGTGCTCTTAAAGCGACCTTTTACCCCCCTTAGAGCCCCAAAGTCAGTACGGGGGACTCTTGGGGATTTTGGGTAGGTTAGTGTGCCGACATTATTTTTGGAAACTTTTTGCGGGCATGTAGAAATGCACTAGCTTTGTGGGGTGGAAAAAACAACATGATTTTGTATACGGTTCAAGAGAACTTATGGATTTTTTTTTTCTGTCAAAAAAAACTTAAGGGATAGTTCAGGCAAGGGAAAATTCATTGACTTCTGGGGGGGGCAAGGAAGTGGTTACTATGGTGATTTGGAAGGGGCAGTGGGGGTTCCTAGGGAATTTTCCAAAAGGACATGGTTGTTTGGAGAGGCCATGGCTCATTTGCAAAGGGATAGGGTTGTTTTGGGAAGGCGTGACTCATTTGCAAAGAAAACAATATGGAACTACCTTGGAACACTATGGGAACAGAAAAGGTCCTATTATTCAAGCACAACCCACTTTCTTTGCTTAATTGGAGGTTTGATTAGGCTTCAAAAGCTTCTAGAGTTTAGAAATTTTGAGTTTAAAAAAAAAACTAAGTTTCAATTATGAGTGCATCTTTGAATCCATCGTTTGGATTTTATATATCTAAAAATATGTGATGGGAAAATTGATTCAAAAATGGCCTAATGTATTGCCAATTCTTGGAACACTGTGGCATTACAAGATTTTTGGGATGTGTTTCATGTATTGGATTGCCTTGAAAAGTGGTAGGCACATGCCTAACATGATTTTCTATGTGAACTTTTTTTTAAACTCAAGGTCTTTAGTGCAAGAAAATTTAGTGAACAACAATTGAAGGCATCTAAAACTCTTGGGCACGATGGACAAAAAAAACTTTGATTTTGAATGCAAATATATTTCAATCCATACTGTCAAATGTCACAAATTTTTTATCACAATATCTCATACAAGTTAAGTACAAGATCCTATGTTTATATTTAAAAAAAATACATTTTTTTGAGTTTCTCAATCAACGCACTAGAAATGGCAGTTTTCGAGCCCAAAAAATTCCTTGAGACTTCAAGGGTTTGGGAACTGGTTGCTTGGAGGAAGCTAAGCTTTTCAAAACAAATTTTAGTAAATTTTTGTAGGAAGAAAAATGGAATTGACATCTAACTCAAGTCGTTTCATGTTTTATGGACCTTTGTGGAATTAGTTTATGAATTTTTGAAGTTGAAATGTAGTGGTCATTATAAGCAACCATCTTGTGAAATATACACTATTGATATATTGAAGAAAGAAAAATGTAACTTTGTGGTAGTGGTTGCTTTCAAAGCAGTGACACTTTTAGAGCACCCTACCTTACTCACTTGTAAACCTCCTATGGATCTTAGGGAGGGAGTCCATGGAATACTTGGGGAGGTCTTCAATCACCCCCCTAACACTTTGATGTCCAAAATTTGAACAATGACCATAGAGGTTCCAAGGGCTATTTTGAACTGTGTGTATAATTAAATTGAGGTAAATATAATACATTTACAAAGATATAAGCAAAAATATGCAAAAATTTAAGAAAATATTCATATGCTAAGGGATTAAACTCTCATTAACCTCTCATTTACTCTCTAACTATTTGTTAGAGTTTGGCCAATGCTGGGAGGACCATTATGGGATTGGAAAAGGGTACCTCTTGACATTGGATAAGAGAGAGAAATAACTCCAAACTTTTACAGAGGTTGGTGTGCGTTATGAGTCTTTTCATCTTGGATCCCATTACAAAATCCAAAGTTCGTGAACAAGTTACACCACAACTACATTCCTCCATTAGAAGGGAGACTTTGTGAATATTTTTCCTAAAATAATAGTAGGCATAGAGTGTGTTTAACCTCTAAAAGTCAAAGGGTGTTTTGGAGGACAAAAAGTCCCAAATTGCCAATTTTTAATTTGTTTTTAATTTTTAGTTTTTTAAAATTTCAATAGTGTAAAAGTATATTAAACAAGGAAGGCAATGTGTGGAAAAATTTCAGCCCATTTGATTATGTGGATTGAAAGGTTATAATGTTTGAAGTGAGAGAAAGAGATTTTTTTTCATTCATTCATAACAAGGTCAACAAACTTTGAGCCCTCTTGGAGTAAATTATTTTTTTCTATACAAAAATGCAAATGTTGAACATGCATAAGAATATGATGTTAGGTTCACTCATGGAAATTTCAGAAGAAAATTTGGAGTTCAACTTACTCTAAACCACCTTGCAATGCAAGGTTGTCAAGGGAATTAGCAATACACTAGTCATTTTTTGATGATTTTTTGTGCAATGAGGAAATTTTATTTAAACCCCAAGCAGTGAAAAATTATAGATAAACATTTAGAAAATGTGGGGAATTTTTCAAGAACTTTGACTTCACAAATTGCAAGATAATAGGTCTTGAAGTTAGAAGAAAATGTTTTTTTTCTTGAAAATGTTCCAAAAGCTAACAAAGTTTGACTCTTCTTAGAAGGTAATTTGAGAACTAAAATTTGTTTTTTAAAGAAAGGTTTTTAGCCATGCGGCAGAATAATGTTTTTTTAGTAAACGATGATTTAAAGTTTGGAGTGGACTTTCTAGATGTCCTTTTGGAAAATCCAATACCACAATCATTAGAACAAATCTACTTTAAAAAAAATTCAACCTATGTTTTTGTGTCCAATTTTTTTATTTAAAATGCAATTGTGTTAGTTTCAATCCATATTTAACACGAACTATAGGTTGAAATGTTTCTTCAATATGAATTTGTACTAATCCACGTGGGTTACACATGGCCTTGTATTGTCAATATTCAATATTGTGAGTGGGTTCTTCTATTTATGTAGAAATTGGTAACGTCATTTCCATTATTGTGGTCATTAGAGATGCAACTTAGAAAAAATAGACAGAAGTTGGAAGACATTAAACGTATTTCACATTACATATTGAGGTCAAATGCAATGGCTTAGAGTTCATGCTTTTAATGAATTGTTAAATAATTTAGGGTTCATAGAAAATTACAATTGAGCAAGAAGAGGACATCAACTATTGAGATTATTGTTAAGAATAAAGTATTCTACTGTAAAACCGACCCTCTCTTTCAAATTGATCCAATTTTTAGGTGGAGAATGGAGACGAGGTGATCCTTAAATGGACCATTTAGCAATTGAATGAATGGAGGAAAAAAAATTCTATTGCAAGAGCTAATCATTGTCTTTGATTTTTGCACATCTATTTACAAGTTGCAAGTAGACAAAATTTAGGAGACTTATGGTCACAAATAGGTGCCTATGTCCTAATCTTTGAAAATTTATAAGTAATTAAAAAAATGCTTGGAAAAATACAAAACCACTATTGTTAGGTTCCATTCTATTTTTCTTTCTTTGAAAAATGATCTAAAATATTTTTGTCTACGGAAACCTATGAAAAAGACAGACCAACCCTTAAATGGTTGCTTTTGGAGCATACTACTTTAATATCATAGAAACTCATAATCTACATGAGAGTTTATTTATTCTAGATAACACAACTCATTTACAAATATGCTTGTAGCTACAATAACCACAACTGTCATGTCTTCCTCTTCCCCCATTTCACTTATAGACTTTTGGCTTCAATAGCTTCAATTTTCTTCTTCTTTAGTCTTGACAATAAAAGGCTATAAGATAGACTTGAAAATTAAGCCATTGTCCTCGAAAGCCAGAACATGACGTCTACACTTCATATTATGTAATTTTTCAATAAAATTTGGCAAAATAAGCATTTATTGTCATCACTTCAATCATCTACATTGCTTCTCTTTTCACAATTGTTGAAGACACTAGTAGATATAAAGGTATTTTGTACCGAGCTACAATACAAGAACTTAATTCTACAAGTCCAAATAGCACCTACTTAGTGCAGATACTTAGATAAAAACTTTGGTCTTCAAAGAAGGCTGGCATGAATAAAGTGTCTGTTCGTAATGACTAATTCAATGCACATATAGGCTTGTGGAACTTAAATTTCCTATTGTAGCTTTGTGTTCCAATAGATCTTTTCCACATGCATGTGAAAATACTTTTGTACATGAATAAACTATTGATTTTCACAAAGATTTATATATTGAACTCTAGATTCCTTGCAGAAAAGTTGGAATCCTTTTGTAAAAAAGCAAGGGTAGATGTTTACAAATGTTACGTTACTCATTTTTTTTTATCACTTAAAACTTTTATTTATGTTGTATTTACAGTCTATGTAGCAAAAATCTCATTTATTCAAAAACAATTTTTTTTAAATCTCATACATGGTAAGAAAAAAAATACCATATAGTAGATGGCTAAATAAAATATATATTCACAATGGGGTCTTCTATCTTAAACATTATTATGAAGATTAGAAGGAATAGTAGTACTATAGAGATAATCTAATTCTAATTGTAAGACAATAAAATAGCATATGCATTTGGAAAATTATCAAATCACTATGTAATCAACTTCTTTTAAACTTTGGAAATACTTTGAAGTACGTTTTATAAAAAGCTTCAAAATTCAAAAATAAATGTTTATGGTGTTTGGGACAATGAGGATTGAAAACATTTAATTATCCAACGTCAACTTAATTCTTGAAGCAGCCTGGGAAACCCAACCGGGAAGAAGCCTTTTTGAATAATTATATATATTTACTTATATAATTAATGTGTTTATAAAATTATAAATAATTTGTTTTAAAGTTGGACAACAATATGTTAACCACTAAAAGATCAAACTGCGGTTTTCTTTTTGCAATATAGCAATTTGGGGTAGCTCACTACAAATGGAAAAAAAATTCTTTGAAAATTTTTACACAACATATGGACAAGTTCTTTCTTTAAGGCTCAACAAGTTTCATAACTTTTGACTACATGGTTAAAAAGGTATTCTATGATATGTAGGTGTTTTTCTAGACGGGGCAACCCGGGCAAATTAGAAAAAATAATAATAGTTTTTTTTTAAATTGAATTTTTTTCTAGACTTTTATATATGTGGAAAGCTTTTAATCATTCCATTTTGATCAATGAAATGAAAGTTATAGTTTGCAAGCGGTTATAGATTCTCTATTCTAAAATAAACCTTGAAATCTTATATTTAACTCAATTTTTGATATTTTTAGAAATAAAATAAAATCATAGGATGTAGATTGTTTTTTACAACACTACAACCATTGCGATTGGCATTTTTCACTTCCATAACTAAATTCTTAACAATTTCATATTTTGAATTTTAATTACTTCTTTGTACTTACTATTTTTTCCTATATATTGTACAAGTCCAAATGATTTGAAAATTTTCAAGCATGTAGCCAACTTGCCTTGAAGAATGAATCCAAATAAGTACCACCACATAAACGTTTTTTCATACAAATGTGACCTTATGAAGTGCAACTGCTTGATTTTGGTCAGGGCCAAAAAAGGATTATTGTCACTTTAAATGTTAAAATCTTGCAGTCTATACGGTAGAAATTTTTGAAGTTTTTTCTACATCTTTTCAAACCAATGTACTACAAGATCCTATAGTTACATGAGCCAAAAATATTTTTTACCAAAATTTTGTACTTGTAATAGAAATGGGAGTTTTGATAAAAATATAATCAAGAAACTTTAGGGGTTATTTAAAAAAAGAACTCCATATTTGTAGAGGTTTAAAGCATGAATATAAGTCTAACATGTGCCAAATTTGGATGACATGTACTCCAGGTCCAACAAAATATTCTCATAGCAGTCAATCCTAGCATGTCAAGTACTAATCCTTCAAATCTAAGTTGAGTGAGCTTTTTCCCGTATATTCCATCTGGTCATTGGTCAATTGACTACTTATGGGGCACATTTGGTGAGCAACAATGGGGGTCAAGAATTTTGAGGGATCTTCGAAAATAGATAGATGTTAACTTTTAGTTTGTCAAATTAGACAAGTCTTTATACGGATGCTTTGGGACATTATTACTTTCGTAGAAACATGATTTGTTTTAAGACTAGAGAAACCATCCATTAAAAGACCTACATCACCAATTAATACCACTTCACAGTGGATCTTCTTATGGTAAGGTAAACCAACCCATTACGGTCAGATGACCCATAGTGGACATCTTATGACCCCATGATGATTTTTCAGACCACAATCAATATCTAATCTGACACCTATGGAGTGATTAGTGACCTCATTAGGAACACCCAATTTTTTTAGTGTAAATCATTGTAGGAAGTGATTTTTCATGGCATTCCACATTAGAAATTGTTGTGACCACTTTTGGTGATTAAGATGAGCATATTGGATACACTTTTTGTTGGTTATGGGGCAGCCTGTAGACTGTGTTGGGAAGATCACTTCAAAAATACATAACTAATTCACAATTTGTCTAAAAAACAAAATTTCAATTGCTCTCACTATTTCTCACACTTATCTTTGAGTGATAAAAAATTTGAAAATTTTCAGCAATGGCATGAGGGCAGACTCGAAATTCTGACCACAATGGCCTGGTTTACCTTAGTTCTTTAGACCAAACTTTTCAATATCGTAAACCACTCCCAAGAAATGCGTCGTTCATTTCCTGGGAGGCTTTTGCAACGTAATGCCTGATTGTGCGGGATTTCCTGCGTAATTGAGCATTACGGATTCCTCATCCGAATTTGATTCCTCATCCCCAATATTCATCCAGTTCTGCTTGTGATTTACGTCGGACAATGGCCTCTCATCGTCGGGCATTTCGGGAAATAAAGGGCCTCCTCGTCGGGCTCTGCCCTCCTCATCGGCCCTTTATTTCCCGAAATGCCCTCCTCCTCGGGCATTGCCTTATACGTAATCGTAATGTGCGTTGTTCAAATACCATGTAATAAAAGTGAAAGAAATACGGTACCCAATATGTACAAAGGCCCATCGAGGGTTAACAACTGCTAGAGAGAGAGCCAATCCAATGAACCAAAGACACATCTCCTTCTGTAAAGCCCCTTCCGTTATCAACATATCCCTGGCAGCACAAAAACCAAGAAGGAATCCAAATATGTACAGTAAGTTATGTACCATTGCTTACTCCTTCATGCTGTTGTTTTTTCAGGGAGAATTTTTTTGCCAAAATTTTACCCGATTTTGGTGTTTGTAACCCTTACAATATAGGGAAAAAAAGAAGGGGGAAAGAAGCAAAAAATCTCCCATAAATGCAAGGTCTTCCAAATTTTTGATGAATTTTATTAATTTTTGAAAACATCATGGGTGAGCATAAATAAGTGATGGACGAACGAGCAAACATAGATGACTTGTCTGATTTGTGTGCATTCCTAACATTGTTAGAGCATCCACACCGTGGCACTGAAAATCTTTGGGGTGGAATAGCCTTGTCGGGGTTGGGATGTGACCATTAGCCACACAAAACCAAGCACCCTCCACCTGTCACATGGAATGCCAATCCTAATCCTTGAGAAGACGCCACTTTTTGGGCCTGGTCCTTCCACGCTCTTACCCCCGTCTTTCCCCCTGTTTACAAAATTAACACAATTAATGAAGCTCCCGACCAAAATCTCTCCGAAGGAAGGGCGCGTTCAAACCTTGAGCGGACACGGAAGGTTGGCGTCCAAAGTGCGAAATTTGGTGAGCCCGGGCTCCCTTGTTCCGTTGGCGACCAAGTGGTGGGGAGCGGAAGACAACCCGGCCCCGGCCAAATGTATTCTGGGACACTATTCAATGCCACGATGTGGATGCTCTTAACCCCTATGCTTCCCCTCCTTGAGCCCAAGGAGATTGGGACAACCCTTTCCCAAATTTCCTAAGGGTGGATTTAGATTAATTTGTCGAATGTCATCAACTAGTGGCTAGGTTCATACCAAACTTCCATATAGGGTCAAGAGTGCGAAGTAATCATCAACATGCCACCAATGATGTTATTTCTCAAATGGACTGCGAAGCTGCAACGCGGGGAAGCTCCCGTTTTTTCGGGGGAGCAAAAGGGGCTTGCCCCTCGCGTCGGTTAATAATGATACGTTCCGGGGGTTGTCGCGTTACCAACACACAAAAAGAAAAAAAGCCCAAAAGAAATCCACCGTTTTTGTACATTTGGGACAAGTTATCCATGGATTGCGGATCACATGCTGTGCGACGACGGAGCCGCCACTACTCCCACTGCAGGCATGATCCCGCAACACACAACCAACAGAAAACGGGTCCACTTATAACTTATGTCACATTCTGTCACTCGGCCACTTTCCGCAGTTGTTGTTCCTCGTTTTTCTGAAGGGTGTGTGTGGTGGGGGTAAGTTTGTAATTTTCAACACAAAAAAAAAGGAGTAAAAAAGAATAGAAAGGGGGTAAGGTAAAAGGTAAAAGATGCCCACAACATGAATGTTGCCCGCACAACAGAATTCCCATAACTTTAGTGGATGGGGTCTGTGTTGTGGCCAATGGGGGCCCCTCACCGTCCTGCTCAATTTATCGGACTGGGCAGGAACTGTTCCCCAGCCCACATGAGAGTCCTTTCCAAAGCCTGAAAGGCAATGGACTTCCCAATTTTTATTTTTATGGGCACGTTCTCCCAAAACAAAACAAAAGACGGACTGAAACGGGGACCCCCTTGCAAGTGGGGGCCCCCAACATGAGTGGCCATAGGAGAACTTAGGGGAGTCTGGTCGGGGGTACCAGAACGTGGTTGGCCCAAACAGCGGCAAAAAGCCTGAAAGTGGCTATACAATTTGACCATGGGGGAGTGATTTTATCACCTAGCTTTGGCTTACAAATTTTGTGAGGTAGGACGGTACTCACCTCACTTTTGCTACAATAAAAGTTTTATTTTTTTGTTTTTTATTTATGCAAATTATGATGATAGACAGAACATTCTTCTCAAGGTGTGTGTTTTGTAAAGACACTTTCGTTACGATCTCAATTTTAGATGAAACTTTTTTTCGAAGATAGAAAAATATATTATCTTTTGGGGGATGTCATTTTCATTTCAATTGGTGGCGAGGAGCAAAAGAGATGCCACTCTGATGTAAGAAAGCACTCTGTTTGGGCAATAAGAAAAAACCCACAAAAATTTCAAAGTAATAGTATACTTAATATACTTAATTATCCTCAAAGATTGTATTTTTTTGGTCTACATAGAAAGCTCTTATTCATTCGATTTGGATTAGTGATGTGAAAGTTACGGAGCTTATTGTTTTGCATCCAATCGTTGCATCTTCTTGAATGAACAATGTATAGGAGTTGATTTTGAACTTGATTCTCACAATTTTCAAGAAAAAAAGTACCACAAGGTTCACTTCACTTGCTAGAACAATTAATCTTACTATTGGAATTATTGTATTTCAATTCCATCTTAAAGCTATTAATGATTGAAATTTCGATATTATCTTGTACATGTTTTTACTTAACAATTTTTCAAAGAATGAAAATCAAGTTTTAAAAAATAAATTATTGTTCTAGACTCTCAATTCAATTCTTGAACATAAAGAATTAGAGATACCCAATTTGTATTGCAAAAAGCCTAGCAAACTTATTAGGATTCAAAGCCTAATAATCTATCACACAAGGTGCAAAAAAAATTGTTAAATTTTTTTTTTTTAAGTGACAATTTTGAGCATTTTTTTAAATGAAAAAAGGCCTTGGGACTTTACAAGTATCAAATATCTTAAAAACAAATATTCTTCCCAAAGATAAAGGGCGCAATCAATCTAATTCTTACAAAAGATGATTCTTTGTTTTAAATCTATATTCTTGGGCCTTCAATAATGTTTTGGAGATTTGCCAACATACATTGTTATAGAATTTTTTGGAAGGACTATGTTGTTTCTACGTGAAAAATGAATTCAAAAAGTATAATGATCAATTTTTGTAAATTCAAAAAAATGACACCTGACATTTTATGTAGAAGAAGAATGCATGAGGATTCTTGTAAATGCATTTCTTGTGTGATTTTGACATACAATACATATATGAAAATTACACACTCTCTGAGAGTTAAAAAAATATACAACAATGGAATTATTTCTACATAAAACATGCAAAATTGATTACCATCTATCTCCCTCCAAGTTCAAGAGCGTGAAATTTGCAATCTTTATTGGAATGATGAAGCTATTCATATCCATAAACATAAAGATTATCAATGAAATGTCATTTATTCATCTAATCAGATTTGCGTCCCCACAACTCCATCCTAATTTAAATTCATTTTCTTCATTTTTTCTTTGCTTCATATTTTTACAAATGAAAGAGGTTTCATTGCATGAGTAAAACTTAAGTAACTCCAAGTGAATGGAGGGGTCATGAAGTAAAGAGAAACAAAAAATACAAGTAAGACCGGAGCAAGGAGAAGTCACCCCACAATCACGCAGCTCATTTGTTGATGTTTGGCAAATTCCATCCATTCTGAAATGCAGAATGTTTTGCAAAACATTATTCAATTAAAAGTTTAAAAAAGTAAAAGTAAAAGTAAAGAAGAAGAAAAAGTTGCGACTTACTGGCGCAATTGGAAACCACCAGACTTTTCAGTCCCGGGCAGTTCCCCTGTCCCTTCAAAAACGGGCAGCACGAAAGTCATGCAAGCTGTGGCCACAATATACCGGGCAGAGGCGCCCCAACCCCAGCCTGCCAAGTCAAGTTCGCGGGCGCAGTCAACCCGGCCCGTTGCCCCACGCGGGGTCATGGAAGGTGGGTAGGCCGGTAGGCATGGATGAGTCATGGGGTCCTCACCATGCCCACATCCATCCCTATGGACATCCATGGATGCCCATGCATCCCCATGGGGGCTATCCGTCGGGCTTGCGTGGGCTGAAGGAGACGACGCACTCGTAGAGATGACTCACAGCGCGCGCGCAATTGCTCACACAGATTCGATGTGCAGATGCGCAAGCGCGTGAGCATTCGATGCCGTAGCGACTAGGCTCCATCCCCAGTTCCCGATCGGTCCCAGTCTTGTGCCAATTGGTGCTCTGTGCAGGAAGCGGTGCTCTTTCCTGGTCGTCTCTCCCCTTGGCCCTTCAGGAGGTATGCCGGCGCAGTGGTGGCGTTTCGGCAGCTTGGCATAGCCGGATTGCGGTGGTAACCAAATCTCCCAGTCGTCCTTGTGTCACTCAAACTCGTATTTCACGGAGTTTTGGCGGATGCGGTGTTTTGGCGGAGCTTCTTCCTCGTCGTCGGTTGTCGTCGTTTGGTTAGGTCTTAGGGTAAGCAGCGCGTCGGAGTTTCTTTCTATTTTGGTCTTTTTAGTGATCAGTGAAGTGCGTCGGTGTCGATTGCTTTTTGTTGTGCGGTTGGATGTGATTGTGATGTTTCTGGCTGGAGTACGATGTTGTGTGACTTTTGTGTTGTTAGTGCACTGGCTAATTCTGCACCTTTTGGTTGTGCGAGGTTGTGTGAATTAGTGATTTGTGGTGTACGAGCTGAAGTTTGGATGATTGCATATGTTGTACGGTTTGGAATGATTAGGAGTGGTCGTGTTGGTGAACAGAGGATGTGAGTGACGGTTTGTGTACCTTTGGGCTTGGATTTGCAGATGATGCGAAGTTCTTTTCGAATTTGACGTTCCAGCTTCTTAAGTTGACGACGTGTGCCAGAGCACGAATCCTGTTGGAGGGGAAGTTGAATGCGCGGAAACAGGGGAAGTGGAAAGTCTTCGCCATCGTGACTTTCGAATCTGGGAACCAGGTTGGTAGTAGAGAACCTTCTCGATTGTGAAGGCGAGGATTGTCTTCCAGGAAAAGGAAGCTTTGTGCTTCATACGTGGATTGCTTCTGCGTGGGGAGCGTATTAGGGTTCAAAAGTCTTTTTTGAATGCGCAATTTGTGCCGTCGTATCTATGATTCGTCTTTATCATCCATTAGGGCTTGAGTTTTTCAGGACCATCAACGACTCTCATTGAAGGCGAAGATTTTTTAGGGGTCTGCCATGCGCGTTTGTAGGGCGGATTCGTAGCGAGTGACTAGCAGTACTCAGCAGAGTTTCGTCTATGGATTGTTTAGAAGGAATGTGCAGTTCCGGACAGTGGTTTGGTATGCGATGATCGCCAATTGTTTGCGAGGATGGGGTGAGAGCAGCGCGCAGCTGTTTCAGGGTTATGACTTGTTATCGTCTTCCAAGTGCTTGATTCTTTGGAGGAGGATGATCTCAGTCTGTATAATGGTCTAGATTGGCCCATCTGCTCATTATAGTGAACGGTTCCTGTAACCTTCACTAAATGGCAGATTTGGGAGCCTTTCATCGTTTAGTACCGTTGGATTACTGCAAGCTTTGGGTGTATAAGGTGTGGATCCTATGATCACCAGCACACTATTGAAGGTACATATTGGGATGAAGCGTTTCCAACTCGAAGTCTACCTGTCTCACTTCAAACTCATACGTGTCTGCTGCGTACTGTGGTCTGCTGTAGGCATGGTTGTATGATCGTGTGAGATCGGAAGTGCCCATTCCTGGAGGATTGAACTGAGTGGACGTAATGTGTCTGGCTGAGAGCAATCACATTTATGCCTGTGAAATTTTGATTGAGAGGGCATGTTGTTCTGTTTACTGTGATGGTTGGAGACTGAGAGCACTGAATAATTACTGCGGACTTTGACAGAAGTGGCCACCTTAGGGCGGAGTGCTCGGAGAGCCCCTTCAACTGCCGGTGGGTTTGCATCAAAGTGGTTCAATCTGTAAGCGAGGTGTCGAAGTGGCCTGGCTCGATTCTTGATTGGTGTTGCGTTCCGATCCGCGATGGTGATGGGGACAATCAACTCAGCGTTGCGAATTGAAACAGAATGGTAAAAGAAGAGAAGGGTAAAGACAAGGTGTTGGCTGTGGGCCCCTTGTGTCCTCAGGTCAACTGTAGTAAGGGAAGCAGTAGGCAAAGTAGGACGAAATGGATACGAGGTGGCGTAAGTTTTTTGATGGAGCTGGAGCGGACATATGGACAGTGATAGATTTTGCACTCGACATCGCTGCCACAGACTTTCCCCATGAACTTCGACTGAGGCGAGATGCTTATGTGGAGAAGTTGTTCGCTCACCCTTCTCTGCTTTCGAAATCTAATGGATGCGTGCCAGTTGTTGGCTGCCACGATGTCGAGGAGGCTCAAGATGACAAGAGTACGGACCCTCCTGAGTACGACTATGACCATGTTAGAAACGATCTCAGCGATGACGAGGATAGGCTGGCAAACTCAAACGAGGAATACGATGAAGCCGAGGCTCTGAATGACGCTATGGAGGAGGAAACTCGGCAAATGAATGAAGTTTTGAAGTTGAAGAAAACCCTTGCGGACTTGGTTGAGGTACTTAACCGTCTATTTTGTGGCCTTCTCCGAAAGTGTTGTATTCAGAGAGGAAGGCTCTTCTTTTTTGGTTGTGTGGAGGTTGACTGCTGGTCCACTTAGTTATGATCTTTCAAGTATTGAACTATACGACGTGTCAGTGTTCTTCAGCTGTAGAGTTGACCTTTATAACATTCTAATCTCAGTGAGTATGAGCGTGAATGGTTTTCATGTGACTGCCCGCACATGCAAGGATGGATCTCAGATACGTGACCTTGCTATGCAGGACGAGAGTGATGTCCTGACAGCGTTGTGCCGATTGGAGGAGATGCATATATCTGTGGAGGCGCTGAAGGTAGGACTTTGCCTGGCATTTGATTTGCGCTTGATGGAATGCTTTCGAGCTTCATGGTCTCTTCAGCTTAACCTGGTTTTAGTGGCCTCGCTTTGTTGCGTGTATTAATGCGAGAAATGTGACCACTTCAGGCTACTGAAATAGGAAAGGAAGTGAATGCATTGCGCAAGCATCAGTCCAAGCGGGTCCGGTCCCTTGCCAAGGGTTTAGTGAGGTAAAATTCAGATGATTCAATCACATTTTCTGGTGTTTGTAGTGTCAATTGTCTTTTAATGTCATTGTGGAGTTTGACAATTTAAAGCTGACTCACGTTTCTTTGTCTTAAATCATAATGAATTGTTTTACTGGGAGTGGGTTGATACATGTGAGCTGACTCTTGAGCACTGATCTGGTAATTCCTGCAGAGGCTGGAAGGATCTTGTAGATGAATGGGTTAAGAGTGCTGGGGATGTTGCTGCAGCAGCAATGGCAGGTAACCCGAAATGTTCTGTGTTACCTATTTTGACTTGTATTCTACTTGCTCAAGACTAGAAGTGTAATTATTAAGTGTACTTTTTTTTTTCCTGTTTGGTGAAGTTTTTGTTGTTTGTACAGGATCAGACTCAACCGGTGTAGACAACGGAGAGGAGGGTTTACCTTCTCCTCCTCTGGATCCCGGTGCTCTCCTAGCTTCCACTCGAACAAATTCTATTGAAATGTCTCACTTTTTTGACGACTTCTTGGATGATTTGTGTAAGTGATTTTTTCAAGACCCGTCTCACCTCGTCGCCTGCGGCATTCGCAATAATGTGAACAAACTAGCCTTGTGGTTTAGGTGTTGCATTTTTGAAATATCCATGTTATTAAGGTTTTGAAGTATTTAGGATTACAACAATACTGGATGCCACGGCCATGGGCTGGACTTCTGTCTTATACATGGCTGAAATGTGGTTTTGTCTGTACAGCTGCTGGCTCGGGTCCCAGCCCTCCCTCTTCGAATGGAGTATGTGACGATTTAGTGGTTCCTTTGAGCAAGCGCCAGCAACAAAGTAGGGGGCCAACAGCTAGTCCTGAATCCCAGGCTCCAAAGTCGAAGGGCAGGGTTAACACTTCCAACAGTCACCTTGAGATTCGAAATGGTGACGGGAGGCCTATTCAGTCCAATGGACGGAAGGCCTTTGATATCCCTAATAGTACCGATAGATCAGCAAATGGTATTAGCAGAGGTAATTCTGGTCCTGGACGACCGGGTGATAGGTCTGGGCCTCCTAAGTCAAATGGCAATGGCGTTGTGCGGAAATTCGAGACAAAGCCTCCTGTTCCAAAAGATAACAAGCCAAAACCTGACCAGAAGGTGAGATTTCTTGTTATTTTAATTTACCGAGATGTAGAACAAACTGGTAGAATCTGGAGACACCGTATTGGGACACTTTTGAGTACGTGGTTAGTTGTTTGACTGCTTTCCGACACAGACCGTTGCCTTCCTTGTTGAATGTAAGTTATGTCCGTGCGAAGGTGAAATTTGTAGTTGTTTAGAGAGAGTGAGGATTGCATTCTAGGAAATGAGACTCTCATGTTTGTAAGTCAGACATCGACTTTAATGTTTCATCGATATGTGGGACTCGAAGTTCTTATAATGAGCTGTTTTGCATCTTGCAGAAAACCCGAGAACCTGAAGAGAATATGAGTGTTGCAGATAGACTTGAGGCTGCTAAGAGAAGGTTGCATGAAAGATATGAACAAGAAAAAAGCGGTAAGTCTCGTTTCCGATCCTCACTATCAAATTGCCCAATTGCTTTTTGATGTTGAGGAAAGCTTACCAATTTCCTTACCAGTCTTATGTTTTCAACATTGATTACTTCGCTCATATTATTGCTTTGCTTGTCACTGACGTCCGAATGCTGGCGTGAGGGTGTTCCAGCTAAAAGGCAGCGGGTGGTGCAAGTCATGGAATTGACAGATCTCCCCAAAGGAGGGCCCAACCGAGCGAAGGTGGGTCAGGGTCACGTTTCCGCAAAGCCAGGTCTTCCAAATCGGTTTAAACAACAGCAAATACGGAGATGAGTGACGTGAAGCCTGATTGGGATCCCCCCTACTCTTACCAAGAGCTCTCATTCTACCTGTGGGTAGTCCGCCAGAGCCTGTGCGAGGTCAAGTCTACAAATCAAGAGAGGTCGGTGGTGGATTTGAGAACAAATAGCACAGCCAAGATGGCAAGTACATAACATTTTTGGACAAGGCCTTCGGCAATTATTACGACTTTTCGTGTAGTAGGTTCTAGAGGAAGAGACTTGTCATAGATATATGTGTTACTAGCATCAGTTTGCCTGTGTAGCTTGCCATCCGTCTCCTGCCCGCACTTAGGTTTTTTCTTGAAATAAGTTACCAGTTCATTGGTCTCTCTTACACGATGTTACAGCGTTCAGGACAAATATCTGGATGTCTGACTCTCCCTACTGGTAGCTGGACTAACATTGAAATCATCTCTCACAAACTGAATGGGATGTGTTTTCACGATTTTTGCGAAGTTGTGATTCAACCACATCTGCGCAGCAAAGGTACACCTTTCCATTGCCCCTTGAATTCTCTAACTTTTCCATGAACCCAGCTTGCAACGCTAGGCCTTTCGATGGGTATCCAATAAAGTCCTGGGTTGAGACCACGTGGCCTGAGTTAGACAGTGAGTGATATAAATTTCCTAGGTCAATTTCAATTCGAACTTCTTTTTTTCTTTTCTTTTCTTTTTGACACATATGAAACGGAATTCTATTGCAAAGATAAAAGTTCAATTCTTTGGAATGCTTATAAACTTAGTGGGCTTCTTCTTCAAGGTCTTCTGCGGATCAGGGTTTATTCCTGTGTACCATAATACGCATTTGTACAGTACATCGGGAGAGGATTGAACCGTTAGATTATTCTGTTGCGTCAGTATCTTTTTCGCGTGACGGGACTGGATTGCCTGATTGGTGGGATTTTGGATGGGATGTGAGTTAGGCCGTGTACTGTACTGTTGCATCCACTTGATGGGGGTGATTGGTTTTCGCACGAGTGGGAATCATACTGTACCTGACGGTGGTTATGTCATTGTGTGCCGCTTTTGAGAGTTTTCTACCTTCAATTTTTAAAAGCGCCGATATACTGCAGGTCTGCAGCCTAACCTCCTCCCGATGGAGACAGACTTTATAATATATAATATATAATTCAAGAATGTTCTGTGCTTTTTCTTCAGCAGTGACAGTTCACTCTGAATTTAACAGTACTGGACTTAAAGGTAATGTGCTCTTAAAGCGACCATTTGGGGGCTGGTCCGCCTTTTTCACAGGCTTCCGTGGACAGATATAGATTTAGATCATTTTTCAGAGAAAGAAAAATAGATGTGGAACGGAACACAAGTGGTTTTGTATTTTTCCAAGCATTTTTGGATTACTTATAAATTTTTAAAGATTCAGGGCATAAGTACCTATTTGTTAATATAGGTTTTCTGAAATCAATCCACTTGCAACTTGTAAAGAGATGTGCAATTTGTAAAAACAATTTTCTTCTAATGCATTCCATTGCTAAATTGGTTCATTTAAGGATCATCCCATCTCCATTCTTTATCTAAAAATAGGGATGATTTGAAGAAGATAGCACACTACCTTACTTGTGTACACTCCCGGATTTGCCCCTCCAAATGAACTTTGTATTCCTAAGTGTTTTGACATCCAATTTATGGACGATGAGCATATTGAAACTCTAATTTATTCCATTCTAGCTTGGATGAAAGTTATCCTAATTTATGGAGATACTTTATCAAGTTGATGTCCTATCTCATGGTTGGATTTGGTGTTACTAGAGTACATATTTTTCTAAAATTACAAATGTGGAAGAATGTCAAATGGTTGACCGAGCCAAAATTGCATTAACTTTAGTTCAAAATTAGGTTTGTAGAAATGAGTACATAGATTTTAAGAACCCAAAAATTTCCAAAAATCATCATATGAAAGAACCTCATTTCAAATCCATTCCAACAAATTTTACTCAAAAAATGATAATATTTTGTTTGTAATTGAATTTAAGACTTCTGAAATTTTACTTTCAAAATTTATAAAAAAAATATATTGGTGATAGCATTGGTGAATCTAATTGTGCTTAAATTTATTTATTTTAATTTGTATATAAATTCCAAGTATTCTTCCAAACATTACTCTATAATGGATTTTCCCAAATCATCAATTTTGGAAAAGACTCTAGACATTTAGGGATTAACTTTCGTAATTAGAACTTGAATTTTTTTCTCTCAATGAAAGCACTTTCAAAAGCATTTTGTAGAGGTTCAATTTAAGAAAAAATTTAGACATTTGACAACGAAAATAAATCACTTTTAACTTAGCTAAAAGAAAATAATTATACACATCTTGGCAAATCATTGTTACTAAAGCACTTTGTAATTCAAATGTGGAATGCAAATTCCATTTGTAGTGAGTTGGCCAAAATTGTTATGTTGCCCAAAAATGCAATTTGGTCCTTTAGGGGTTAAATTTAAGTTTCATTGAACCTATGCAAAGTTCTTTTGAATATGCCTCCATTGATGAAAATTTCAAGTTTGAATTATACAAGTCAAAGTAATAAATTTGTAGGGGCAAATATTAGAGCAAATTGGAGTAGAGGGGGTAGGAGGTTGTAGCCCAATTTAGACCTAATTTTGCTCTTTTACTTCCTAATGCTGTAGAAATTGCACCAATAATGTAGAATTGGGGTTCAAATGGGTGGAATTGAGTTGAAATGGCACAATTTCAATAATTCAATGAATATATCAAGTGGCTTCTATACATGGCAAATAGTTCATTCATTATTCTACAATTTCAAGAAGCACTTTTGAATTGCCAATGATACAGTCGAAGAAATTAAAAAAGACAAATTAAAATCCCAAAAGGCAAAAAAAGTTCCCTTGGGACCTACAATGGGAAGGTATGTAATTTTGGTTTGATTAGGTATTATAGTGTCTTGACTATTCCTTTTCCAAAAATGAATTGACCAAAATGCCTAAAATATTCTTTGCTTTGCCGTTTGTTTGCTAAAAAATAATTCATAAATTCACCAAGTGAAACTATACATAGTAACCAAATGGTCTATGATGGGTTTCCTACCTTATTCATAACAACAAGCATCATAATGTGCAAAATGTGTGGCAAATTTTTGATTAGGGGGAGGGATCAATAAGAAATTGTAACTTCATCTCAAGATATCTTAATGCATTCCGCTTTAGTTATGTTGTTTCTTTTCATTTTTTTGCGTAATAGATAAAATAATCTTTGATGGACAGATGAAACTATATATGAAATATGTAAAATATGGATGAGACTTAAATTTTCTCATCCAAAATGTGCATTCATCCAATAAATAGTAACATGGTCCTAAAATTTTGTAGCAATTTAAGATGCATCTAATGAGAAAAGGGGAATACATTGCCAAATATTTCCTTGAGAACAATAGTCTCCAAGCAAAATATTAAAGCCACACTTCTATATGCAAATAAATTTGACCAAATACATTAGAATAAGAATATTCACATATAAGTTGGTGAGCTTTGTTGGTATAGTTTTAGAAAGGAGTACAATGAATTTCATGGAGTTCACAAAATCACAATTTAATCCCCAATATACAAGCGTAAAGGTATTGTCAAGGGTTTTACAACAATTTATTATATATCCAATTGCAAAGTTTGTTGGCATGATTTAGAAAGGAATACAAGGAGTTTCATGGAGTCCTTGCAATCACACTTTAATTTCAAATTATAATTGCAATGGTATTGTTGAAGATTATAGAATGATATATCATATGTCCAATTTGGATTAAAACTTCACTTTTGGGATTCTTTAACCCCTATAGTCCCAAGGTCATTTTTCTGTCAAAAAACACTTAAATTGCCATTCTTACTGCATTCACCCAAGAAAGCAAAGAAAACATTTTTCTTGGAATCTAACAATAGGATCTTGAATTTCACTTGTTTGAGATCATGTGATAAAAATTTCATCAAATTTGATTGGAAGATATTAGCATTTGAAATTGGACAAAAAGTTTTTTTTCAAGAACATCCTTAGATTGCCCCCAAACAAGATCATTGACAACTTTCTCATCACTAGTCCAAATAGAATGATTCAAAGTTCTACATGTAGACAAAAATATCATGTGTTAGGAAAAAATATTTTGACTTTTTGTGATTCTTTGGCCTGCCCACCAACCTCCATTTTTGGCTTTTTGTGCAATAACTTTTGCTTCCGGGCACTGATTGAAATAAAAACTATATTCCCAAGAAGATTATGTATTTTTCTAGCTTTACACAAAGTCTTAGTAAATTATAATGAATATTGAGACCGTATGAGCCTAAGAGGTAATTATACTCTTGTGCTTGTGTTTTTTCCTATCCATTGGAAGATAATGAATGGTGATTGTCTAATTGATGTTGTTGGGAAATGCATTACAAACTTAGGTGATTAATTTGGATCTATTATAAGTTTACACCTTCAAATTTTTATAGTTTTCAAATTGAAAACAATATAAATTAGTATAATTGGAAAAATAAATACAAATTACAAAATTTACATTATTGTAATCTTGCAAGTTTTCAAACATAATATTCTAATTTTCAAAATATGGACTACAAAATTACAAACTATAAATTTTAAATTTTAAATTTTAAATTTTAAAATAATTTTAAATAATAATAATAATAATAATAATAATTTTATTTTATTTATAAAAAAATATATATACAAGATTGCCACTTATGTTGTGTTCATTTAAAGAAACCATAATAATAATTTTATTTTATTTATAAAAATATATATATACAAGATTGCCACTTATGTTGTGTTCATTTAAAGAAACCATAATAATAATTTTATTTTATTTATAAAAATATATATATACAAGATTGCCACTTATGTTGTGTTCATTTAAAGAAACCATAATAATAATTTTATTGGAATTTAATCTTATTATCGTGTACTTAACTTGTTTGAGATCATGTAGTAAGAATTTCATCAAATTTGACCGTAAGGATTGGAAGATATTAACATTCAAAGTTGGACAAAAAGTGTGATTTTTGAAGATGCTTAGACTGCCCCAAAATTAAGATTGTCCATAATTTTCTCATCCCTAGTCCAAATAGAATGAATCAAAGCTTAATGTATGGACAAAAACATAATATTTTAGAAAAAAAATTCAAAAAAAGTTATATTGACTTTTTGTGGCTTGGGGCCTTGGGGGGGGCTGCCCACCAATATCCATTTCTTGCTTATTGGGCCATAATTTTTTCATCCAGCATCCGATTGAAACAAAAATTATATATCCACGAAGCTCTCGCAAAACTACAGTATTTCAAAAAATCTCAAAGAAATTCACTACAAATTGAGACAATAGAAACCTACTCAAACCTAGATTATCCCTCGAGGGGACAAACGATCCTTTAGGAGTTAAAAATAAGACATCATTACATTTAGATTTTGAAAAAATTTAAATATCATTTTATTTTGTTTCTTTTATACATGTGAAAAAAATTAAAAACCTTTCTAAAATGCACACTATTTTTTAAAAAGTTTTGATAAATCTTATTTGTTTATATTGATGTACAATTTTAAGACTATCTATAATATATATATATATATATATATATATATATATATATATATATATATATATACAAATAAAATGTCTACATATTTGAATCTTGCACGGAAGGAATATATAGTGATTTTGAGAATGTGAACCTATTCAACATCAAAGTCCAATGTTAGTTTAAGTCATCTATCAACAAAATATTTAATCCTTGTCATATTTATATATAATACTCCTCAAAAAACATACTTGATTATTAAAAATCTTTATGCAATATTCTAGGATGTTCCAAAAAGAATGATACCATCTCAAGATTAATAATAATTTAGGTGTTTCATCCACCAAAAAGAAACTTACCACCAAATATTCCTTCAAGTATTGTTGTGTTGTTTCTTTAATAGGTTTGACTCAAATAAATTCCCTAATTGGTTTATATTGGTCCTTTTTTTTCTATTGAAATAGAAGTGTAAAACTTTTTATTTTTTAATCTTTATTTTTATGCATATGAATTTTATTTTATTTCAAGAATATTTTCATCCCATGCATGAGATTATTTTTAAACTAAAGAGTATTTTATCCTATATATGGGAAGGCTTTTAACCACGGGAATACTTTTAGCATATGTATCGGAGAATGTTTTTACAATGAGATTATTTTTTTATTTTTGTTTAAAAGAACTTTTAACCATTAAATTTTTTTATTAGCTACACATTATAAAATTATAAAATAAAAATTTACTTTGTTCTATGCACAGGGAGATTTTTCAACTACATTGTTATTATATATATATATATATATATATATATATATATATATATATAATTATAACTTGTGTTAAAGCCAATATTACTTAAGAGCATGTTTTGTTTTTAAAAATTCTATTTAGGCAAATATATCACTAGTAAGAGTATTTTCTACCTATACATGAAAAAATATCAAATTTAAAAATATTTTTTGTGCTGAATGGAAACTTTTGTAACTATTATATATAGATGTCTGACACAAAATCAAGCTAGTACCACTACAATTATGATCACAAAGTAAGTACTACTTTAAAATGAAGCAATAAAACACCAAATACTATCAAAAGTGGTAGAAGCATAATAAATTTAATGATATTCAACTTGGATGATGCTTCAATATTACTTATTTCAATTACTCAACTTCTATCAAACTCGTGGATACATCATGAGGGTTGAAAATTTTCAATCTCTATAAAACAAACTATTATATATTTTATGCTTCTAAATAACAAAGTCATTAAGGTAGGAACATCTAAAATAATAATTCTTAAAGTTGATCATATTTTATATTAATATTTTTCAAAAATTTGTATATTCTTTGGCAAATGGATACATGACTTCAAACACCAAAAAAATTCATTGTTTGGGTATTAACCGTATTATTTGCAAAATTTTCAAAGGATTAAAATTTTGTTGATATACATTCTAAAGTCACTTCTTCAACAATATATATAAATGAAATGTACAATGCCTAAACATTTAATCAAGTGGTAACTTTTACACCTATAGTAATTTCAAGAGTTCTTCTTTTTGTCCAAATAATTTTTCATTCATCAAAAGTAATGCTTACATCTTTACTCTTTAAGAACCAATTCAAAACTTTGCACAAGTAGCCATGCTAGATAAGACAAGACAAAATTTGTTTTTTCAACAAATTTGGATGTACTACATCCATTTCATGTAGTTCCTACAATAAGCTTTTGTAAACATTCCTAATCCACCTATGGACACCAAAATTTTAAGGGGGTTAAAAAAAAATCTCATTCTTTGACCAATTTGATGATATTGAGATAAATAATGCGTTTGTACTAAAATTGAGGTAAAATACATTAAAAGAATTCCCCCAAAGGATGTGGGCATTAATCTTAAAAATGCAAGACCTACCACAAATATATTTTACCAAAAATGATCTAATTTATGGCCCAATAGGTGCATTCTTCATTACTACAATAATCTTGAAAGTCATCCATTGGCCACTTTTTGGCCTCTACAACGTTTTGTGGATTAAAGTCGATCAAATCCTAAATAATCTTGTTACCAAAAACTTAATATACAACGCAATATATACCAGTGGTCTATCTAAACATGTCAGACCACTTATGAATTTCATGTTTAGATAGACCACTCCATCCATATTGAAGTAGACATACCCATCATTGACTCCTTCCTAATTGCGTCTTCTATAGGTTGAAATATTAGATAAATGTAGATTCAAAACGCAATTGGAAAGAGGTGGGAAGAGGGCTAATGATGGGTATGCTTACCTTAGAGCATGTCTACCGAGTCCAATGGCTTGGCATGAAAAGAACAATGAAAATGGAGTTGATGACTTAGCTAGGTAATCACCCACCAACAATAAGTTATTTTCAAGCCAAGATAGGCTTGCAAAATGAGCCTTGTTTTTAGGCCTGATTGCCTACTTGCCTTTTAAAGTGGATGACCTCTTAACATGTTCATCCACTTTTCAAACCTGGTGGGCTTGCTCTTACCTACTGCAAGCAACTACATGGACATGAGATAGGGTAGCCTATTTCTACCAATTGCCTACTTCCATCATCCTACTTTTGTCTCCAATTCCGCTCCAAAACTCATCCAAATCCATTCATTTCTGACATCATTACATCATTACTTAATACCAATAAGGTGTAACGTGTCAATCCTTTAATGACAAATACTTAAGTACCACCGGATACATGGAAAGGCGGTTATGGATTGTTTATAGGACATTCATAACTCCACTTTATGAGCAGTTTTGTAATTTTAGGTCATACCACTTCAAAAATTTACAGAAATTATAATTTTAATAAAAAAATTATAATTCCACTTGCATTTGATTTGTGAAACAAGTGCACACCTTTGAAATATACATGCACCTCTTGGAGCTGAGCCCTAATTAAGACATTCAGATTGCTAATCAAGGTGGTAGTAGTCTTATATATGTGTGCTAAATATAGTCTTGAGTTGTACAAAATTATGCACATAAGCAAAGTAACCTTGACACAATAGCATGATGCTATAGTAAAGGTGATGTTAGTAGAGCCTTAAGGTAGTGTGCTGTAAAACCGCCCTTCTCCTTCAAAATGCCCTTATTATTAGCTAGAAAATGGAGATGAGGTGATCCTTAAATGGACCACTTTAGCAATCGAATGAATCGAGGAAAATTTATTTTTCTATTGCAAGAGCCAATCATTGTCTTTGATTTCCGCACATCTCTTTACAAGTTGCAAGTGGACGGATATTGATACTGAGAGACCTACGGTCACAAATAAGTGCCTATGCCCCAAATCTTTAGGAATTTATAAGTAATTCAAAAATGATTGGAAAAATACGAAACCACTTGTGTTAGGTTCCACATCTAATCTTCTTTCTCTGAAAAATGATCTAAAAACATTTCTCTCCATGGAAACCTATGAAAAAGGTGGACCAGACCTTAAATGGTTGGTTTTTAGAGCATACTACCTTTACTTGCAATAATTATTAAAAATAGGGCAAAAAGTTCAAGGCCGTGCACGGTAAGCTAAACCTTTCCAATGGAGCAGACTCATACCCATCCCCAAAGCGCATTTCTGATTAGAAATCATCGCCAACTTCCAAGTGTGAACTCGACGG